>JAQQAC010002837.1:113432464-113507028 GCA_029783875.1 Phataginus tricuspis | reverse complement strand
AACTATTAGATAAGAAGGCTTCAGATTTATCCTTAAATCAAGAACTTTTTTGAGTTTCAATAATATGTGTTAAGTCCTAAAGGAAGAAATAATGACAGATTAGATGGTGAAATTGAAATAAGTAATTGTACTATTAACAAGAGTAAGAACATAAGTTGAGGAAGAGTGTTGGTTCTGCTCACAGACTAGACTCTCAGTTAGCAGGTGAAATTACAAGTGGCCAGTGGGAAACGTCCGTATCACTGCCCAGTACAGTAAACCCAACAGAGCTAGTTATTTTATCCAGACACAGAATAATTTATAATTTCTTTAGTTAGCAAAGAGATAAAGTAGTTGGCTTGAGTTTAGAGGCCATGTTGTATGCAAGTGTGCATCTTTAAAACCAGATTCACACACAGTACTCACACAGTTTCTTAAGAACTGAGGTGGAGGGGATGTTTTCCATCTCCAGCTCAATCTGAAGCACAGGATCCCAAAGGTAATAGCAGACAGAATCAACTGTGCCTCATATTATTCTTTTTCTCACTCTGGCTAGCAGGTATATTGGACTTCAGGAATTCTTGTACTTTTACTTCAGGTAAAAATGCAACTCCACTGGATAACATAGTGAGTTTACAACTAAGGAATAAAGCAACATATGCTTTTTAAGATACAATATTTACATTACAGCAGACATAATTGTGAATTAGTTGGTGCCTATACAGTCAAAATCTTCACCTGTAGCTGTTCTGTCTTTAATTTCTTCCAGTTTCATCAATGTAGCTGATGTTATTTGCTCAAGATCTAATCCCTTATTTGATTGAAAGAATTCAACTCCTGCAATGATGGTTTTCTATAATTTAAAATATAATCAAGTTATACACAGTACTTTACATAAATTCATAAATTTTTAAATTTCAGGTAAATTCTAAACAGTTGTGGCTTTGAACTGAGGAGGTACCTCCTAAGATATTCTGCTTTACTGGATCTCTCTCTGGAGTGAAAGAGAACCTGAAAAAAGTAATAGCTCAAGCAAGCTTACTGGAGAGGCAACAAATGTGTACATATCATTAAAGTGACCTTAAGTATGTTCTATGGTGTCGTGCTGATGTAGCGATGGACGTTACTTCTACTTCTAGCCTCCAATTAGCCAAATGATGAATCTCCACTTTGCTATGCTACAACTGGATTCCCCCGCACTCTGAAGTTTAAAGAGGAAAAAGGAAAGCTATTTGGCCCTTACCAACACCCAAAACTTGAATGTAAAAAATCAGGCATTTTCCAAGATAGAATGAGTTCTGGAGATTTTATGCACAAGTGTAAATGTATTTAACACTACTGAACTATACATTTAAAAATGGCTAAGATGGTAAATTGTTATATGCATTTTACTACTATTTAATTTTTGTTTTAAATGAGAGAACAATATGAGTTCTGGAGTCTTTATATAATGTCTCCCATCCATACCATGAATCCATTTCTAAACTGTAAAGTAAAAATAAGCCAGGGATCTAAACAAAAGGGTTGGGTCTACCTACAAGTGATGCAATGAGTAGTGAACCATGCATAGCCTGTTGGCTACCTTGAAATAAGAGATTCTGAAAAAAAGATGGAGCCATACACACAGAATTTGAGCCAGCATTTTCAATAATATCTAAATGCCAATGTAGTTTGTTCTCATGTGAACAGCATTTAAAATTCTTTTAATTACTCCTAATGTTCTTTTAATTGGTTCCAAACATCAAGCAGAAAGAGAAAAACAGCAACAATGAACTGGAGTAGGAGGTCAGTATATAACTATTTGGGAGTAGTCGGTACAATAAACACACACTTTTTAAATAGCATATTAGGTTTCTGAAATTTTAACACAAGCATAGATAAATACAGCAGCAAAAAATGGTAGCACATGAAACCCAAAATTAACTGCTAAACATGTATTGCTTTTAAAACAAGAAAAAAGCATTAGTAAACTTAGCTGCTAAGCAGAGAAATAAAAGAGGAAAAATAAAAAGGCCATGTTACAAGTATAAGATGGCTTTGATAAACACTCACTTTCTCTTTGCACTTACAGCATCACAGATGACCTCCACAGGCTAGGACTGAACAACCAGAGTCTGGTCAGCAGTACTATTCTCTGGATTAGTTCCAAATTCAATTTCAAGCAAAGATGATGTAGTAACACCAACTGAAGCCACAAGTGATGGTACAATATCCTGTTGTCTCAGGCCTGTTACATACCAGTGTTCTAATTTTGCTTCCACCCTACATTCCAGTGAAGATAAAAGTAGTAATACAAATAAGATCCTTTGCAATATGATGGGTTAAAATACAAATTTTCCTTTTAAAACTCTCCTTTGAGAGTTCATTACCAAGAGGTGTAGTCCAAACTCCTTAGCCTGGCATTCAGTTACCGGGAGGCACAGTCTGGAGGGCTTTTAGTATTGTTTGTTCTTAATTCTTACTCACCCATAAGAAAAACCCACTTTGGCCAACTCTTGAACACTGCATAAGCTCTGCTCATTGCTGTATGAATACAGCTTACTTAACTCATGAAACTCATCTCCCTACTTCACGCCACCCGGACACCCTTATCTCTGCTTCTCCTAGTACTTTCCCTTGAGCTGGCCTTAGCCCCAATTCTCCTAAGCCAACTTATTCTCTTCTACAGCTGACTTGTGTAATATACTATAAGTATTTAATTAAAAACTGTAAGAATTTAATTTTACAGAACCTTCTCGCCTATGAGCAGCCAAAAATGTTATACAGTTCCTAAATCATTAACTTTTTGTGTATCCCTTCTTACCAACTGCAGTATAAACTTCTTGAAAACAGAAATTGTTTCCTATGCATAGCCTTCATAGTTTCAAATTTAGAAATTCCACAGTATCCAATAAACATTTGTGAAGGAAAGAAAGGAGGGTAGAATAAATGATGAGCTCCTCATATAACTCCATATCAAAACAAATTAAAATGTAAAAACACTATCTTGGGGACTTCTGGGAAGATGGCGGCGTGAGCAGGGTGGCGGAAATCTCCTACAAAAACCATATGTATTTGTGAAAATACAACAAATACAACTATTCATAAAAGAGAGACCAGAAGATACAGTACAACAGCCAGGCTACAGCTACATCTGGGAGAACTCAGTGCCTCGTGAAGTGGGTAAGATACAAAGCCGCGACCCAGCGGGACCGAGCACTCCCCACCCCAGCACGCCGGTGAGAGGAAAAGAATCAGAGTGGGAGGGACTGGAAGCACAGGCCACCTGAATAACCAGCCCTAGTGATCTGCACCAGGAGCACAGACACACATCGCATGGCGTATCGGACATTAGAGAAATGGAAGGGAAGGATCTGAGACAGAGACTGCATGCGGGTCCCCTCAGCCGGCTCCCAAGGACAAAAGAAAAGCGGGCGCTTTTTTAAAACTCTAAAGAGACAACGGCCCAACAGCGGAACAAAATCGTCCCAGCGCACTCAGCCCAGCAGGCTGGGAGTCTTGGGGAATTTCGGATCCCCTGGCTGCTGACCAGGTAAAGCAGGTGCACCGAGGGTTCCCATGGAGATCAGCAGCCTGCCATTCATTCCCCGCAGCCGGTGTGACAAAGGGTCTGGTGGAGCCGCCACTGCTGCGGAACAGCAGAGGAGCGACCCCGCCCACAGCAACATCACAGAACCTACTCCTGGCTGGTGCACAGCTAAGCAGGAAGAGCGCCAGAACCAGGTCTGGAAGGCACAAAGGGGACCAGAACACACCCAGCGAGACTGCAAACCCCCGCAGTGCTATAGGATAGGCTGAGACGGCCCACACACAGGCAGCTCAGGGATATCCCAGAGACTGCCTCCCAGTGTGCAGGAAAAGAGGTCAGGCCCTGAAGAAGGGCAAGGAGAACAAGGAGGAAGGGACTTTGTTCTCCCAGCTGACACACATGGCGCCTACCAGGGACCACCTCTAACGTCATGAAAAGACAGAGGAATATGGTCCAGACAAAGCTTAGCCAGACAACCCCAGAGAGGGGGCCTGATGGGACAGATTAACACAATCTTCCCAAAAAAGAATTCAGAATAAAAGTCATAACCATGCTGACGGATCTACAGAGAAATATGCAAGAACTAAGGGAGGAAGTGAGGAAATACAGAAATGAGACAAGCGATCGACGAGCATAAGAGCAGACTGGACGAGGTGCAAGAGACTTTTAATGGAGTAGAAATCAGAGAACAGGAATACAGAGAAGCTGAGGCAGAGAGACATAAAAGGATCTCTAGGAATGAAAGAATATTAAGAGAACTGTGTGACCAATCCAAACGGAACAATATTCGCATTATAGGAGTACCAGAAGACTAAGAGAGAGAAAAAGTGATAGAAAGTGTCGTTGAAGAAATAATTGCTGAAAACTTCCCCAAGACACATAATAATTAAAATGGCAAAGATCTTTGGATAAGGACAGAGTACTAAAGGCAGCTAGAGAGAGAAAAACAATCACCAACAAAGGAAAATCCATCAGACTATAATCAGACTTCTCAACAGAAACCTTACAGGCCAGAAGACAATGGCACGATATATTTAACGTAATGAAACAGAAGGGCCTTGAACCAAGAATATTGTATTTAGCACAATTATCATTTAAATTTGAGGGAGGGATTAAACAATTCACAGAGAAGCAGAAGCTGAGGGAGTATGCCTCCCATAAACCACCTCTACAGGATATCTTAAAGGGACTCCTCTAGATAGAGGCACTCTTAAGGCTAAAAAGATGTCACCAGAGAAAATAAAATCATAGCAAAGAAAGAAGGCCATCAAAATACTAACTAAAGGCAAAAAGTAAAATCAACTATCCACAAAAAGTCAAAGGAAATGTAAAACAGTGCAGAATAAAACACCTAGTATATAAAGAATGGAGGAGGAAGAAAAGAAGGGAGAGAAATAAAGAATCATCAGACTGTGTTTATAATAAGTGAACAAGAAAGTGAAGTTAGACTGCTACGCAGGAAAGAGGATAACCTTGAACCTTTGGTAACCACGAATCTAAAGCCGGAAATGGCAATAAGTACAGATCTATCAATAATCACCCTGAATGTAAATGGACTGAATGCACCAATCAAAAGACACAGAGTAATAGAATGGATTAAAAAAAGCATTTATATGCTGCTTACAAGAGACTCACCTCAAACCCAAATATATACACAGACTAAAGGTGAAGGGATGGAAAAAGATATTTCATGCAAAAAAGGAGAAAAAAGGTGTTGCAGGACTTGTATCAGACAAAATAGACTTCAAAACGAAGAAAGTAGCAAGAGATAAAGGAGGACATTACATAATGATACAGCGGTCAGTCCAACAAGAGGATATAACCATTTAAAATATATATGCACCCAACACAGGAGCGCCATCATATGTGAAACAAATACTAAAAGAATTAAAGGAGGAAACAGAAAGCAATGCATTCATTTTAGGAGACCTCAACACACAACTCACTCCGAAGGACTGATCAACCAGACAGAAAATAAGTAAAGACACAGAGGCACTAAACAACACACTAGAATAGATGGACCTAACAGATATCTACAGAACTCTACACCCAAAAGCAGCAGGATATACATTCTTCTCAAGTGCACATGCAACATTTTCCAGAATAGACCACATACTAGGCCACAAAAAGAACCTCAGCAAATTCAAAAATATTGAAATCCTACCAACCAACTTCTCAGATCACAAAGGTATAAAACTAGAAATAAATTTCAGAAAGAAATCAAAAAGGCTCACAAATACATGGAGACTTAACAACATTCTCCTAATGAATCAATGGGTTAACGACCAAATCAAAACAGAAATCAAGAATATATGGAGACTAATGACAACAACAACACAAAGCCACAACTTCTGTGGGACGCAGCGAAGGCAGTCTTAAGAGGAAAGTACATTGCAATCCAGGCCCATTTAAAGAAGGAAGAACATCGCCAAATGAACAGTCTAAGGACACAATTATTGAAATTGGAAAAAGAAGAACAAATGAGGCCCAAAGTTACCAGAAGGAGAGACATAATAAAGATCAGAGAAGAAATAAATAAAATTGAGAAGAATAAAACAAAAGAAAAAATCAATGAAACCAAAAGCTGGTTCTTTGAAAAAATAAACAAAATAGATAAACCCCTAGCCAGACTCATTAAGAGAAAAAGAGAATCTACACACATAAACAGAATCACAAATGAGAAAGGAAAAATAACGACAGACCCCACAGAAATACAAAGAATTATAAGAGAATATTACGAGCATCTATATGCCAACAAGCTGGAAAACCTAGAAGAAATGGACAACTTCTTAGAAAAATACAGCCTTCCAAGATTCACCAAGCAGGAAACAGAAAAACTAAACAGACCAATCACCAGCAACGAAATTGAATCAGTAATCAAAAAACTACCCAAGAACAAAAGCCCTGGACCTGATGGATTCACCTCTGAATTCTACCAGATATATAGAGAAGAAATAACACCCATTCTCCTTAAAGTTTTCCAAAAAATAGAAGAGGAGGGAATACTTCCAAACTCTTTCTATGAAGCCAGCATCACTCTAATACCAAAACCGGGCAAAGACCTCACTAAAAAAGAAAATTACAGACCAATATCCCTGATGAACATAGATGCAAAAATACTCAACAAAATATTAGCAAACTAATTCAAAAATACATCAAGAGGATCATACACCATGATCAAGTGGGATTCATCCCAGGGATGCAAGGATGGTACAACATTCGAAAATCCATCAACATCATCCATCACATCAATAAAAAGAAGAACAAAAACCACATGATCATCTCCATAGAGGCTGAAAAAGCATTTGACAAAATTCAGCATCCATTTTTGATTAAAACTCTCAACAGAATGGGTATAGATGGCAAGTACCTCAACATCATAAAGGCTATATATGACAAACCCACAGCTAACATCATACTTAATAGCGAGAAGCTGAAAGCTTTTCATCTAAGATCGGGAACAAGACAGGGGTGCCCACTCTCTCCACTGTTATTCAACATAGTACTGGAGGTCCTAGCCACGGCAATCAGACAAAGGTAAGACATACAAGGCATCCAGATTGGTAAAGAAGAAATCAAATTGTCACTATTTGCAGATGATATGATACTGTATATAAAAAACCCTAAAGAGTCCACTCCAAAACCACTAGAGATAATATCTGAATTCAGCAAAGTTGCAGGATATAAAATTAACACACAGAAATCTGTTGCTTTCCTATACACTAATGATGAGCTAACAGAAAGAGAAATCAGAAAACAATTCCATTCACAATTGCATCTAAAAGAATAAAATACCTAGGAATAAACCTAACGAAGGAAGTGAAAGACCTGAACTCTGAAAACTACAAGACACTCCTAGGAGAAATTAAGGGAGACACTAACAAATGGAAATGCATCCCATGCTCTTGGATAGGAAGAATAAATATTGTCAAAATGGCAATACTACCTAAAGCAATCTACAGATTCAACGCAATCCCTATCAAACTACCAACAGCTTTCTTCAATGAACTGGAACAAATAATTCTAAAATTCATATGGAACCAGAAAAGGCCCCGATTAGCCAAAGCAATCCTGAGAAGGAGGAATCAAACAGGGGGAATTACGCTCCCTGACTTCAAGCTCTACTACAAAGCCACAGTAATCAAGACAATTTGGTACTGGCACAAAAACAGACCCACAGACCGGTGGAACAGAATAGAAAATCCAAACATTAACCCAAACACCTACAGTCAATTAATATTTGATAAAGGAGCCTTGGATATACAATGGGGAGAGGACAGCCTCTTCAGCAGCTGGTGTTGGAAAAACTGGACAGCTACATGTAAGAGAATGAAACTGGACTACTGTCTAACCCCATACACAAAGGTAAACTCAAGGTGGATCAAAGACCTGAATGTAAGTCATGAAACCATAAAACTCTTAGAAAAAAACATAGGCAAAAATCTCTTGGACATAAACATGAGCGACTTCTTCATGAACATATCCCCCCGGGCAAGGGAAACAAAAGCAAAAATGAACAAATGGGACTATATCAAGTTGAAAAGCTTCTGTACAGCAAAGGACACCATCAGTAGAACAAAAAGACATCCTACAATATGGGAAAATATATTCATAAATGATGTATCTGATAAGGGGTTGACATCCAAAATATACAAAGAACTCACGCACCTTAACAAACAAAAAGCAAATAACCCAATTAAGAAATGGGCACAGGACATGAATAGACACTTCTCTAAAGAAGAAATTCAGATGGCCAACAGGCACATGAAAAGATGCTCCACATCGCTAATCATCAGAGAAATGCAGATTAAAACCACAATGAGATATCACCTCACACCAGTGAGGATGGCCAACATCCAAAACACAAACAACAACAAATGTTGGTGAGGATGTGGAGAGAGGGGAACCCTCCTACACTGCTGGTGTGAATGCAAATTAGTTCAACCATTGTGGAAAGCAGTATGGAGGTTCCTCAAAAAACTCAAAATAGAAATACCATTTGACGCAGGAATCCCCCTCCTAGGAATTTACCCCAAGAATGCAGCAGCCCAGTTTGAGAGAGACAGATGCACCCCTAGGTTTATTGCAGCACTATTTACAATAGCCAAGAAATGGAAGCAACCTAAGTGTCCATCAGTAGATGAATGGATTAAGAAGATGTGGTACATATACACAATGGAATATTATTCAGCCATAAGAAAAACACAAATCCTACCATTTGCAACAACATGGATGGAGCTGGAGGGTATTATGCTCAGTGAAATAAGCCCAGCTGAAAAAGACAAGTATCAAATGATCTCACTCATATGTGGAGTATAAGAACAAAGAAAAAAAAATGAAGGAACAAAACAGCAGCAGACTCACAGAACCCAAGAACGGACTAATAGTTACCAAAGGGAAAGGGATTCGGGAAGAAGGGCGGGAAGGGAAGGATAAGAGGGTAAAAGGGGCATTACGATTGGCAGACATAGGGTGGGGGGGCACGGGGGGGACTGTACAGCTCAGAGAAGACAAGTAGTGATTCTCATCTCACTACACTGATGGACAGTGACTGTAATAGGGTTGGTGAGGGGGACCTGATGAAGGGGGTAGTTTAATCATCACAATATTGCTCATGTAATTGTAGGTTAATGATACTAAAATAAAATAAATTGTAAAAAAAAAATTAAAAATAAATAAATAAACAATAAAAATTAAAATATATGCTTTTTAGGTGATTATGGGGGTTGAATGGTGACCCCCAAAAAGATGTGTGCCATTCTAATCCTCAGAAACTCTGAACGGGGCCTGATTTGGAAAAGGGTCTTTCCAGATGTAATTAAGTGAGGGATCTCAAGATGACATCATGCTGGATTATCTGGTGGGCCCTAATCAAATGACCAGTGTCATTATAAGAGGCACACAGAACAGGCAGAAGAGGGAAAGTCCACGTCCGAGCGGAGGCAGAGGTCAGGGAGTCCAAGGACTCGACAGAGAAGCAGAGGGAGGAGAGGCCTCAGATGGGTGTCCCCTCGGCTCTCCAGAGGAAAACATACACCTTGACTTTGGATATTTGGCCTCCAAATTATGAGAGAAAAAGTTAACGTTTTTTTAAGAAACCCAGTTTGTGGTAATTTGTTACATCAGCCACTAGAAACTATTAGGGCCATACATCAAGATGAGACCGCATTATGTCAAAGGACAGCAGGGGTTATGAACAGACAAAAATGGGTACCTGGGGTGGGGGAAACCGGTGGATGGAACTGGGGGGCAACACATAGTTTTTAGTGGAGGGTGGGCCCAGGTGCTTATGCACTCTAATAAACAAATGCACATGAAAAAGACAGCACAGAGGGCTGAGACCAAGCTATGACCCAGGCATATGAGCCGCGGACTGTCCACCTGCGGTCCATCAGGGAAAGAAAAGAGCACAGCCATGTCTTCACTGTATTTTTAAATGGATGATATTGGGTATAAAATCATTATGTATTTACATTCCATAGATAAATTTAAAAGTGAGAGTTTGGTTTAAAATGTCTATGTGCATTTAGCATATACTGGAACATGAGGACCCTGTGACCACAAGACTGCAAGCATCTCAAGCACCAGGAGTAAACAAAGCCGGAATAACCTGGTGCAGGGAGTGTATACTGTGACGGGTCAGCCGTCAGGGAATGTCCGCCCTTGCCATTGGCCCCAGAGGATGGCTGTCTGCCGGCTCAGGCTGACAGAGGCCAAGGGCCAGAGGCCTAGAGGAAGGAGAGAAGCTGATGCATGTCATTAACAAGCACTTTGTGCCAGAGGATCAGTAGGGACAGGAAGGGTCTGCTAGCCACTCATGGGGCAAGGAAAGGAAAAGGGGGCCAGCCAGCCTTGTCTTGGGTAAATGGGGGGCATCATGCTTCTTATCTGAGTCGTATGAGGGTAGGTCTTCTTTGCAGGGAATCTGCATTGTTTTCCTTGGGCTGACAAAACAAATGACTACAAACACAGTGGTTTAAAACCAGAAAGGGGTTTATCCTCTCACAGTTCTGGTCCAATATCAAAGCGTCAGCAGGGCCTGGCTGCCTCTGAAGGCTCTCTGGAAGTATCAGAGAGGACAAACTGTCTACTTGCTCCTGTGAAAGGTAAACAACACACACACCGCTCTTTTGAGCCTTGTTTCGTTTATGTTATGGTTCAATATGAAGTTCAGTCACTGAACCTAAGAGTCTAGAAGAAAACTCCCGTGGCTGACATTCGGCCTGATGCAGACACGACATCCACAGAATCCCACAGGTGCCTTTTATGCTCCCACTTCCGATCGCTTCTTTCCCCTCACCCCCGAGGATGAGCCCTCCTCCTGACTTCAAACACTACTGCAGGTGTGGTGTGAGGAAGGTTCTGGTTCAGTTGGGGTTTTCCAGAGAAACAGAACCAAGAGGAGACAGACAGATAGTTGATGGGTAGACAGACTGATTTTAAGTAATTCGCTCACAGGATTGTGGGGTTTGCCAAGCCCAAAGTTTATAGGGCACATTTGCAAGGTAGAGACTCAGGAATACATTGACGTTGCTGTCCTGTGACACAATTTCTTCTTTTACGGCCCACCCTAATATAATGTGACCTCATCTTAACTTGATTACATCTGCAAAGACTCTCTTTCCAGACAAGGCCCCACTCGCAGTACCTCAACTTAGACTTTTTGAGGGATACAATTCAACCCATGACAGACTCCAGATTGTTACACCTCACATGGATGTCCAGCTGCCCTGTACCATGTTCCTCGCTGGTGTGCAATATTTCCTCTGGGTTCTCTATCCAGTTCTGATGGTCTAATGTTCTGTTCCTGAGCAAATTCCAATTACTCGGCTTTCTAATAGACCTAGACATCTGGTGGGACAGGTCTTCCTGTTTTGTCTTCTGTAAAACTGCATCAGCTCTTCTAAAGCCTTTGATTTTCCATATAAATTTGAGAAACAGCTTGTCAACTTGCATGAGAAAAAAAGTGGGAGTTTGACAGGCCCTGCACTGTCTCTGGGGTACCTCTCTTTCTCCAGGAAGCCTTCTCTCCTCGCCAGCCCCATTAAGTTCTTGGCCCCTCTAGGTTCACACTTTCCTCACCCCGTTCTGTACAGGTGATTTGGCCTCAGCACACTGACGCCTCTGTCATCACTGCTGCCCTTGTAGTATGTCCCTTTCTGGAGTACCTGTCACGTTTTCTGTGTGTGTCCACATCCCAGGCCTCGCTGAAGACCCTTCTACGGTCTCACTGCCCTGGCCCCTACCTACCCCATTGACTCAGCATTCGAGGCCGCCTCACAGGACCTCTTGGTCTTTACTGACTATCACACCAATTGCCCTTCATGTCAACGTGACCCTGTGTTATGGTCTAAACTGTGTCCCTCCAAATTCATGCTGAAGTACTGACCCCCGAAACTCAGAATGTAACTGCACTTCAGTGTTTAAAGCAATAATTAAGCTCAAATGCAGTCGTTCGGGTGTGCACAAATCCAGTGACTAGTGTCCTTATAAGAGGAAGTTAGGACACAGGTCTGCACAGAAGAAAGGCCGTATGAGCACTCAGGGAGAAGACACTGTAGGAGCCAAGCGTGGGCCACCCCCAAATGTGCCTCTTTGGCATATTACCTTAAAGCAGCTAGAGAAACAGCCAGTGCAGATGGAACACTCTGACCCTCCTATGCTCCCCCTGAAACCAAGAAATAGAGCCTCCCCTCCTCCCCCAGTGAAAGGTGCCCTCTCTGCTCTGGAGGTGGCAGGGAGTGCAGAGCTGACAGGGCTGCATAAACGAGCCTTGTTCCCTTTAGTAACTGAGCCCCGGCCCAGATGCTGTTTCAGATTCCTTACAATCTGAAACTCCCAAACATGTTTTGTCCTGCCAACTTCTCTTAGATTTATCGTCTGTCAAATATGTATAAAAACTACCTGCCTTGGTCATTTCTTTGGGTCTCAATTTCATTATTGGGCCTCTTTACATGTGTAATAAATGTTTTTTTTTCTCTTGTTAATCTGTCTTATTTCAATTTGACCAGCTAGAAGGGCATTGAAGGGTAGAAGAAAATTCTTCCTCCTCAACAGCATCCATCTACAAGCCAAACAGGCCTCAGAAGAAACCAACCCAGCCGACACCTTGGTCTCATACTTGCCTCTGTAACTGAGAAAATTAACATCTGTTGTTTAAGCCTCTCAGTCTGTGATACTTTGTCACGGCGGTCCTAGGGAATGAATACACCTTGGCACTCACAGAAGCATCACGTGGGGCCAAGGTGGTTCCGTTCAGCAGAGGAGGAGAGTGAGGCTAAAGGAATGAGAGTCGGGCCACAGGGGGAGTTCTAGGAAAGTCATGAGGTGACGATCTGCCCGGCTCCTTTGTCCCTGGAGCCATCAGAGCTCCCTTTGGCAGCTGCACTTCCACCCACCTGCAATGCCTGTCTCTGTGGGTCCCCCAGCCTGGCAAGTCCAAGATCGGGCCCCCTACTCCTCCCATCCACCTGTCCCTTACTTCCTGTTTCAGCCCATAATGAAATGCACCCGTGCTGACCTGATGTTTGGGGCCTGGGCTGTCCATGTCCTCTGGCCAAAGTGCTTCCTGTGGTTGCCTGCTTCTTTAGTTTCACGTCCTGAATCTGGCTTCTTGCTCACTGATGCTGTGCTTTGTCTCCCACCCCCTAGCCTGCCCTGGTCCCAGCTGCTGTGTCCAGATCTAGCAACAGTCCTGTGGCTGACCACTGTCTCACCACCAGAGAATCCCAGGACAGCTGGTTTATGCTTCTGTATTTCATTTACTGCACATTGTGTTGAGGCAGCTTTCTCCCCACCCTCATGGTTGGGCTTTTTCATGGCACGGGCCTTATCCTCAATTCTTCCACCCCTGGACCAGGGACCCCAACAGAAACAAGGTCTTTTAAGATGCTGTAAAATTTTTCTCTTAAAAAGAAAAACTATCTGAAAAGTCTTTTCTTTAAAGTTGTTTTATTGTGGTACAGGTCAGTGGCATTCACACCGCTGTTCAATCACCACCACCTGCAACTCCAGAACCTTTTCATCATCCCACACTGAGATGCTATGCCCTTGAAGCAATAATTCCCTGTTCTCCCTCCCCCACCACTCTTTCAGTCTCCGTGAATTTGACTGTGTTCAGTATTGTAAGGACGGATCATACGGTACTTGTCCTTTTGTTCTGGCTCGTTTTACTTGACATCGCCTCTTTGAGGTTCATGTGTGCTGCAGCATGTATCAAAATTTCTTTCCTTTTTAAGGCTGAATTGTAGTCCATTGTATGTACACATCACATTTTGTTTATCCATGGAAATCTGGTTGGTTTCCCAATTTTGGTTATTGTCAGTAATGCTGCTATAAACATCTGTGTACTTGCATTTCCTTTTGTTATACTCCAACTGGCATGAAGGTAAGTAGGCCCCTGACTGAGTCTTGAAAGGTTTCGGCGTCAAATTGCAAAAGGGACCTGTGCCCTACGTTGTGGGTGAAGCCTCTCTGCTGAGCCCAGGTCCCACATACTATGGTCTCCTCTGCATCTGTTACACACTGTAGAGAAAACGGAAATTATGGCCACGGGTCTTGCCTTGCCTGATTATAATATCGCCTACTGTATATATAGAGACTATCTGCACACCTATGAGTGGCAGGATGTTTACGCCGGTCAACGACAAGAGTAGTACCAGCCCAGAGGAGGGGTGGAGAGGAAACACCCATTCTTTCCTCTCCTCAGTTCCTGGTTGGTAATTGGTCCGGTGTCCGCCAGTCATCACAGAGTTCCTACCTTGCTAGGGGTGCCGAGTTTAAGCGGAGAACTTAATGGGTGGAGCTATCAGCAGAGGCAGCGCTGGGGAGCAGAACCTGTAGCTGGCCTGGAGAACGCATTCGAGCCAGTCGTGTGTACGTAGCCAGGTGACCGCCCTGAGAATAAACATGGTATGAACCCCTTTTAACCACCCCAACTTGCTATTGTCTTTATTCCATCTCACTGAATTTGTAGTGAACTTGCCTGGAGCAGGGAACCCCTCCTCCCAGAGCAACAGGTAGAAGAGATGGACATGAGCAGCCAGGGAAGGGGACTATAAGATTCAAGGAAAAATGCACAAACTCTGCCCAGGTAGGGTTCCCACGTGAAGACAACAAAGGATTTGCAAGGAGATAACTTCTTGCCTATCTGGATCAGGCCAAACCAGTCCCAACTAGTTCCACTGCAGGTACAATCAAACGAAACTAAGGACCATCCAAACCTTATCATAACCTCATTTTTTAAAAATTGCCATTTTTCTCTCCCACTATCGGCATTTTGGGAAAAGACTTGGGCACAAGGAGGAATGGCTGTATAACAAGAACCGTCAATCAAATAGCCTCACCCTCAATCAAAGAAGTGCCTCCCCTAAATTCAGGGCCTTTGTCTACCTTGGCTCTGGCCAGCTCCTCCCTTGGAACATATTCAAATAAAACTTTCACTCTTCTTCGGTATTGTGTCTCTGCCTCTCAATTCTTTGTTGCAGCAGAGAAAAGAACTGAGGAGAACTCAACCCGTTAACATACTGAATAACTCAGAGGCATCTAACACAGATCTGAATCTTTACTCTTCCCAGTTCCCCTTGTTAGTAGACAGCCCTGCAGCCACCCAGCTGGAAACTTGGAAATTGTCTCACATTCTCAATGCCCTCATACACTCACCCCACTTCTGTCACTCTTTTCTCAACTCTGCCCGCTTTTCACTTCCCTCTGTCTCCACCCAACATCAGCCCTCTCCTGGAAGACTACAGAAGGGTCCTCCTTGGTGTCTCTGCTCCACCTCTGCTCTCACACTCTCCAAATCCTTATAATCTCACTCGGAGGGCAGGTGGCACGCTCGCGCCCACACGTCTCCGCCCCGCGGCGCACTCCCCTCCGCACCGCCGGCCTCCGCCCGGATGCTCCACGTTCCAAGCTCGCACAGGCCGGCCGCATCCCGGGAAAGCCCGCCCGCCGCGTGGCCTCAACGGGGGTCCCAGGGCCCTCGCCAACACTGGGAACTAACCCTCGGGGCGCGCCCCTGACGCCCATCCCCCGAGGAGGCGCGCGCGGCGCCGCCGCAGACGACGGGCGTTCTTCCGGGAGCCCCTTCGCCATCGCCCGGCCCGGAGCGTCATTCGGAGGAGACCACGCATGTGCAGCCAGCAGCGCGGCACGGGCACCAGGCTGTGCGGCCGGGTGGGGACGCGCTTCCCAGCAGGCCGCGCGGGCGCTTCCGTCCCCGCGTAACGCGAGGCTTCCGGCGCGGAGGGGCTGGGCGGCCGCGCGGGGAGTCCCATCCCTAGCGGCGCGGGGCGGCGGCCGCCATGGAGGCCGTGCCCCGCATGCCCATGATCTGGCTGGATCTGAAGGAGGCCGGTGACTTCCAATTCCAGCCGGCCGTCAAGAAGGTGAGTGCGCCCCGCGCAGGTGGGCGAGGCCGGGAGGCGCCCGCTGGCTGTTCTCGGCCTGGCCGCGCAGCCCCGCAGCCTCTTCGGGGTCTCGTCCTGACCTCTGCCGGGCCGCCCGCCGGTGTCCTCGGAGCCCTGGCTCTGCCCCCCAACCCAGGGCCGCCCTGTAGGGCGCGTTGGGACGGCTGGGCCCGGCCTCGGAGACTCGCAGGAATTCCTGATCTGTGGACTTGGGCCCTTTCTGACGCTTGGTGCAGTTCTGTCTGGTCTCAGAACCACCCTCTTCGGGAGCCTCGCTGGGCCAAACGATGCGGTTCCATGTCGTTTCCGGGAGTGTTATTCCTTTTCCTTAATGCCCGGAGACCCTTTAGCAGTCACTGTTGGGCCTTCAGTTGGGCGGAGGAGACTGGCAGGTTTGGCTTTGACGTGGGCAAACGACCCCTGTGGCGAGGTAACTTCGGCTGTTAGAAAAAGCGGTCAGGTGTGTTGACTGGGCAATCAGGTGTCCACAGACATCTGCTGCCTTAAAGGGGTTATCTGGTAGTACCCGGTCAGAGCAGAAGTGAAAAGGGGCAACCAGGACGCTGTTCCAGGTTAAGTCCCAGATCATCTGCACGGTGCACCACTTAGCTGGGTGCTTGAGAAAAGAAACAGGGCAAAGAAAATGGGTTTGGAAGTAATCTCCCAATAAGCTATCACTCTCTCTTTACACTGCCTTAGTTTGGACACTAACAATTTGTATTTCTTTGAGCTTATCATTTAACTCTTTTGGCCTCTTCTTCCTCATTTGTAAAACCAGGAAATGTGTTGACTGATCTAAAATTTCAGAATTTTGTGACCTCTGCACCACACTTTGGTTTCTTCTCCATCTGCGTTTTTATAAAAGTACAATTAGATTTTTATAAAACAAGACTCCTTTGTTTTCAAGTTCAGCCCATTCAGAGTTCTCCCTGACCTACCCCAGTTTTTTCAGCCTTGTTTGAGGGTCCAGTATGTGCTTGATCTGTGTGCTTGTGATATCAAGTATTCCAGATTCTGGGTACAGTCGGCCGCTTGCCACTCCCTTAACGTTCTCTGTATGTTTGTTCTTCTGTGCCTTTTGTAGTGGAATTCCTCCCACCGTCTCATCTTCACCCAGTGGGGTGGGGTCAGGCCCTTTTTTTAATCTCTGTTCTGTCCATGTTCCAGATCTACTTTAAATTAGGGTTTAAACTTTCATCTGCATTAATCTTTCCCTTCTCCCAATTCCTCACTTTTGTCATCCCTTTCCTGGTGATGGTTATGTTTTAACCCCCCCCCCTTTTCAATTGAAAATGTCTTGAGAAGCATCTCTGTGCTCTGCAAAACCTACCAGAGTTCTGCTACATAGTTGGCACTCAGGATAATGTTTTCCAGGTGTCTGAATGACCACTGAATGGGAATTCAGAGATGATGACCAAAAATTTGTGGAAATACAGTGGATAAAATCTTAGCCCAGAAACTCCTAGGATATATTTTTGTTTGAACTGAGCCTTCAATGCTCTTTGAACTCGCACCTAGCCCACAGGGTGTTCTGTAAGCAGTGACTTCCCTGGGAGCCCTAGAGCTCTGGGAGAAGAGCTGCTTACTGGAGGTTTAGCTTGAGGTGGTATCAGATCTGGAAAAAGCACTTTCCTATGCATCAGTTCTTCTTTTGTTCCCTCTTTGAGATTGGGAAAGATACCATCATCCAATTGTTTGATGGGTTAAGATTTTGGCATGTGTTTGCATGACCCCACTGAAAAAGCAATAGTACCCTGTAAGTAGGCTGGGCTCCAGAATCGCCAGCTCCCTCAGAGCACCCTGGAACAGAAGCCACTGCAGCCTGAGAATGCTTCCTGACCTGGACTCCTCTCCCCAGCCCTAGAGCCCCCACCCTGCCCTCTGCCACTGGTACCCTCGTCCTTTTCTACCCTTGCTCTGAGCTGCGGGAAGCTTCACCAATGACTTGGAGCTAAGGAGTACAGTGTGATTTAGGGCTATAGGGTAAAAATTGTTTCTTTTGAGGTCAGCCTGTCAAGCCTATGCTAGGCCCTGGTAGTATCGGCAAATAAGAGACAATTCCATTTTTTTTTCATGGAATTCACAGCCTACTAGAGGAAATAGAAGGTGACATCAATGGTAGAGTAGACATATGCACAGTGTACAGAACTACCAGCCTAAGGACAGGCCATTAGGGAAGGCTTGCCAAGGAGATGGGTTCCAAAGGATGAATAGGAGTTTTCCAGATAAAGGATTTCTTTCTTTGTGAGAGCTAGGCTTCTAGGGAAAACAAAAACCCTTCTTAATGGTAGTATTGGTTTTCAGTCCTGTTGGACATGCCTTTGATTATGGAATAATGTGAAATAAGAGCCAGGAGAACAGCAAGCAGGTTTTGAACTGCTGTGCCAAGATTTAGGTTGGAATAGTTGGATCCACATATTTTTCTAGTGGGAAAGTGCTGTTGGTCCTGTACCATCTTACTGTGCTTTGGAGCGCACAGTGCTAACTCACTGAAAAGTGCTGCAGGATGACTCTTGTGCTCCTGATCCATGAGTGAGCTGGCCCCAAGCATTAGTGTTTCAAGTTTGTTCCTCTTCTGGCACCAAACACCTGCCCTGAACCAATGCATTTGAGTTCAAGTCAAGCCCACCTGGACTGATGCGTTGACTCCACGCCTGATTCGCTCATGAAATAGTGAGTGATTATTATGTGCCAGCCCTGAACTTAAAGTCTGTATGTGATGACAAAAACCTTTGCCTTTGTGGAGCTTGCCTTCTAGAGATAGTGACTCATCCTTAGGGCAGATGTAGCGTATGGTAGCCACCCTACCAACCAAGTGGCTTCTTGACTCCTCCCCTCTTTCCCAGTCTGGCTGGGTAACCTCTCTGAATCCCCACTTCCCCACCAGGTTCCTCCAGAAAAACTACCTGATGTTCAAGGCCTGCCACCACTCTGCTTCTGCCTGCCCCTCCATCTTCCCCGCCCCAGGGTTCTCCTACAGGAACATTCAGCCTCTATTTCCTTCCACATGTGGTCACTGTCCTTGCTTGGGTCCTGGGACTGCTTTCCTCCTGTGTATCACCTAGGTTGACCTGTACCTCCTCAGGGCCCCTGTCAGTTGTACCACCCTCTTCCAGAATCAGCCAGGTCTTTCTGCTCCCATCACTCAGCAGAGTTTTTTCCTTTCCAGATTTCCCATGGGGCAACTGACTCTTTTGAAAAACTTATCACACATACAGAAAGGGAAGTGAGAAGACCGGAGGCTGAGAAGGGCCCTGCCAGTTTACCTGTGGTGGTGACCTGTCTTACCTGTTATCACAGATTGGGAGTCACCAAGCTGGTCTGCCATAGCCCATCTGCCCACTTGTGTTTTACAGCAGAAGCTCCAGGCATGGATGACCTGGACTGTCCAATTCTTTCTTCTCTGACTTTAATCTCCTGCACCAAAGTCCTATATCCATTTTACACCAGATTCTTTCCTTTACTTGGGCAGCAGTAAGTACTTGAGTGTAAATGCTGAGTAAGTGTTGGTTGGATGACCTAGTCTAGCTCTAGTACCATCCAGGATGTAGAAGTTGAGTCGTCCTCCCTGGGGTTGCTCAGACAGGCCGTCGGAAGACGTGGGAGAGATGAGAGATGCCTCTAGTGCAGGGGTAGTTAGACTAGTCTCTTCCCACCTTCCAGTGCTCGTGGCCTGGAACTTAGTGATACGTTTGCTGACAGAAAGAGGCTAAAGATTTCCCTTGGTGATAAGACTCCTTTGTATGATTAAAATTAATCTTCTCTGAAAATCAACAGCAGAGCATATATTGTATTAATTAACAATACTATATGGGGACTTACTTTTTCTGTGGAACAGCCCAAGGAATGCCCGACAATGAGTCAGCCCTGCAAGTGGAGAAGAAAAAATATAATGTGTATGGTGGACAAAGGCAACACTAACACACAGTGCCTTTTACTGCCTTTCTCTCTTTCGTTATTGCTTTAATTAGCACCACACCGTTCCGAGATGCTATAGCAACTGAAGAGCAAAAGCTAACACCCCTGTCACCTTGGAGCGGGGAGACCCACGCATAAGAAGAATGAGAACCTGCTAGTACAAGGCTAAGTGACACAAAAGGAATATCCCTGCGTCAGAAGTCAGGAAAATGTCACCTGTTGTCCCCAAAACGTCTTTTACGACTTTCCCTGCCCTAACTCAGATCCAGTCAGGGTTTGCATATTGTATTTAGTTCTGTTTCTTTAATCTCTTCCAATCTAGAATACTCTCCCCACACACCCCTACCCTTTAATGCCATCAATTTTTTTTAGAGACTGCGTTAATTTTTGGATAAAATGTCCCATCTTCTGAATTTTGCTGCATGTGTCCTTTCAGTCTTAGACAGTTTGTATGCCCACCCTCTGCACTTCCTGTCAAGGCACCATCTGCCAAGTATCCAGCACAGCTCCAGGCCCCTACTGCTCCTGATGCACTCCGTCTGGGGTGGGGTTGTCACTGGCCATGACCCTGCTGGGAGGCGCACAGTCTGATGAAGCACGTTCAGAATGTGGGAAGAGCAGCATCTGACGTCTAAGGAAGTGACATCTCAGCTGAGTCTTAGTAAAGAAGGCAGAGGCAATGTGAGGACAAGCACTGAGATGTGAGAGCAGTAATTCTAAAGTACTGTTGGCTGGTTGTCCCTGGAAGGGGCCGGGGGACAGTCCTTGAAGGCTGTTGGGAGCAGGTTGTGAGGGGCCATGAACCCTGCCAAGGAGATTAGACTTGGTGCTGGACGCTTTGGGGAACCACTGTTGCACACTATTTGTAGATTACAGTTTTTCTTTTTACATTACAGCTGTTCCCCATAACGTCACTATCCAGAGAAAAGCACATTTTCGTTTATTTTTTCCCCAGGGGTATATGTGTTTCAGGAGGATTTAAATTTAGGAGTGACATCAGAGTTGTCAAAAGATAATTCTGGCCACTAGGTGAGGAAGGGATGTGAGGGAGTGAGTCGTCCAGGTCAGGGGTGGCAGGGGGACGAGAAGAGAGCTCATGGACACATGGGACTCTCAGGAGGTAAAACCAGCAGAAGTGGGGTCAGGGTGAGAGGTTTGGGAATGTGGCTGGATGGTGCCGAAATGAGCTCGGCAGTTGGCTGCCTTCTCCCAGCCCCTCCCCTCCCTGTCCCTACTGGAGCAGGTAGGAGCTGTCACACAGCTGCTAGGTTCCCATGCTGCTAATTCCTTTGCCACATGTCATGGGTCTTGGGAAGGGATCCCAGGAAAGGTGGGTGGGCCACAGACATGGTGTGAGTGCGCTAGTGGACAGAGAGGCCGCCACTTCTCCGCCCCACAAGCCTCAGTTGGGGCCTGAAGGAACCTAGTGAGGTGGCGTCAGCGCCCTTGCTGAGTGGGCGGGTCTGGACCCCTGGATTGGGAACGTGGACACCGGGTGGCAGGCACTACCACAGGGGCGGTTCCAGCTGCCTCTGTCTGTTGGTCTCAGGTGAACAGGGAGGCTTTGGTCCAGGCTGCGCCTCAGGCTGTGAGCGTGCTGTCCAAGGCAGTCAGGTGTCCAGGTGGTGAGCACCGTTGTGGGCAGGCATGCCATCCCCTCCCCGATGGGAGGGGAGTGATGGCCTCCCCTTTTCCCCTTCTCCCACCTGGGTCCTTCCCGTCACACTCGCAGACCTATCCTCACAGATGAGGACACTGCAGGTTGCTTACTTCTGTGGTGCCCTTTCCCAGCCAAGAAGGCGGCTTTGTGTTCCCAGTGTGGTTAGTGCTTCTTGCCTGCATCCGCTGTTGGGTCAGGATTATCGTTGTGACCCCAGAGCACAGCAGGGGCCAGCCTTTGAGGGAGGCTTGAATTTTTGGCCTATTTTGAGACGCTCGGTAAGATCGCATTGCAGCTAGTTAAGTTCCTCAGCTTCCTGTGTCAGCAGAGCCCCAGACATGGTAGAACGGGCTGCAGCATGATGAGGACTGGACATGGAGGGTCACACAGCCTTATTTTCAACTTTGCTCAAAAGAGAAGGCTCCCATGGTCAGCACCTTGGTGTTGCCCCATTATTGAGGTAGTTCAGGAGATAAGCTTGTGGTTGTGGTCTTCCTAGGTTTACGTTCTTCCCTCTCTCTGTAGTTTGTCCTGAAGAATTACGGAGAGAACCCCGAGGCCTACAATGAGGAAATGAAGAAGCTGGAGTTGCTTAGACAGGTAGGAGGATGGTATTTTTATGTAGGTGTGAACAGGATTGCTTTGATAGAGAGGGAAAGAAACCAACTGGGACTGTGTTCGTATTTTAATTCGTTTTTTTTTCCTCTGCAAAAGCAGCAAAATTACTGATAGGACAATTTGAAAATACCAAAAACCAAAAAGGAAACACCATGTATATATTTTAAAGTGTTACTTATATATACTATAGCACAGCACAGTAGGATCGTCTACCACTGTGCAGCACATATAGCCTGTCCTTTCCCTAAACATGTCGTGGGTACGTTTCCATATCAGTGACCAGGAGCACGTTTAACAGCCTGCAGTGATTCTGTTGCAGTGCCTTCTCTTGAAGAAACTGGCTCCGTTTTTTGCCCTTGTAAATCTGACCCATGTCTGCATACTCAAGGCATTTATTGGATTGTTCCTGTAGGAGTTAGTGGGTAACTAGACGTACTTGTTTCGGGCTGCAACCCCCAGCAGGTGTGCACGTGCTCCTGCAGTTATTTTTCAATTCTGGCAGTCTGATAGGTGAAAAAGGATTTCATTTACATTTTATTGGTTAATGATAAGGTTTCACGGTTGCTGATGTGTTTTGTTCTAAGTCCTTTAGGAATTGTCTGTCAGTGCCCTTGTCCATTTTTTTATTGGAGTGTTAAACCTTTTTCCTTAACTAATTTATAACATTCAGTCTCACGTTAATGATGTTGCTCCTTTGTTTTATATGATGCAAATATTCTTCTCAGTTCATTATTTCCCTTCATAGTGTTTTTAGTGCAGACTTTTCATGTTTTACATACAAATGTGTATGTATAACCAGGTCCATCTCATCTCCCTTTACTTGTCGTCCTTTGATAATGCACTTAGGAAAACGTTGTCACCCAAATTAGATGTAAACAGCCACTGCTGTTCCTCTAGGACTTGTATAGTTCTGGTCTTTACCTAAATAAAGATTCAAGTGTATGATTTGTGAGGGAAGGCTTGCACTTCACTTCTACTGCTTATGCTGAATTCTTATATATAGTTTAAGTCTATTTAGGATTTCCTGCTCTATTCCACCATCTCCCCTGCCAGGCCCATGATATTTTAAGTATTATATATATTACCTATTTTAATAATGCCTGATAATAACTTTTCTTTTTCAATTTTTACGTGGTTTCTGATTTTTCCTGGTCTGTATGTCTAGTTGGATGTCACCATCTGTAGGATTTTACCTAAGTGAAATCATACCTCTCATCTGTTACACATTTCTTTTTGCCCAGTAAGGTTAAGATTTAATAATCAGATATCCTTCTCTTTAGTGTTGTGGCTGTAGCTTATTCTCTACTTAAACAGTCTTCTGTAATGGAAATTTTGGTGATGTCCAGTATTTGACCCTGTGAAGATGACTGTGACAGTATCCTTGTGTGCTCTTCTAAGCATTCACTTTTCTGGATACCTCTTTCTGTATATTTTTAGATACATAACTTTCTAATGGTTGTTGTAAAAGTCCCTTCTGAAAGCAGGGGCTGATTGTCTGCCAGACCTGGCTGGTGGAATGGTTGGTGAATGATGACAGATGCAGCTGTGGGTGCTCTGGGTCCCTGGAGTGTGCAGCCTTCCAGCACTGATGCCCATTTCCTGCGCATTGGGTGAGCTTCTCCTACAGTCCTGCTTCTCCCATTCCCCTCCCTCCAGAATGCGGTCCGTGTCCCACGGGACTTTGAGGGCTGCAGTGTCCTCCGCAAGTACCTGGGCCAGCTCCACTACCTGCAGAGTCGGGTCCCCATGGGCTCAGGCCAGGAGGCCGCTGTTCCTGTCACCTGGTGAGCTGGCAGAGCTGGGCTCGGGGCCTGGGACAGCCCTGGGGGAGTCTGGGTAGTAGGGATGCCCCTCCCCTCCGCTGTCTCCTTGCTGCAAAGGACAGGGAGCCACTGGGTGTGGTGTGGTGTCCCCAGGCCTCCTTCCCTCCAGCCCAGTACTGGGTGGCTGGGCCCTGGCCAGCTCTTCCCTGAAGATGACTGGGTGGCATCTCTACAGGACTGAGATCTTCTCAGGCAAGTCTGTGGCCCATGAGGACATCAAGTACGAGCAGGCCTGCATTCTCTACAACCTCGGTGAGCTGCGTGGCCCATTCCCCATGGTCCCATCCGCCAGCCCTGCCAACCCAGGTCTCAGCTCCCAGGTCGCAAAGGCAGCGGGTGGGCGAAGACCTGGATTCTGCCCCCTCCACTACCTTTGTCACTGCTCTGCCAGCTGCCTCTTTGCTGGGCTGTGGGGAGAGATGGACTCTCCTATTTTGACAGACAGCCCCTGACTCCCTCTGTGGCTCTGGGCTGCTTCAGGCAAGAGAACAAGGCTGGCCTTCCCCATCCTGCTGCCTCAGCCTCAGCCTTGCTCCAGGCGGGAGCCAGGGGAGCCCAAGAGGTGGTGTGTAGGAGCCCCCAAGGCCTCATGGCGACCTTAGGCCGGGCTGCAGACAGAAGGCCCTCCCTCCTCCAGCCAGCCTGGTGCAGAGCAGGAGACTCGGGGGTCTCCCGCACTTCTGAGTTTCCCCATTTGTTCCAGCTTTGGTGTCCTTGGACCAACTTCCCCAGTTCCCAGACCCCCGTTTTCCTTATCCCAGTGACACTGCCCACCCCCATCCCCATGGCCTTACTCTAGACCATGGTGTGGGCAGCCTGGGAGCAGCCCCGGGTGAGTCCTGACACTGAGCCCTCTGCCTCCTCAGGGGCGCTGCACTCTATGCTGGGGGCCGTGGATAAGCGGATGTCCGAGGAGGTGAGGAGTCATGGCACAGCAGGGAGGGCACTGAGTGTGTGCAGCCCCGTGGGAGGACACCGGCGTCTGTATGGCTCTACCTCTGGCCACCCTCGCCCTCTTCCCTCCCAGGGCATGAAGGTCTCCTGTACCCACTTCCAGTGTGCAGCGGGCGCCTTCGCCTACCTGCGTGAGCACTTCCCTCATGCGTACAGCGTTGACATGAGCCGCCAGATCCTCACGCTCAATGTCAACCTCATGCTGGTGAGGCGGTGCCCCCCTGGGCAGGCTGACTCCACTCCCAGGGAGGGGCTGAGCGGGCTGGATCCCGGACCTGGCCCGAGCAGCTGGCAGTGATGGATAAGCACGGCCTTGGCTTTGGTCTTTGGTGCCCCACGGGAGTCAGGAGCGGGGTGCTGGAGTGGGGGCACCGGAGCAGGTCAGGCAGTGGAGGGTCCTCGGGGTGGGCCCACCGCAAGGGCCGGCCTCGGGTGAGCACACCTGCTTTGCTGTCCCAGGGCCAGGCTCAGGAGTGCCTTCTGGAGAAGTCCATGCTGGACAACAGGAAGAGCTTCCTGGTGGCCCGTATCAGTGCACAGGTGAGGACAGGGGAGACCGCAGGCCTCTGCACCCCTGACCCCACGCTGACAGCCCATCCTGGCTCCCAGGTGGTGGACTACTACAAGGAGGCATGCCGCGCCCTGGAGAACCCGGACACCGCCTCGCTGCTGGGCCGGATCCAGAAGGACTGGAAGAAGCTCGTGCAGATGAAGATCTACTACTTCGCAGCTGTAGCTCATGTGAGGGCGCTGTGGCCATGGGCTGGGCTGCCCGGTCCCAGCTCAGATTAGTGACGTCTCTTCTTTCTTGCCAGCTGCACATGGGGAAGCAGGCCGAGGAGCAGCAGAAGTTTGGGGAGCGGGTGAGTGAGCTGGGCAAGGAATGGCTCCAGCCTTGTTGGCGGGGCCCGTTGCCACCCAGGAGGGCGGCCTTCCCCGGTCTCTGACCTCATGTTCCTGACCCCAGCTGCAGCCCTGTGTTCTTCTGTGTTGTCCCACCTGCACCGCCCTCACAGCTAGGGGGTGAGGCGGCGGAAGCCGTGATTGGAGCAGGGCTCGGTGCTGACCTCAGTGCTGGGGGCTGGGTGCCAGGTGCCGCCTCAGCTTGCTGACTTCTCACGGGTTGCCTGATGGCCAGGCTGCATGGGATGGGAGGTAGGAGAGTAGGGTCCTTACAGGGAAGGATGGACCAGGCTCTGCCCCGCAGGTCGCATACTTCCAGAGCGCCCTGGACCAGCTCAATGAAGCCATCAAGTTGGCCAAGGTAAAGCAGAGGAAGAGCCTGGCTGTGAGTACAGGGAGCGAGCCTGGTGGGGCCCAGGCGTGGCCTGGCCCTGGCCCGGGTCAGTGCAGAGCTCCCCAACCCCGTCCCTACCCCACAGGGCCAGCCTGACACCGTGCAAGATGCACTGCGCTTCGCTATGGATGTCATTGGGGGAAAGTGAGTCTGTGGGGCTGGGGTGGCCACATGGGAGGCTAGGTCCTGGATCCCCACTGACCACCCAGGTCCTCACTGCCCCATCCCGACCCCCAGATACAATTCTGCCAAGAAGGACAATGACTTCATCTACCATGAGGCCATTCCAGCTCTGGACACCCTCCAGCCTGTAAAAGGTCTGAAGCAGAGGGGAAGGGAGGCAAGTGTTGCAGTAGGGGATGAGGGTGGGGCCACGGATAGAGGCGTACTCAAGGTTTGTGGGGCGTGGGTCTCCCCAACTCTTCCCCTCCCAGGCGCCCCCTTGGTGAAGCCCTTACCAGTGAACCCCACAGACCCAGCTGTTACGGGCCCTGACATCTTCGCCAAACTGGTACCCATGGCTGCGCATGAAGCCTCGTCGTTGTACAGGTGGGCGGTAGGGGCCAGCTCCAGCCTAGGACAGGTGGGCTTGGCGGGTCTCGGGACACAGGCTTCCCACAACCGCTGTGTCCCTTCTGTGCAGTGAGGAGAAGGCCAAGCTTCTTCGGGAGGTGATGGCCAAGATTGAGGACAAGAACGAGGTTCTGGAGTGAGTGCAGGGCAGGGGTGCCGCACGTGGGTTCAGGGGGTGCCCCTCCAGGTCTTCCAGCTCTGCCCTCCTGCCTAGGCTGTGTGCCAGAGCTGCAAGGCAAAAGGCTCATGTCTCGGAGGGGGCGGGGGTGGGGGGAGAAGACCCTGCTCCTTTGCTTCCAGCAGCATCCTGGGCATGGTCACAGGACCAGACCTTGCTTCAGCGTGGGGGGTCTTGCCCTGCTGGACTCCTTTTACATGTTGAGGAGTTGGGTCAGCACTCAGCAGCCACTTGCCCTTGTTGGCTCCCCACAGCCAGTTCATGGATTCGATGCAGCTGGACCCTGAGACAGTGGACAACCTGGATGTGTACGGCCACATCCCACCCCAGCTCATGGAGAAGTGTGCTGCTCTCAGCGTCCGGCCAGACACTGTGCGGAACCTCGTCCAGTCCATGCAAGGTGAGCGAGGCAGGAATGCAGAAGCCCTCACTCTCAGCCTCTCCGTGTTGCCTGTGTTGCTCTGTGAGTGGTGGGCAGTTCTGCTGGGGGACAGGCCCAAGCAGGCACCCGGTCGGCCTGCCTCAGGAGCTGCTCCCCCTCCCCAAACACCCTCAGTGCTGTCAGGCGTATTCACGGATGTGGAGGCCTCCCTGAAGGACATCAGGGCTCTGCTGGAGGAGGACGAGCTGCTGGACCAGAAGTTGCAGGAGGTGGTGGGCCCAGCGGGGGCTGGGCTGGCTGTCTCCAAGGCTGAGCTGGCAGAGGTGAGGCGAGAATGGGCCAAGTACATGGAAGCCCATGAGAAGGCTTCCTTCACCAACAATGAGCTACACCGTGCCATGAACCTGCATGTTGGCAACCTGCGCCTGCTCAGTGGCCCACTGGACCAGGTCCGGGCTGCCCTGCCCACACCGGCCCTCAGCCCAGGTAAGCCTCACCGTCCCATCCCCAGGGATAAGCGGTGCCAGGCTTTCTTGGGCAGGCCTCACGACCCACTGCTGCCTCCAGAGGACAAGGCTGTGCTGCAGAACCTGAAGCGCATCCTGGCCAAGGTGCAGGAGATGAGGGACCAGCGGGTATCCCTGGAGCAGCAACTGCGTGAGCTCATCCAGAAGGATGATATCACCGCCTCTCTGGTGACTGCGGACCAAACGGAGATGAAGGTGCGCCAACCGGCATGTGGGCAGAGACTCGGGCTCCCCGCTGCTGTGGTAAGGCCCTGAGTGTCCCTCCACACTTGCTATAGAAGCTGTTCGAGGACCAGCTGAAGAAATATGACCAGCTGAGGGTGTACCTGGACCAGAACCTTGCTGCTCAGGACAATGTCCTCCGGGCCCTGACGGAGGCCAACGTGCAATATGCGGCTGTGCGGCGGGTACTCAGCGACCTGGACCACAAGTGAGTTTCTGGCCCTGTGCTCGTGCTGAGTCGCTCCAGAGCTTGGTACCACCTCCTCACCTCCTCGTGCCTGCTAGGTGGAACTCCACGCTACAGACCCTGGTGGCCTCGTATGAAGCCTATGAGGATCTGATGAAGAAGTCCCAGGAGGGCAAGGACTTCTATGCAGACCTGGAAAGCAAGGTGGCCACGCTCCTGGAACGGGCACAGACCACTTGCCAGGCCCGTGAGGCTGCCCGCCAGCAGCTCCTGGACAGGTGGGTGTGGCCAGGCCCCTGCCAGGCTGGGCTGGAGGGGCGCACTGGCTCCACCTCTTCCTTACCTTATCCCACAGGGAGCTAAAAAAGAAGCCACCCCCACGGCCCACAGCCCCAAAGCCACTGCTGCCCCGCAGGGAGGAGGGTGAGGCAGTGGAGGCAGACCTGCCCGAGGAGCTGCGCAGCCTGCCCCCCGACCCCTTCCTGGCAACTGCTGCTCCTCTCCACTTTCCTCCCAGTGCCTTCCCCACCTCTACACCCCACTATCTGTCAGGCCCACACCCTGGTACCTACTCTGGCCCCAGCCCAATGTTGCAGCCCAGGGCCCCCCAGGCCCCAGGGCACCCTCCCATAGCCATGGCCCCTGGCCATGCCCTCTACTCAGCTCCTGCCTACACAGCAGAGCTGGGCCTTGCGCCTCGGTCCTCCCCTCAGCACAGGGTGGGGAGCAGTCCCTATGGGGGGGCAGGACCATCTCCACCAGTTGTAGGTCTGCCTTCAGCACCACCACCCCAGTTCTCAGGCCCTGAGTTAGTCCTGGGGGTCCGGCCTGCAACCACCACGGTAGATAGTGTCCAGGCCCCCATCTCCAGCCTCCCAGCACCACGGCCACACTGCAGCCCTGCTCCTCCCCAGCCCTGCTTCCCAGGGCCACAGCCCTATGTCTACCCTGTAGGGGCCAAGCAGCCTGTCACAGCACCCCCCCAGCAGTTCTGTCCTGGGATCCCCCCAGGTTTTCCAGCCCCAGGGATTGGCCCCCCAACCCCCCTGCCCACACAGCAGCCCCTTCCACTCCAGCATCCACACCTCTTTCCACCCCAGGCTCCAGGACTGGCACCTACCCAGCCCCCCTACTCCTTTGCTCTTCAGCCTGGTGTTCTGGGGCAGCCACCACCCACACTGCACGCCCAGCTCTACCCAGGCCCCTCTCAGGACCCTCTGCCCCCCAACTCAGGGGCTCTGCCTTTCCCCAGCCCTGGGCCCCCCCAACCTCCCCATCCCACTCTGACATATGGTCCTGCCCCTGCCCCTAGGCCTCTAGGCCCCCAGGCAGCCCCTCTCTCCATTCGAGGCCCTCCTCCTCCTGGCCAGTCCACCCCCAGTCCCCACCTGGTGCCTTCACCTGCCCCCTCTCCGGGGCCTGGCCCGGCACCTCGGCCCCCTGCAGCAGAGCCACCCCCGTCCCTGCGCCGAGGTGCCACGGCTGCAGACCTCCTGTCCTCCAGCCCTGAAAGCCAGCATGGTGGTGCACAGGCCCCTGGTGGGGGGCAGCCCCTGCTGCAGCCCACTAAGGTGGATGCGGCTGAGGGCCGGCGCCCACAGGCCCTGCGGCTTATCGAGCAGGACCCCTATGAGCACCCAGAGAGGCTGCAGCAGCTGCAGCAGGAGCTGGAGGCTTTTCGAGGCCAGCTGGGGGACACGGGGGCTCTGGATGCTGTCTGGCGGGAGCTGCAGGACGCACAGGAACATGATGCCCGCGGCCGGTCCATCGCCATTGCGCGCTGCTACTCGCTGAAGAACCGGCACCAAGATGTCATGCCCTATGACAGTAACCGCGTGGTGTTGCGCTCAGGCAAGGACGACTACATCAACGCCAGCCTCGTGGAGGGGCTCTCGCCGTATTGCCCCCCGTTGGTGGCCACCCAGGCACCCCTGCCTGGCACAGCCGCTGACTTTTGGCTCATGGTGCACGAGCAGAAAGTGTCGGTCATTGTCATGCTGGTGTCTGAGGCTGAGATGGAGAAGGTAAGGGAGAGGCCGGGTGGGAGACCAGGGGACCCTGCAAACCCAGCCCTAAGTGCCCTGTTTGCTCCTCAGCAAAAGGTGGCACGCTACTACCCCACTGAGAGGGGCCAGCCTGTGGTGCATGGCGCCCTGAGCCTGGCCCTGAGCAGCGTCCGCACTACGGAGACACACGTGGAGCGTGTGCTGAGCCTGCAGTTCCGTGACCAGAGCCTCAAGCGCTCTCTGGTGCACCTGCATTTCCCCACGTGGCCCGAATTGTACGTCAGCTGCCCTTCCTAGGGGAGGGGGTGCATGGGTATGGGGGCTGGTGGGGGGCTTGAGTCAGGCCTCACTCTTTGACAACCCCATCCCTGCAGAGGCCTGCCCGACAGCCCCAGCGGCCTGCTGTGCTTCATCCGGGAGGTGCACACACACTACCTGCACCAGCGGCCCCTGCACACGCCGATCGTCGTGCATTGCAGGTGAGGTGCCTGGCAGCTGCCCCGGGGGGCTCCTCCTGGCGGGCCCTGACCTCACACCCTGTTCCCGCCACAGCTCTGGGGTGGGCCGCACAGGAGCCTTTGCACTGCTCTACGCGGCTGTGCAGGAGGTGGAGGCTGGAAGCGGGATCCCAGAGCTGCCACAGCTGGTGCGGCGCATGCGGCAGCAGAGGAAGCACATGCTGCAGGAAAAGGTGAGGCTCTGGGCAGGTGGGCAGGGGGCCATAGGGTGAGGGGTGCCTCTGACCAGGCCCTGTGCCCTGTGCAGCTGCACCTCCGGTTCTGCCAGGAGGCAGTGGTGAGACATGTGGAGCAGGTCTTGCAGCGCCATGGTGTGCCCCCCCCGGGGAAACCCTCTGCTGGCACAGGCCTTGGCCAGAAGGTGAGGTGGGGCCAGGGAAGCTGGGTGGACACGCCTTGTGGGCCCCCACGGGTCACCTGCTCTGTCTTCTCAGCATCACCTTCCTCAGGACTCCCAGGACCTGGTCCTTGGTGGGGACGTGCCCATCAGCTCCATTCAGGCCACGATTGCCAAGCTCAGCATCCGCCCTCCTGGGGGCCTAGAGTCCCCAGCTGCCAGCCTGCCTGGCCCAGCAGAGCCCGCGGCCCTGCCACCCAGCCTCCCAGAGGCCACCCAGCCTCCCTCCTCCCCGCCCCCCCTTGCTCCACCCCTGCCTGAGGCCCCACAGCCTGAGGAGGAGCCACCAGCACCTGAGGTCCCCAGCCTGGGTGACCCGTCGTCCTCTCTGGAGCTGCTGGCCTCCCTCACTCCCGAGGCCTTTTCCCTGGACAGCTCCTTGCGTGGGAAGCAGCGTATGAGCAAGCAGAACTTTCTGCAGGCACACAATGGACAGGGTCTGCGGGCTGCCCGGCCTACTGATGACCCTCTCAGCCTCCTGGACCCACTCTGGACACTGAACAAGACCTGACAGGCTCCGCCTGCCTGTTTCTCACACTACACCACCATCGCCCAGGCCTGGCGGGGTCTCTGGAGACGGGCCGGGCCTTTACTCCCATTCCTGCTGCCTTTAGCCCTGCCTGGCCCAGCACGCACCCCTGTGGGGTGGGGATGGACCATAGCCCTTGGGTCAGGTTCTCCTTTGTGGGGCCTCACGTTTCTCAACTCTTGACTGGTGAACTAATAAACCAACCTGTTCCGTGGCCTGTGTCTGACACTGCTGCCTCAGGGGGGTGGGGGAGGCCTCAGTCTTAAGTGACGTGCCTCTGGGAGCGTGGAGTGGGGCTGGCCTCCCAGAAGCAGACCCTGGGCACTTACTATCTGTGTGGATCCTGCCTGGAGCAGCTCTGAGCCGAGAAGCCTTGAACCTGAGTTTCAGCACAGGGTTGGAGGGGGCGGGGATGTGACAAAGGAGCTCCTCTAGGGGAAGGCGCTAGTGGCTCGCAAGGGCCCTGGGAGAGACCTGATTTATAAAAAGGAGTTTAATATTACAGTTTATGAGGCAGCTTCCAGAAGACACAGCTGCACACCCCCATCCAGATCCAGTGCATCGGCCCCCAGAGCAGCCAGTGCCACTGCACAGCTGGTGCAGGGGTCACAGTTGCTGCCCACCCTCAGTCCAGCTTCTCCAGCACAGAGGGCACGTACACCAGGCTGAGCTCGCTGCCGAAGTTGCAGACAATGGCGGCATTGTCCAGCACCAGGATCTGGCGGGCAGGCTGAGCCTCACTGTTCTTCCCCAGGTAGACTGTCTGTAACAGGTCTCCGTAGTTCAGGTCCCAAAAGGAGACACAGCCCTGACCACCAGTCACCAGCAGGTTGTCTGAGATGACACCCAGGCTCGCACCGCAGCCCAGATCCTGGAGGCAAGGACGTGGCAGGTTCAGCGTCTGGAGTCCTTCCCGAAGAGACAGATGCCTGTGGCCCCCAAACCCTTACCTGTTGAATGGAGTAGAGCTTGATGCCTGTGCTGCGGTCCCAAATGCTGATGAGGTCATCAAGGCCGCTGCTGATGATGCAGCAGGTGGTACAGGTGAGCGAGGTGACATCCCCACGATGAGCAAACATGTGGCTGACCCGGCTGCCGGTAAGAACATCCCACAGGCAAATGGCCCCATCCTGCCCTCCACTGGCCAGCACCATGGTCTAGGGACACAGGCACAGGGGCGCTGGTCACTGCTGGAATACCTCTGTCAAAAGGGTGTCCTAGCTTCCTGGACTCAGAAACCGGCCACGGGCTGGCTAGGTCCCTGGCACCCACGGGTGGCCCCTTACCTGGTCCATGTACACGGTGGTGATGGCCCCTGAGTGGCCCTGCAGGGTGAAGAGACAGCAAGAGTCCTCCAGACGGAACACCTGGGCAGGGATGGGCATCAGGCCTGGGGGTCTTCCAGGTCACAGAAGTCCTTCCCCTAGTTCAGGGCACCTCCAGCCTCCCTGAGCAACTGCCCACCCCCACGCTAGGCCCCCCAGCACTGGGGACAGAGCCACACTCACTCTCAGCGTGTGGTCTTGGCTCCCAGTCACAAGGCGCCCAGCAGCGGCCTTCAGGGCTGTGATAGGCTTCTGGTGTGCACAGGGCACCGTGTGGGTCAGGTGGCAGGACACCGTGTCACTGCTGCTGTACACAGGGGATGTGGGGGAACTGCCACGCCCTGGGTTCCCTGGGGACAGCCGGCCTGTGAGGTGTCTCTAAGAGAACATCCCATGGCAGCCCCACCCACCACCAGGTTCAGGCCCCTGCCCGGCCCAGGTCCTCTGACCTCGGAACTGCAGGGAGCTGAGGGCAGCTTGGGTCTCCAGGGAGAAGAAATCGAGGGATCCATTGAGCCGGGCAGCCACAATCCTGGAAGAGAAAGGGCAGCTGTTGGGGGCCCCTCGGAGCTCCCAGTGTGGGCTGAGCAATGAGGGCAGGTGGGAACCTCAAGGGAAGCACTGGTGCTGGGGCTGGAGACCCAACTGCAACTCCATTAGCCTCTCTGTGCCTCAGTTTCCTCATCTGTGAAATGAGGACAACAGTAGACCCCTCGGTGTGGTCATGAGTGAGCTAACACACGTGGCGTGGCACCTGGGTAGCACCCTATCATGTAAGGTAGTAAAACAAGCATGCGGAGGGTCCCCTTTAGAGCCTGAAGGACAGGTTTCTGCAGAAGGGGCACAGGAGCTATGAGGCCTCTGTCTCGCTCACATCAAAGCAGCTTAGCCTGGAGCACCACCCACTCCATTTCCTTTTTCTACAAAAAAAACAAGGATTTTCTTTCCTGTCCATTAATTCACAGGCGCAGGTTGACAAGCAGAAATGGAGACATCTGCGCAGTGTCCCCAAAGCCTCCAAATAAGTGGGGTTCAAAATTTACTCAAGTAAAAGGCAACTGCATGTCTATGGCCTTGTCCCGTGAGCACGCATGGCTCACGGCAGAGTGAGGGAGAGGCCACAGTCACCCAGAACTCAGGGTTGGGCTGAGATGGGGGTTTCCTTTCAGTAAAACCAAAGTTGCAAGCAGCAGGGAAGGGTTTCCAAGTGCGTGGGAACCCGAAGAACTTGGCGAGGCTCCAGTCGGACTCAGGTCCCACGGGAAACCAGGGCGCTGAGGATGCCAGCACAGCAAGGGCACGTGATGTGTTCAGCAGAAGGCACCTGCTTGTGGACAGGACCTGGTTTACGAGCCGTGGGAGCCAAAGCCAGGACCCAGGGCCTGCTGCACATGGAGCCCTGGGGACACCCACAGCCAGGGGGAGTGCTGAGAAGGGAGGCAAGAAGAACTCAGCATTAAAGGGAAAGAAGAGGCTCAACAGGGTCCTGAAAATGCTTTTTCCTGTAACCTAGAACGCAGCCAAGCCACAAGAGCAGCTGACCTCGGAGGGTCAGGAGAAAACCGCGCTGTCACCCTGCTGTAACACGGTCGCTGTCAGGAGCAGGAGAGATAAAATCTCATAGCAGCGACGGGAGCATGGACTCAAACCCCAGGAGAGCGAGGGTGTCTGTGGAGGGGGAGGCCGAGCCCAGAACGCCCACCTTTTGTCCAGAAAGACGAGGGCCGTGATGCCCGAGGAGACCTCCTCGCTGCTGCAGTGGAGCCTGCCCTCGATGGCGTCCCACACCTGCAAGCCCGGGAGCTGCGAGCACCTGTGTGCTGGGAAGGCCGCGAGCAGCCTCCCAGAAGCCCAGGCCCCGCCCTCGGTCCCGCCCCACCCACCTCCAGCCGGCCGCTGCTCCGTCCCACCACGATGAGGTTGCCCTGCAGCTCCAGGCTCCATATGGAGCCGTCCGCGCTGGGAGCCCAGGTGAGAAAAGCGGATCCCTTTTCAGGAAGAGAGCCCCCCTCGTCCTCAGGCGCCAGAGGCGGCGCCGGCCCAGGCGAGGGCGGGCGCAGGGCCTGCGTCGGGGCCAGAGACAGACCCTCCCCACGGCACATTCGCTGCACTAGGCGGTGGAAGTCGTAGCCCGGGGATCCCCGCGCGCCGCAGCACCCCCGGTGCCGAGGCTCAGGGAGCCTTGGCGGAGCTGAGAAATCCGTATCGATCAAGCAGCTGAGGTCCGGCTGGTCTCCGAAGAGCGGCGGCGACGGACCTCGGGGGCGGCGCCGCAGCGGAGGGCCGTCCCCGAGCTCCTCCGAGCCGGCCTTCCCGTCGTCCGACAGCCTCCCCCAGCTCTCCTGGGCCTCGGGAACGCTGCCACCGCCACTGTCTCGGCGCTGCCTGCGGGGGCAGGAGGGCGGTTGAGCCCCGCGGGCCGCCATGAAGGTGGCTGTGGGGAGGACGCTGACGAACAGCCGCGGGCGGGACCCCCCGGGCGCCTACCCGGGGCGTGGGATGCGCGTGAGGCAGTCCCCGGTCTGGGCGTCCCACACGCACACGTGGCCCGCCAGGCAGCAGCTCACCAGCAGCATGCCGTCGCTGGCCAGACACTCGATGTCCTGCAGGGGCACAGCGGACACGGGTTCGGCCCCCGGACTGGAGGTGGCGCCACGGCCCGGCCCCGCCCCACAGCCCCTCCAGTTACAGCCCCGCCCCCTCACCATGAGGTGCCCGCGCAGCACCAGCGGCACGATCTCCGTCTCGGGCGGCGCGTAGCCGTACTCGTCACAGGGCAGCTCCCCGCGCCTCCGCCTGCCGGGCCCGCTCCCCGGCTGCCCGTAGTTGCGCGGGCAGAGCACGCGGTAGAGACAGAGGAGCAGCAGCACGAGGACGACGCCCGCGGCCAGGCCGAGCGCGGCCACCCTGCGCCAAGCGGGACACTGTGAGGGCGGTCCGGACCCTCCCGCCGGCCGCCCCTCCCCGCGCAGGCCTTACTTGTACAGCGTGACGTCTCGGGGGGCCTGCGCCGCGCTGGGCGCCTTGGGGCCGGCCTCCCAGGGCCCGGGCCAGGCCCTGCGGCCGTCCTGAGGGCGCCGCCCCTCCAGGGCCTCGCTTGGGTGCAGGCGGAGCGTGACTGGGATGACAGGCAGGAGGCTGATGTACCTGGGGCCGGGCGGCGAGGCCTCAGCTGGAAGCGCCTCCGCTGCCCCTCCACTCTGCACGCGGACAGTGGCTGCCGGCCTCCCGGCCCGCCCATCACAGGCAGGTCGCCCAACCCAGCTCACACATCACAACCTCGCTTCGGCGGCAGGGCACATGGTTCGGGTCACCCACCCTGGGGTGGGGGGTCCTCACTACAGCTAAGGCTCTGACAGTGACCCAGGGGCCCCAGGCCACCATCTTGGGCTGTGGCTGCTAGGAGCACCAGTTCCAACCTCACCACCTTACAATGTCAAAGATTTGAAAGAAATGCACAATTCAAACTGGTGTCTCCCCTGAGGGGAAGGGATGCTCTAGGAAGGTGAGCTGACACCAAGCCAGGAGGTGGCAACTGGCAGGCCCACCTCACCTCTTTGCCAGCGTTATGTTGTAGTAGCTGAAGAGCGTTGGCCAGTGGCGGAAGGACAGTCTTCTCCAAAGCTCCTCATCCTCGGGCCCCCAGGTGACCTCTGGTACTGGGCCATCGTGGACACCATCTGCCAGACCCCCAGGCTTGGGTGGCTCCCCGGGCAACGTCTGGTTCTCAACTGACTTGGCATCAGGCAGGACAATCTGGAAAGCAGGGTCTGGGTGGCTGGCAGGCAGCACCCCGCTTGGCACGGGCACAGGAGTCAGGGCGCCCTCGCCCAGCGGGCTCTGTTCTGTCACCTGGGCAGCAAGGTAGGGCCGCAGCCCTGCTGGGTCCGTATACACCAGGATGCCAATCCACACCACAGTGCCAGCCTGCAGGGGACATCAGCTGCTCAGGGGGAGGCTCTGGGAGGAAGGGAAGTCCCATCCTTACCCCAGCAGCCTGGGGCTCAAGCAGGAAGGAGGCAGCATAGGTCCTCAGACCCCATCTGTCCTTCCCTCTGCCTCCCGATACCCACCAGCTAAAGGGACCTAGGGTCACAGTCTGGAAAGAGGAGACCCTTAGGTTGCAATCAGGGCTCTCCCATCTCCACTGCTGCCCCATGGTCAGCACGGCCAGAGGGCCTGGCCTGGCTGGCTGCCCGCCCTACGGCTCAGGGGCCTTGGCCTCACTTCCGTCCCTCAGTCCCTGGGGGAGGCACTGCCAGCCAGCAGCCTGCCCTGCTGCCTCTCCCCTCCACCCAGACCAGGAGGTGAATTGTCCTGCCTGGTGCTTTCTAACACCTGCTCACTGTAGCGGCCAATGAACCCGGACTGTGAGGCATGGTCCGTCCCATCCCAGAGCATCCCATCCAGTGGGCTCCTCTCCTGGGACACTCCAGGGAGATGAGGGCCCAAGGACTGTGTCTCCCAGAGATGGGCCCATCAACTCAGAAACCACCAGGGTCTTGGCAGGGTGCATTGGCCAGCTCCCCAAAGCCAGGCTTGAAAGGACCACCTCCAGGCCAAGTGGGGCAGTGCCAAGGGTCCCGAGGGTGGCCAGTACCATGATGAGACACTGGGCCAGGAGCAATACCATGATGAGTTATTGGGCTGGGGAGTGGTACCACAGGCGGCACTGGGCCAGGGCCAGGGGTGGTACCATGATGAGGCGCTGGGCCAGGCGGGTGCGGGCCAGGAAGTAGATGACGCGCAGCCTCTTCGGGAGCCGCAGATTTCGGAAGGAGGATGGTTGCAGGGTGATGGTGTGAGGTGTGGACGGGCGCACAGCCAGCTGCCGCTCAAAGCGTGCAGACCGTGCCCCTGGCTTAGCTGGGGGCAGGCAGGCCTCCGGGGGCAGGCGCTTGTTCAGGTCCGCCAGCTGTGGGGCAGAGTGCTCAGGGCTGCAGCTACTCGCTCACCGCAGGTTCCCACACCGCCTGGGCTGAGGAAGGTAACCCAGTCCCCCTACCTCCATGCGGCGAATGTCGATGGACAGGACAGTGGTGAAGAAGAGCATCTGGAGGAAGAAGTCAGACACCAGGCCCACAACGGCGAAGAGACAGAACTCCTGCAGCCATCAGACAGGGGGGCCGTGACCTCAGGCCCAGCCCCTTTCTGTCCCCACCAAGGGACAGCAGAGACCCCGTTCCCTAACCTCAGACGGTGGGCAGGCAGGCAGGCAGTTGGCACCCTTCTGATCCCCAGAGACCCCAGCCTGCTGCTCAACAAGCTCCCAGGGCCCAGATCTGCCCCCAGTTTGGGGCTCTCTGAAAGGTTCCTGTCACTGACCACACTGGACCACTGGAGGGAGGGAAGGAGAAAATTAATTCTGCCTAAAACCGGAAAAGGGTCAGCTGCTGCATTAAGTTCTACCAATATATGGTATTTCCCAGATTCAGCTTTTCCTCCCCTGCCCGTGCTAGAGGCCTCTGCATATCCCCAAGGCATCAGCTCAAATCTGGGGTAGGATGAAGTGTCCAGCACATGGTGGCATAGGGGTCACATCAGAGCTAATGTCCCAGGCTGCACGGTGCCCTGCGGATGCCCAAGGGGCTGTCTGGGGGGGCAGCTAGAACCCTTTGCTATCTCAGCCCTGCACCCCATTAGGCCTGCCAGCCTCGGGGAGGAGGAGACACGCCATTCCCTTTGTGCCACTCCAGCAACAGCTGGACTTCCAGCTCCATGCAGGTCCCAGCCCCACAGCTGAGTGAGGGCACTTTCCAATAGGAGAGGCCACTCGGGGCAATGGCTGGTGGCCCTCCATCAGGGGCCCATGTGCCTGGAGGGCTAGAGCCAAGAAAGGCAGGAGGGGAACCAGTGTCTCTGGGGGCCCCATGGTGTCTCTGCCTGAGAAATGGGAAACTATGTCTGGCTGGAGCTGCACAGCTGGGCCTCTGCTGGGCCTACTGAGCACATCCTGACACTTGGCAGCATAAGAATGCTTAAGGGGACAAGGTCAAAGGCAGAGCCTGCCTGGGCAGAGCGCCAATCCCATAATCCGGCCAGGGCTCACTGAGTGCTTCTGAAACAGGAGTGCCAGCACTCCACACAGCAACCACCACCTTGTCAGCAAAGAGGTCCAACCATCTGGCAGTCATCCTGCACACGGCCACATGGCTGGGCCTGGCATCGGGCCCACACCCACGCAGCAGGCCTAGGGTCCTAACCTGGATGGCAGGCACCAGGGTGAAGTAGCCAATGAGGATGATGCCCAGCTCGGTGGCCATGTTCTTCATGATGGACCAGCTCTCGCTGCTTAGCCCTGCAGAGGCAACAACACGGCCAGGGGGCCAGCACATGACCTCCGTGCCCGACGTGTCTGGCCCTCCAAGCTTCTGAGGCAGCCACTCCACCGTAGCGCCCAGCCCTCTGCAAATGCCCGGCATCCACCACCGCACAGCTGCTGCAGGGAAGGGGACTTGGGGGCTTGGAGAGTACAGGAGTGCTGTCGCCATCAGAGGGAGGCAAAAGCAGGGTGTGCGGATGAGTGAGCCCAGAGGAAAGCGAAGGATGACCCTTTCTGGCTCACCCACATCCACACGCTGTTCCTGACTGGTCTGCATGGCCAGGGCGTGAGGGAGCCTGCCAACCACGTGTCAAAATGGCTCAAGGGATGGGAGAGCTAGCCTGCTCTTCCATGAGGCCTCCCCTCTGGGACCCCGGCTGTCCTGCACCCATCGCAGCCTAAGGCTGTAAGCATCTGGGGGCACCTCCTCGGGATGCCACTCTAGCGCAGGGCCCAGCCTCCTGTGGCAGCTGGCAAAAGTGACCATGTGATACAGCAGCCTGCCCTGGGTGCAGCCCCAAAGATGGGGTCAGGAGCAGGCACAAGGTCTCAGGCTTCCAAGCTAGGTTCTCCTCTCTGCTTCCCCCAGAAGCCCAGGTCCTCAGCTCCACCACTGAGGTGGCCAGCAGTGACCGAGCCCAGGGGCCTGGGCATGGAGTAGTGGAGAACATACCAGGTGCCAGTCTGGACAGAGGGCCTTCAAGCCCGAGCTCACACAACCTAGTGGCCTTCTTGTTGGCACCTGGAGCCCAACAAAGCACAACCCAGAGACCCCATGGCTCCCCAGCATAAGCCCACAAGCTGTGGGCCTGATGGCCCACTGTGGAGTGTGCTCTGGGGCCTCTGAGGCTCCTGCCCCCTCATCAGGAACAGTGTGGCCCAGGCCCACCCCTGCACGCCACTGGCCGCCCGATACCCGATACCTTGGGCGATGCGCAGCTTCACCTCCAGATCCACGGGGGTAGAGACCACTGACTTGGTGAGCACCAGCACATTCTCTAAGCCGATAACCACCACAAGGTAGGGAAAGATTTCACTGGGGACAAGGGAGGAAGGTGCTGACGAGGCCCAGCACACAGTGCTTTCCAACAGGTTTGGGCCCCATGCAGGCCTACAGCCTGAGGTGGAGGCTCAGGGCAGAAACCCACCTCCCCGCCTCTGCCCACGGGACCTCCGTCCACAAAAGCCCCAACTGAGCCCACAGAACCTCCATCCACACAGCCCCACCCTGACCCATGCGACCTCTGTCCACAAAGACCCCTGGCAATTCAGCACCACCAGGTTAGGCACAGTAAGCAGGTGTTCTATCACCAAGGAAAGCAGAAAATGCAAAGTTGCTTTTCCTGCAATCAGCCTGACAAGAAAGGTGGCGACAGGCTAATCGGTTTCTACCTACAGACGGACAGGCAGGTGAGGGGGGCAGGCTCTCCAGGGCCAAGATAAAAGGACTGAAGCCTGAGGACAAGCCCAGCGAAGGGCTTCTGACTGAGCTTCAGAGAGGAAATGCAGGGGAAGGGAAATACCACTGAAAGGTGACAAAGTACAGTGCTTACTCTACAGTGACCTACCTCATTAGGCAGGTAAATGTTTTAATAGTGAAAAAGGAAGAAATGCATCCTATCACACACCCATCTGTGGCTTAGGCCATCAGGAGCAGGGTGCTTGAGTACAGATGCTGTAAGCACAAACATGCGTACACAGTTATACACACATACATAGTCAAGACGCCGCCATGCAGATGCCTACACACACACCCCACACACAAATTCCTAGACACGTACCAGATGTACACACAGACACACTACATACACACACATGTGACTACCAGCCAGGTGATCGGGAGAGGAAAACGATGCACCTTTTCAACGTCCAGACAACGGGAAGACGTGGGTAACAGGCAGCATCCAGGCCAGGGCAGGCCCAGAGGTGCAAGGCTCTTGACCCTGAGGCCCCATGGCCTTTGATGGGGAACCTACCCGCCGTTGAGGGTTGGCGTCAGGCCAAAGAGTGTGCAGAGCCCCACGGACATAAGCAGCGAGCTGAGCACGGTGACCACAGCGGCCAGAGCCAGCCCCCACTTGGACTTGACCATGTCGATCTTGCCTGGAGGGCAAAGAGGGTGATCAGGGCGGCACCTGCAGCCAGACCCTGCCACACGTGGGCCCCTCTTAGCCAAGCTCTGGGAGTAGAGTGAGTCCTGGAAATTGAGGCAGGGGAGGTCCCTAGCTTCACCAAGGGAAAGGATGTCCAAGAACTTCCCTGTCTCCGGGCAGTGGCTACCCAAAAGTGTTCTGTTGTGTGTACGTGTTTTGGGAACCCTAACCCAGAAATGTCTTTTCCTGGGAAGCAAGAGGAGCCCTGGAAGCCCCCAAGCCGCAGCTCTGCTGGGGGACGAGGGCCTGGGTCTGTGCCCACCACCAGTGCTGTCCATCTCTGCCCATGCCCCCTCCAGAGTCAGGAAGGTCAGTGACTGGGAGCTGCCCGTTGTAGCCTGGAGGAAGGCCCTGTGGGTACCCACGTGTGGAGAAGTAGATGTAGGCAAACAAGATGATGTAGGTGGTCACAAGAGGGATGAGCTCAGCGATGCCAATCTCCTCCTTAAAATGCACATGAACTAGGCTCTCTGCCCGGAGACTGCAGTTGGGACTGGGGTGCAGGAGCATCAGGCGGGCCCGCAGGCTGCCCAAGAACCTGTCATGGGGCGAGAGGAGGTCAGTGTTGCCTCCCCTGGGCCCAGCAGAAGTGCCTCAGCAGCCGCCCCCACTCCTTCCCAGCACCTGTCCCCAACCTGTCACCACAAGTGCCCAGGCCCTTGCTGGGTAGCCATGGGCAGGCACCACTGGGAAGGACTGTGAGGCCACATGGGGCTCTAGACAGATCAGTGGGGGCATGCTGTTTGGCCCGCACCCAGACCCAGAGGTCAGGAGGTGCTGCCCCTCAGATGTCTGAGGCACATAAATATTTCCTCAGCAGGCCTGAAGCTGCAAGTTCCCAGGGGAACTTCTGGCCTCTACCCAGAGCAGGGACTGCAGTCCCCAACCGGGTGGGCCCCGGTGCCCAGGGCCTTACTTGGCGTGGTAGTGCTGGAAGACCAGGGTGATGGCGTACGAGACCATCCTCCTCCTGGGGTAGAGGCTCACCCCGCTGTCCTTCCCAGGAACGCCAAACAGTAGGTCTGCAGACAGAAACCAGCAGGTGCTGACAAGGGGGCAGCAGCTGCTGTGGAGCCTCAAGAATACCTCTCTCCCCACCCTTAGAAACACAGGAAACCCTGGGTCTGCCAGAGTGCCCGCCAAAGGGGACATGGGGCCCGCAGGCGCCCGCCCGCGGCACCTCTGAGCGCGGCCGAGGTCTGCAGGGTCTGGGGCTCGTGCTGGTGGGTGGTGCCGATGATGTCAGGGTCAGCATGGAAGCGCTCACGGTCATTCTGCCAGAAGTTTCCAGGGGACAGCAACAGGCACCCGTGCTCAGGGAGTATGTCCCGGAGCTTCCTGAGGCCCGGCAGCAGGTCTGTCACCTGGAGGCATACCTCCTCCAGGCTCCTGGTCCCTGAGCTGTGCGGGAGACAACAGGAGGCAGCCTGTGTTGCCAGCAAGGAGGCCCTGGAGGTGCCTGGCTCTCAGAGAGCATGAGGACAGGGGCAGCAGGGGAGAGTTCTTTCAGGTGCTCCACACCCACGATAAAAGCCAGTCACTCAGGACAGGCAAGTTCTGGGAGCACACACCCCCCGCCCACTCACACACCTTGGCCAACTGGGCGGGCACAGGGGACGGGGTGAAAGGCAGGGGCTTTGTTTCATTCACCAAAATGCCCATCAAAACCCTCAGCTAACTGAAGGCAGCTACGCCAGAGCCACATGGCGGGTGGGGCATGCCTCCTGGCAGGCCTGGGTGCACCCCCCGGAGCCAGCCCGTCAGAGGCACAACTGAGCCAACCCGTCAGCTCATAGCAGTCAGCCTGGGGCACACCCACTGTCTGTGACATGGGGATGGAGCTCAGGCCGCCATCTGTGACATCCGCAGGAGTCCAGGCACAGCAAGCCTCAGGGAATCAACAAGGACGCTGAAAATGCACAGCTGTCCTGCCCAATCACCCAGTTTCTGCAGAGCAGGCTTCTCCGTGGAGGTACAGAGGCCTGCCCTTGGCACCGGTCAGCGGCTGGGCCCCTGAGACAGTTACCTATCTCTTAGCACGTGGTTCCGGACCTCTTCCACCAGCTGGAATGACCGGGACAGAGGTGAGCGGAACACATCGACCGCTAGGAGGTTCTTGTGCCAGGGAGACACAGAGGACTTGACAAATATCTGCTGGATGTAAGCCACTGGAGCACCCACGTACTGCAGAAGAAAGGGGACGGAAGACTGGCTCAGCACAGAGGGGCAGCCGGGGCCCACGTGCAGGAAAGCTGTCCTCAGCACCCGCAGGCGAAGCCCTGTGGGGCAAAAGGCACAGCCCCCCAACCAAAGATGCCCACGAGGGGCCTTTTGCCATTGCTGAGCCACTTTCCTACACCTCCCCACTGGCCAGAGTTGGCAAACCATGGCCCACAGGTGGCATGGGGTGCAGCACTTGCTTTTCTAAGTAAGGTTTTATGGAACACAGTCATGCCCACTCCACTCAGGGTCACCCATCACTGCTTTCAGGGCAGAGACTCTGTGATCCATGTGGCCTAAGACATTCGCCATCTTGCCCGTGATGGGAAATGTCTGCTGACCTCACAACAGACCACGAGCTCCCAAAACATGCTGTTGCCTGTCTTACTGACCCTGGTTTGGCCACTTGCAGGGCCACGGTTTTGAAGATCAAAACACCCAGTCTTATGTCCCAGCTCTCCAGCTGGGCAGGCTGGAAACAATCTGCCTTCTCTGGTTTTCAGCCTCCTTGTGCAGAGGGGGTAAGGACAGTCAGCCTGCAGCATCAGGGAGACACACACACACACCACAGAGACACACACGTGTGTTAAACAGCATGTGCAGAGACTAGTGGACATACGAGCATGAAACAGCTGTGGCACATGACTGCATGTCTATGGAAACAGGAGGCCATCTCAGGCATCATGATGGGGCCAAGACGCCAACCCGGTCTCCTCCTCCCTGAACATCACATGCTCCTCTTCCCAGAACCTGCCTCTGCCCTGTGAGAACGATCAGCAGGGGCTTCAGAGCCCAGCCAGCCGAGGTGCTCAGAGGAGCCCTGCCAGGCATCACAGCACAACTGAAGGAGTGGAGGCCAGGACAGGTCCTGGTCAGGTAGTCGATCCAGAAAGGCCCTGACTATTTCGAGAGGAGGGGCTCCGGATACGGACCTGGAGTTACAGTGCCGAGCAACCAGGGGTTGGGAGGCTACCTGGCTGTGACACTCACCACGCACTGCTGGGCCCTTATCAATCCCTACTCATACAGCCAACAGTACCCAAAGGGGGTGACTGAGAAAGCCCACGGCCAGCAGAGCCCAGAGGCCCAGACCTGTCACTGGGTGGAGCTGTGGCAGGTCACCTCCCAGAAAGCCCAGGAATCCCACCCCCTGGTGTCCACGCCCACATGGCACCTGCCCGAGAGAGACTTCCTTCTGAGAGAGAACACAGTGAAAGCGCCAGGTTGCCATTTCTGATGTTAGGTTACCGAAGACTATGGCCCTGGAGGGTACAATGTGAGTGAGACAAGCCTGTCACAAGATAACCAACACTGCAGGGGTCCCCAAGGACAGGCCCCTGGAGACAGAGGGAGGGGTGTCACCAGCGCCTGAGGCTGCTGCCCAATGGGCACAGTCTCTTTTTGACAAGATGGAGAGTTGTGGGGATGGAGGGTGGTGATGGCCACACAGCCATGTGAAAGTCTTTGGTACCAGGGAAATATGTGCCTGAACTGGTCAGGAAGCTACATTTTATGTTATGTGTATTTTGACACAATAAAAAAAAATGGAAGGAAAAAAAAGCTCGGCGCCCTCCACCCACTCTGTTGGGTCCACCACTCTGATGAAGTCATGTCGTGAGCTGCTCCAAAGAGGTCCACATGGCAAGGAACTGAGGGCCTCCAGCCCACCTTTAGAGGGGAACGGAGCCCACAGGCCCGCAGCCCGAGAGGGCTGGCCAGCCGGCGCTGCAGGGAGCTCAGAAGCAGAGTCTCCTGTCCTACAGCCTTGGCAGACTTCTTGGTGCAGCCTTGAGAAACTCGGAGCTAGAGGACCCACACAGGAAAACCAAGGCTCAGAAAGAAAAGAGTGTGTGCGCAGGGACACATGCCGACAGCAGCAGGGCCAGGATACAAGGCCAGTGCGCCTGTCCCCAGACAAGGCCAGCCATCCGCCTGGTAGTTCTAAACCCTTCGCATTCCACAGAGCACAGGCACGGGAGGGGAGCTGAGGTCCTGAGGACCCGTGGGTCTCTGGCCGCCACAAACACGACCGTGTTGCCCTGGAAGCCCAGCCACCTGTGGGGCATTCCGGCAGGGCCTGGTGTAAGGTCCAGGTCTCACGATGAAGGTCGAGGGCAGCCAGGCCAGTGCAGGCTTGGCTTCTTTGTAAATGGTCCTTCCTTAACATTTATACAGAGCTCCTGGCTTTTCACCTTCACTGGCGCACCAGGGAACCCCCAAACAGGATGTAGGGGACCTTGTCACCCAGCTCTGGGCAGTCAGGGGGAGTGAGGTGGTGGGCAGGGCAGGTTTGGGGGCCTACCTGGGCTCAGGCTCCAGCTCCACCCTTGGCTGTGAGCCTTGGACAAGGGTTTCTGCTCTCCAGCCTCAGGCCCTTACTTAATGCAGGAAATGGGAGAGGGTCTCAGGCTCCCCAGGCCCTGTGAGGGCCAAACACACCACATGGCAGCCCATCCAGCAACGTGTCCACCTAAAACACATCAACTGTGTCAATATGTCTAAGCCCATTAAAACTGGACTGGCACCTCCCTCACTTCCGCCCCTTCTCCTGGGCATCAGCATCTCACTGCACGACAGGAGACACTGCTCTCTCCACCACTTCCACCAGTCAGTCCTCCAAGGACGGCTCCCCGCCACCTACAGAGCACAGCTTAAGCTCCTCAGCTCGGACGTGCCTTGGTCCCTCCTGCCTCCAAGAAAAGAGCCTCGCTACAGATTCCCTGTCTCTTAAATAAGCAGCTCTGCTCTCTGTTCAACAGAAATCGTTCTCGGGCATCTGCTATGTGCACAACACTGGATGACGCAACTTTGGATGAAAGGCTGACTCAACTGAGTCTAAATACAGAACACAGAGGGGCTGGAGGGGGGGCGCCTGAGCATTGCGAGCCAAGCTGAGGGGGATGGCAGGGGTGCGTGCCGGGCACACCTGAGGGTGGACCAACAGGAGCCTTTGCCCCCCATCTCTACTTTGGCCAGATATGACCAATGACCATGATGACATGGTGATGGCCACAGACATCTGCCACATGGTGCAGTGATGGGCCAGGCACTGCACTTACCCTCTACATCCCTTCCCTTAATCCTATGATGATGTCCATTGCAGGCCCAGTAGGCATCCCCATTTACCAATGCAGAAACTAAGGCACAGAGGTGCTCAGTGACGTGCCCCGGGTCACACAGCTGCAACAGGGACGTTTCTGCCTTCCCTGCTGTTCCCCTCGCTTCCTCTCTTCCCAGAGGGAAGTGCCTGCCCCAAGCCCAGAAGGCCGCTGGTCACAGCGACTCCAGCACAGGGTGGCCACAACTCAGGGTGCAGGGACCTGGCTGAGTAGACAAAGCCCTCCCTGGGGGACACCCACAGGCGTGAATTCAGGGTGCAGCTGTCATCCCTCTGTGGGACACGTCTACAAAAGGGGGTTGGAGGTCACGCCCAGAAAGAACCACAAGTTGGGAACAAATGCAAACAAGTCAATCAAAATGGCCACGTCTTGTGAGCACACACTGCACTGCACAGAGTAGGAAGTCGCTAGGAAGGCTGGCAGAGAGCCTGGCAGCGCCAAGGCCTCTGCAGCACAAACACTTAACTCCACGGGGGTGAAAAATCTTTCAGAAGGTTAACGGATGTGAAGACGACACTTCACCATCCAAAACCCACAGCCCATCTAGTCTAGGGAAAAACAGACCAACACCACTTGATGGATATGCCACATAATAGGCGCACGACACTCCTCAAACCGCCAAGGCCATCAAAAGTAAGGAAAGCCTGAGACACTGTCGCTAGGGAAGTGAGGACCCCACCCGGGACACTACAGACACCTGGCTGTCCTGTCTACTGAGGCTTCTCTGGGTGGGGGTTTCCCAGGCTTCCCTTGTTCTGCGTACAAAGTCCCTCTCCGGGGCCGCCTGGTCATGCTCATGAGGTGAAATGCCCTTCTCGCCTCCCCACCACTCACCCCTGCTGGTGCCGGGCCTGGTCTCCCTGCTGAGGGCGGCCGGCACACTCTCCGTGTAAAGGAGCCTCTCCTCCCCATTTACTTATTATTCGATCATATGGACTCAGGTATTTATACACTTGGGGTTACAATCCAATCCACTGTCTTTTGTTATACAACATATTTCACTTTCCAGCATCAGTCACTGGGAGCTTTTCAGTTGGCTCCTGTGTCTCTCGGACATGTATTGTATTTCTTTTCCACTGACATCTATGTCTCCTCTTCCCAAGCAGCCCGGGACCTCTGTTGGAAGCTGTGAGGCTCCGCAAGGCCTGACAACATCCCACCAGGCAAACTGCAGACCCTTGGTGCCCATGTCCTGCCTAAAGGCATACATGGTTTGTGGACGCCATGGTTTCCCTGGCGTGGGCAGCAGGAACCCCACCACCCACACCGAGGCTGCCCACTTTCCCTCGGAGCCCCTTATTCTCAGCCTGCTGAGCAAATCCCCCTCTCCACAGGACTGAGGACAGGGACCCCACTCAGAGCCCAATGGGCACCCTCTCGCCCTCTCCTCCACACTGTGGGAACATGGGGCTGGTGCCACTGCAGCCAGGTTAGGGGACCACGACCCGGCTTGACTCACAGCCGAGAGGTGCTCTCCTTCTGAGGTCCAACCACAACGTCCTCGAGTTGCCCTGGCCCGGCTACGAGTTTTGCAACCCACTTGCTCTGTCTGGGTTGATAACTACTGCATCCCTACTATGCCTGTGTTGCTGGCCAATAGTGGTACTGTGGACAGTCCCTGGAGGTAAGGTCACCGACCACTGAGCTGCTGGACACCAGGCCTGGGTCTCCTTCAGTCCTGACCCCTGAGCCCTCATGTGTTTGAACACCCACTTCCTGCAGTCATCCAGGGCAAAGAAGGGCACCAGGGAAGCCTGGAGAGCTTGCAGGCAGCTAGACGCTCCCACCGCATCATTGAACATTTGCTCTACACCATCTGGCCCACTGAGCTATACTCGCCAGCAACACCCACAAACACAGACTACCTTGTTGAGACAGGGACTTCGGAGAATTATGTGGTAAAATCTCATCAAGAGGTTAATGAAGGTGCACGGTTTAAACCAAGGAGGCCCCACAGTGAACCACCAGTCTGGCATGGGAACAAAGTTACAGAACTGGCTTCTGCCAGCATCCGACCTCACTGCCTCTGGCCTTCGTGGCCAGTCCACAAAGCCCAGGCTGTGTGCTCCCCGCTGACACCAGCTGTCGTTTAACACCACCTATCTTACCAGATATGGCTCTCCTTGAGCAACAGTAAAGCTGAGTTTGTAACAAGATGCCCAGCTGCTGTGTTGACTCCGGAAGGAATGTGCAGCCACTGAGAGAAGGCAGCAGAGCTGTCCCTGAGTGATGGTCCCTCCTCAACAGCCTCTGCATGTCAGGGACTGAAGCAAGGCATGGGGAAGAAGGACCCAGTCCACTACCCAGCAGGCGTGAGGTTGAGAAGCTACCCAAGCTGGTAAGGTTTCCAAACAGCAGGTCCAGGGTTTGGGTGAGTGAAGCCCTGAACATGACCCTCAACTGGAGGGGCTTGTCCTTGTTTGCATCAGTGCTCAACTTGGAGACAGTCTGGAGAGCAGAGCAGCCCAGAAGCACTGGGCTCCACCAGGACACCCGGATCGTAATCCAGTGTGGACCCCACATAAGCTGCAAAGTGAGACATGGTGCCACCCTGGGGCCCCCAGCTTCCTGAACTGTACAGGATTAAAACCATGCTTTTTACCTGACTGGAATGTGAGAAGCAAGTACGAAAAAGCTCCTGTACAGCAAAGGACACCATCAGCAGAACAAAAAGGCAACTACAGTATGAGAGAATATATTCGCAAATGACTCATCTGAGAAGGGGCTAATGTCCAAAATATCTAAAGAAACTCACACACTTCAACACCCAAAAAACAAATAACCCGATTAAAAAATGGGCACAGGACCTGACAGACATTTCTCCAAAGAAATACAGATGGCCAGCAGGCACATGAAAAAATGCTCCACATCGCCAGTCATCAGGGAAATGTAAATTAAAACCATAGTGAGATACTACCTCACACCAGTCAGAATGGCCACTATCTAAAAGACAAAAAAATAACACACATTAGTGAGGATGTGGAGTCCACCGTTGGTGAGAATGTCAACTGGTGCAGCCACTCTGTAAATCTGTATGGAGGTTTCTCAAAAAACTAAAAATAGAAATACCATTCTACCTAGTAATTCCACTCCTAGGAATTTACCCAAGGAAAACAAAATCCCTGATTCGAAAAGACATATGCACCCCCGTGTTTATCACTGCTCTGTTTGCAAATAGCAAAGATATGGAATCAACCTAAGAGTCCATCAATAGGTGAATGGACAGAGAGGTGGTACATGTACACAATGGAGTATTATTCAGTCATAAAAAGAAAAGAAATCCTGCCATCTGCAACTACATGGATGGACCTAGAGGGTATTATGCTCAGTGAAATAAGCCAGGCAAAGACAAATACCGTATTATTCCACTTATTTGTGGAATATAAAAACAAAACAGCTGGAACAAAACAGCAGTAGACTCATAGACACTGCGAAGGGACGATGGGGGAGGAGTTTGGGTGGGTAGGTAGGGAAAGTGAGGGGGATAAAGGGGCACAAAAATTCTCAATCAAAATGTAAGTTGGTCACAGGGATGGAAGCACAGCATGGAGAATACAGTCAATGATTCTATAACATCTTCCTATGCTGGCAGATAGTAACCACACTAGAGAGGGCAAGGATTTAAGAATATGGGTAACTGCTGAACCACTGTGTTGCACCTCTGAAACCAATATAACATTGTATATCAATGATACTTCAAAAGAAAAACTTATTTGGGGAAAAAGAAAAAAAAAATACAGGCGCACACAGCCAACGCCGGCTGTCAGGGCACCCTATGGAGACACACGGCGGCTCTTGGGAATCAGCTGGCACGGTGTGGGAGCGGCCAACCCGTGAACCCAGAGCCGCTGGCCCAGACATGACGACCACACACCAGCTTTCCTAGGATAGTCACACTTCTGTGTCACCTGCTGTTTCCTTTCAAAAAAGGTTACTCATTAAAATTTTTCTGGTGCCTCAGTCAGGCTGCTCAAGGACATGTATTTGCCAGTCCAAAGCTGACCCCAGCCCCGGCCAGTTTCTACCCCGCAGGGCCCTCCTCAGCAACCTGCGGGCACCTACCCAATCCGGCTGCTCGCTGGGTTCTCCTGGTTGGCGGTCAGGGGCCGCAGGCGGGGGTGAGTAATCCTTCACTGGAGTGGTGAATTCCACAGGTCCTGCTCCTGGTAAGGGGAGCTTCAGCAGAGGGTAGCTGGGGTGAACACAGAGAAAAGGGTCAGGACGTGGGTCAGGATGTGAACACAGGAGTCAGTGCGGAGGCAATAACTCAGGGCCCTTGGAGCTACACTAAATTCCTCCTTGTAGGAATGTACAAATGCCTAATATATTATGATAAAATTTGAAGCTAGAAAGAAACTCAGACGCTACCCAGATAGGAAATTTTCAGACCCAGTTTTAGTCACAGAAGCTTACAAGGAAGCCTGCTTCATAAAGTAGACTGGTTGAATACTTTTAGATAGAATAAAGGCAAGATGCTAAAAGAAAAGAAGTTGTTACATAAGATAGACAACATTAAGAAACGAGAAAAAGCTATATAAATCCAGAACGGTCCAATTCAGATTGCTGAGCAATCATTCCAATCAACAGGGACAGACAGTGACAGGTTGAGGGTGATCACACCACGTCACATGGCACATGCCCACGGACACGCCTCACAAGGAGAAACCCTGACCTTGCATCAAAACGTTGGCAAACAGATGCACATTTAGTTTCAGGACTTTTTAAAAAATATTTTTTTCAACTGAGGATTACCTTTCACACATGGATACACAGGTCTTCACATAGTGCGGTGAACTTTTACATCTGTGTGACCATTACCTACATCAAGCTGTAGGACACCAGAACCTCAGAAGGCAGCCTCATGCCCCTGCCCAGTGAGGGGCAGGACTTCTGCCACCATAAATGAGGATTGCTTCTTTCTGAATGGCTTTCAGATGAGACCAAGCACTGCCTGTGTGCTCCTTCATGAGCGGCTGCTGTCACGTGACCTGCGCCTGCTGGGGTCACCCACGCTGGTATATGTGGCAAGGTCATTCTCGTCCACAGTATGTTCTGCTCCTTTGAACGAACACACTGTAGTGCACTTACCTGGCCACTGTCGTAGAAATGGGGCTGTTTCCCATATGAGCTATTAAGAGTAAAGCTACTGTGATTGTTTGCATATATGACTTTTGGTGGCCACAAGCACTCATTTTTCTTGGTTATGTTCCTAGAATGAAATTTCTGGGGTACCAGATGTTATTAGCTTGGCTTTATAGATAATACAAGTTTCAAAGTAGGTACACAAATGACAGTTTCAACTGCTCCAAATCCTGCCACCCTTTGTCAGTTCAAATGATTGCAACCGTTATAAGAGGGCAATGGTTCCACTTTGTGGCTTTAATGTGCAACAATGTTGAAAATCCTTTCACCTGCCCATTGGACATTTGGATATGTTCTCTTTTGTGAAGCATCTCTTCAACTCCTCTGTGTTTTAAGTGGGTCAACTGCCCTCTTGCTGGTTTACGGCTTCTCACATACCCTGGACATGACTCGAGTCCTCCTCCCAGCAATCAGCCTCCCTCTCACATGCCTTCACCACTCCCCATAAGCTTTGGGTTTCCGGCATCTCCGTATAGTCTGATTTCTTCGCTGCCTTACTGGTTGTTTCAGAACATGTTCAGTTTCCACGTATCTGTGATTTTTTCCCGTGTTCCCTCTCTTACTCCTCTTAGCTTCATTCCACTGTGACTGGAAAAGATCCTTCCTGTGATCTCGGTCCCTTACAACGCCTCAGGACTTACTCTGCGGCTGCCCCGCGGTCTGTGCCGGGCGCTCCACTGCACTGAGACCGTGTGTGCAGCGCTGCTGGGGGGGCGGTTCCCTCAGTCTGTTAGGCCTGCTTGGTTCACAGCGTCGCTCACGTCTGCATTTCCTTCCCCGCCCATCTGCTTGTTCTATGGAACGTGGAGAGCTGCAGCCTCCAGCTGATGCTGCCACGCTGCCCACTTCTCCGCACGGTCCCGCCGGCTTTGGTCACGCGTTCTGGGCTCGGGGGTCAGGTGTGTGTAAGCGTTACAGCCTCCTGCTGCACTGAACCACTTATCAATATGCTCTTTCTCCCTTATAACCTTTTACCTGTTGCCTGCCAACAACACAGCCACTCCAGCTCTCTCCAGTTCATGTCTGGCATGGATCTTTTCCATCCCTTTACTTCCTACCTCCTTGTGTTCCAAGTGTTCTGAAGACAGCCTATGGCTGGAGTCTTTTTAAAATCTCACCTACCAACCTCTGTCTTTTAATCTGAAGAGCTTAATCTGCTTGAATATAATACGATTACTGACAAGGAAGTGTTTACTTAGCCATTTAGTTGTTTTCTGTATGTCTTGTATGATTTTGTTCACTTCCTCCACTGCTGCTGTTAAATTTGGCTTGTCTTTCACAGAGCACCACTTTGGGTCCCTTCTTTCCTGCTCTGTATATTTCAAGCTATTTTCTTAGTGGTCACCTCAGAGATTTCAATTATTATTAACAGCTTCTAGCAACCAAGATGAAACAGTATTGCTAAAGAGGATTCTGTTATGTTTAACAATTTAAGTAACCATATATTCCTTCTGATACAGGCAAAAGAAAACACCAAGAAAAAGATTCTACAAAAATGACAAGTACGAGAGAGTAGCAATGGCCCTCCATGGCTAACAAATTCTAGACCAAAAGGAAAGCTTAGAAGGAAAGTGTCAGGGAACTTTCAGAAGTAAACGCACACTCATTGTTCTAAGGTGACAAAACAGACTAAAGACATTTGAAGAAAGAAGTTGTCTGGGGCTTTCTACCACCACCCTCATACTGCCTCTGCAGTGTTTCTAGGACCAGATTTACCCTGATCCTACAGGGCCTAGGAAACAGACCAGACCCTGGTCCCCACACTTTCCCTGCCTTCCTGTCCCAGTCACACCCATTCCAGCCACTCAGGGCAGGAACTTTGATGCCAACCCTGTTGCTCCACATCTGGTCCTTAGAGAATCCTGAAGGCTCCTCCAGAATACATCCAGACTCAGCCACATCTCACCACCTCTGCGCTTCCACTTAGACTAAGCGGCCATCTCTTCTCCCCTGCAGTAACACACTAGCCAGGCTAGGCTCCCTGCTTCCACCCCTGCAATCCCGTCCCTGTCTCCTGATCACATATGGACTGCAGTCCGGACCTCCCCCGGCCAGGCCCACGTGCCTTTTGGCGGCAGTGCCTCTACAGCCTGCTCGCCACACCTGGCCACCCAACACACCTTCAGAGGCTGCTGGGGCCGTACCCTCATCTCTCTGATCTTATTTCTGGCCATGCTGGCCCAGTTTCCAACCACCTGCACTTGCAGCTCTTGGAGGCTTGTCTGCCTAGGTGAGAAAGTCCACGGTGCAGGAATTCCTGCTGGCTGGAAAGGGGCCCTCAACAAGATGGTGTTACTGTACACATCAGGGGTCGTCGGCAAACTACAGCCCACAGACTGCTTTTGGGTGGTCTATGAGCAAAGAATGATTTTTACATTTTTAAAGGCTTATATAAAACTAAAACAAAACAAAGAAAAATAAATACACAACAGGGCCTGCAGGTGGCCCTCCAGGGAGCCTACTGACCCCACACAGGCATCCCAGCCCCACACCTGGTTCTCCGAGGTGGTTCTGGTCCCGCCCCATCCCTCCGTGTCCGCCAGTGAGGTTCCTGGCCTCTGACCATGGTGGGAATGTGTGGGACGACACACCTTCCCATCCTCTTCACTTTCCCACCTTCCTACCAAGTTCATTGCATCCCACATACATGCTACATGTACTCAAATCCTTGTCTCTGGGGGTACCCAAAAAGAAATGCTCCCCTGTACCACAAATGCTGGCCAAATTCCTGCTTATCCTTAAGGCAACACGGCCTCTACTCCTCCACCCCTGGACCAAAAGGCACCTACACTCTGTACAGATCCCAGGAACTCTGTTCATCTCCTTGTGACTGTAAGAAACACGTGGGGAGGGTACATGCCGTTTTAATTTCTGCATTGCCAATACCAGCCACGTGGAAGATGTTCCAGAAACATGCGTTATTATCTACCAGATGCTGCACATGGGGCACAATCCATGTGGCCACACAGGACCCCACCTCCAGGAGGGCCTGGCACCGAGGTTTAAGGCTCTGCAGTGACCACACAGAAATTCTTACTAAACTTGTCTTTATACTGGGGCTTTGTCATTGAGCTCCAACATAGTGGGGCATGTGCTGAGGGTCTCCACTGTAGGCTCATACATGGTCCCTCCTCCCTAGCACAGGTTCATGCCCACCAGCTTCCCTCCCCTTGCATCCAGGACCTGGCCTGACCTTCCTTGTCCAGGTATCCCATTTGCCACTGGCCCACGACAGGGGTCTGAGTATAGACACAAGGAGGGCAAGGTCAGGTGCGCACATCCCGCTGTGTCCTGGCAGGGCAAGGCGGCGGCCCCCCAGCCTGGCTGGCAGCACCAGGGTACACCCTGCGGGCATTGGCAGGGACGCACTCTCCCCACTCCCATCCTGTGATGGCCCTTCCCTGCTATCTGAGCAAGGAGCCCTGTGTGCTCGTGTCACCCTGTGTGCACACGGTGTCCTGGCTGCACAGCTCTGTTGTCGCGATGGGATCACAGAGCACGTGGAAACAGCAACCCCAAAAATGGCACTCGGTGTCACATGGGCACTGAGGGGGGGGGGTGTGTTCTCCTCACTCCTCGAGGGGAGCACCGCAGGACTGGGAGGGGTGAGAAAAGCCAGAAGGGGTCATTTCTGAGGTCACCTGACCTCCCTTCTTCAGGTCATGGGCATCGTGGGTAGCAAAGGACTCTCTTGCCTCCTGCAGGCCTTTTGGAGCGTCTCTGGAGCTTGCCTGTGAGGCCAGGAGTAACATCTGTTCATTGGTGCCCTTGCTTTGGAATGCTGAGCACGTCAGCACCCTGAGCCACTGGGGAGCGGCCCGGGGCTCTGGACTCCAGGCTTTGGGGAAGAAGTCTGTGGTGCTCTGGGATGCTGCCAGCCGCCCGGACTGGTTCTCCAAACCACAGGTGCAGACAGGGCTTCAGTTACTTGGACCTCTCCCTGTTCACGAAAGAGAATGCAATGTGCGCAGAGCGCCACAAGGACACAGAAAGGAACCAGTTCCACAGTCCCCTGAGTGCAGCCCCTAAAGTGGCCATGGGGACCACTGAGCAAGCTGCGATGTGGGCACATGGGGGAGACAGGCTGAGAAGCAGAGGCTGCTTTCTTCCAGAGAAAGAGGGCTCAGGACAGGCCCACTCTGGAATACCCACACAAGCTGCATGGTGGTCATTTACCAGGGGCCTTAGAACAGCCTCACTGTGACTCCAACCTGCTTTCCAAGTTTAAATCCATCTTCTACCCATGGGCACGGGCTGTGGACTCATAAGTAACCCAGTGACCCTCATGTTAACCTCTGACCTGTACCAGGGCAGTCCTGCTGGCTTGGCACCCCGGCCTCCTTCCTGCCCATTGGTGTACCCCCTGTGCCCCATGGCAGGCCCAGAGCCAGCACACTCTGCCTTGGGGGACCACTCAGGGCTGCACCTAAGTTCCGCTGGCTGAACCTCCGAGGACATAAACAGACACCTCTTGCCACAGTGCCTACAGGCTGCCAGTCTCCTCAGGCTTGCCAGAGGGAAGGGCATTCACAGTCCCAGGTGGCACGGTGGCAAACAGCAGGCCTAAGGCTCAGGCGGCTGCAGGGCCAGGCAGGGTATCAGGAGCAGCCTGGGCCCAAGCTGAGCAGGCCGCTCACTCACGGCATGATGACAAGTAAACATTCATGGCACTGAAGTAGCTAGTAAGCTTCCCGACAGCTTCCATGACCCGGACTTGCTTCCTGGAGGCAACCTGAGGCCCTGATACAGACAGGGAGCTGCCCGGGCAGAAAGGCTTCCCAGGGAAGAAGCAGTAGCAGGGCCTGGGCCCAGGGCCCATGACCTCGGGTCTCCTGTTCACAGGGCCCAAATTCTACAGGTTCTCTGAGAGTCTTCATTGTCATCAGAGGTTGGGCACCCTCGTCTAGCCTTGGAAAGCATTTCCTAAGACAAACAGATACTGAGGAAAGGTCTTTAAAAACTCTGTTAAGATCACAGGACAAAAATGCTGGTTTGGGAAAATAAGTTCACAGCACTAAGAATGTGATGACACAGGCTGCTTCTCTCTTCAGACTGAGAGGACATGAGGAAACCAGAGTGCCACCAGAGGGCGGGACCAAAAAGGGCAGCAGGTGTGCAGGGGCCTGCCCTGCTGGGGAGCGGAGGCTGAACGGGCATTGCCACACAGGAAGCTTTCCGACATGCCTCTCTCCGCACAGGGTAGCACCACAGCCATGGCTCGGCTGCCTGGCTCGGGAGGTCGGTGCCACTCTCTGGCACACAGCTCGAATGTTATGGCCACATGCACTGAGACGCCTTCTCCTTGACTTCCGTCAGGTGGGTCATGCCCTCTGTGCTATCTAGGCAGAGCCCGTAAGGCCCTGTCCATGACCCACTCAGCTAAGACCCCGTCCTCAGGCTTCTTGCTTAAGGAGCAAACTCCTTCAGTGACAGGCATCAGCACCAGTCTCCAACAAGGTCCTATTGCCTGGTGGGGTAGAAAAGGATCGATTCTGACCTGCCACACAGTGGTACCCCTAAGTAGCTCTTCATGCTAGAGTCACATCTTTACAGGAACCACAGAACAGCAACCCTCCAAGGATGCCAGGCAACCAAATGAGTAGCAGGTTGGAAGGCTCTGCCGCTCTCTGTCAGGGAGACCATCCCCTCCCCCCCAGCAGCTCGCTCCGCCCTGAGCTTCACCCTCCCCTTCCTTCTCAGGGCTGTGCTTAGCCAGGAGCCCCCGATGGACAGAGGCAGGTGTGGCCACACCCATCTCTGTCGGCTGCTACACACCAAGTTGATTGTATCTGTATCCTCGCTAGCCCCTGCACCCCTCCTAGCTCACCTGAGGGAGGAGTCCATGCTTGTTGACACTTCGGCCATCTCATCATCATGAGGCCCCCCCCATCATAAATTCAAGCACAATGTGTCTTCAAACACTTGTGTGATATCGGTTATTCATTCAAAAAGAAGACCCAGCTCCACCTGAGCTCCTGCTGCACACACCCTACACTCCTGTGCAGGGAGCTGCCTGGTCCCAGCTGGCTGTACACAATCCCCAGAAGATGGACATCAAAGAGAAGTGCTTCTCTCTTCCCAGAGCCAGAGCTGTCTTTGCAGAAGGGGAATCACAACCACCTCCTCAACTGCCCACCCAGATACAAGTCTACCTCAATGTCCTCGTCCATCCGGTGTCTATTTACCCCCTTCCCCCGTACAAAGGTGCACTAAGGGATCATCAGGGAACTGGGAATTCAGCAGAGGGGAAGCTGGGTCCCACCACTCTCCACAGAAGGCAACCTTACTGATAATAACCATGAACCTCACTCCAAACTGCTGGCCCAGAGATAAGAAAAAGAGAAGTAGAACTTCAGAGGAGCTTTCAAGAAGCAGCCTGGCTCACCATGTGGTCTGTAGGCAGAGCTGTCTTACAGATGCAAATTACTGGTCTCACCCCAGACCCCATGGGTAACAAACTGTGGGCTGGAGGCTGTAATCTGTGTTTAATGTGCCCTCCAGGTGACTCTGATGCGCGCTCAGGCTGGAGAACCACTACCATGCACAGGCCAGGCCTGCAGAGTGCAGCTCTGGGTGAGAGACAACATGCGGGAGTGGCCAACACAGGGCTCTGGCGGCCCCCCGGCTCCTCAGCTACAGGACGTCACACAATGTGACACAGTCCACAGAACACAGCACAGATTCAGGGGGAGCTGGGTGACGAAGGGACAAGGCGCAGGCACCAGGATCCCTAGGCCTGGATTTGAACCCCCTGTTCCTTTCTTGTGTCGACCAACCAAGTCCCTGATCCTCCATCCCCCTTTGGTTAAGTGGAGATATAAGTGAGCCTCCCCCAAGGTTATTATGAGGGCTGATGAGACATTAAACCAGATACCATAAAGCAGATATCTAGCCTGGCACACTAACTGCACCCAGTAGCGATTCCCAACGAGCGGTGCTCAGCGGTCCTGCTCAGGCAAGCCCTTTGGCTCACGGACAACTGTGCTGACAGTGGAGTCAGCCCCCTTCCTGCACAGTGCTGACCACAAAACATCACACACTGGAGGCAAGAAGGGCTCTTTCACAGCCATCGGTGTTTTACAGCCAAAAGGGCCATCAGATGCCCTCTCACATAAGGCTTCTTGCTGCCGTGCCCTCGGGCTTCCACAGGGCCCTGGACAGGAAGACAAGGACCGAGGGCAGCCACAGCCCTCACGGCAGTCCTTGTTAAACAAAGCAGGCCCCAAGAATCAACGAAAGAGCAGGAGGAGTCGCTGCAGGAAAATGATGGAGGAACAGAGAACCAGGCCTCTGGGGTTAGCCTGTAAGAGGATGTCCAAGGAATTGTTCAAATGGACTTTGCTTTACAATACTCAAAGTCTCCTACTCCTAACCAGGCAACAAAAGGAAACTGAACTCTGAACTCTGAGGAGGAATATTAAAAGTTCATGCCTATTACAATAAGTACATACACACCAATAATTACCTTAAATGTAAATGGACTGAATGCACCTATCAGAAGACGGAGGGTGGCAGAATGGATACTGAAACAAGACCCAGATATACGCTGCCTACAAGAGACTCACTTCAGACCTAAAGACACACAGACTGAAATGAAGGGACGGAAAAGATATTTCCTGCAAACAAAAGGGAGAAAAAAGCAGAAGTGAAAGTATTTATATCAGACAAAACAGATTTCAGAACAAAGAAAGTAACAAGAGACAAAGAAGGACATTACATAATGATAGAGGGATCAGTCCAACACGATCATATAACAATTATAAACATCTATGCCCCCAAAATAGGAGCACCTAAATATGTTAAACAAATACTAACAGACCTAAGTGGGAGACTTTAAAACTCCACTTACTTCAATAGACAGATCATCCTGACAGAAAATAAATAAGGAAACAGAGGCACTGAACAATACATTAGATCAGATGGACTCAACAGACATCTACAGAACACTCCACCCAAAAGCAGCAGGATACACATTCTTCTCAAAGTTCTCCAGGATGCATCACATATTAAGACACAAAAAAGAGCCTCAACAAATTCAAAAACATTAAAATTGTATCAAACATCTTTTCAGATCACAATGGTATGAAACTAGAAATTAACTACATGAAGAAAAACTAAACAAAAGACACACATGGAGGCTAAACAACATGCTTCTAAGTGATCAATGGATTAATGAACAAATCAAAGAGGGAAATCAAACAACACATGGAGACAAAATGAAAACAGAAACACAACAGTTCAAATTATGTGGGATGTGCCAAGGCCGTTCTAGAGGGAAGTACATAGCAATACAGGCCTGCCGCAAGAAACGAGAACAATCCCCAATAAACAACCCAACCTCACAACCAAAGGAGCTTGAAAGAGAAGAACAAAGCCCAAAATTAGGAGTAGGGACAAAATTAAAGATCAGAGCAGAAGTAAATAAAATAAGAGAACAATAAAACAATAGAACAAATGTCAATGAAGCCAAGAGCTGGTTCTTCAAGAAAATACACAAAGTAGATAAACCCCTAGGCAGACATATCAAGAGAGAGAGGTCACAAATAAACAAAATCAGAAATGAAACTGGAGAAATTACAACCAACACCACAGAAACCCAAGGAATCATAAGACAATTCTATGAAAAATTATATGCCAATAAATTGGACAAGCCAGAGGATATGCAAAAATTCCTAGAAATATCCAATCATTCCAAGACTGACCCAGGAACAATCTGAACAGACTGATTACCATTAATGAAATTCAAACGGCAATCAAACAACTCCCAACAAACAGAAGTCCAGGGCCAGATGGCTTCACAGCCGAATTCACCAAACATTTAAAGAAGTGCTGATACCCATCCGTCTTAAAGCATTCCAGAAAGCAGAAGAGGAGGGAATAATTCCAAACTCATTCTATGAGACGAGCATCATTCTAATACCAAAACCAGACAAGGACACCACAAAAAAAAATTTACAGACCAATATCCCTGATGAACATAGAGGCAAAAATCCTCAGCAAGTATTAGTAAACCAAATTCAAAAATGCATCAAAAAGATCATCCATCACAACCAAATGAGACTTATTCCAGGGATGCAAGGATGGTACAGTATTTGTAAATCAATCAATATCACCTACATTAATAAAAGGAAGGAAAAAAACCACATGATCATCTCCACAGATGCTGAAAAAGCATGACAAAATTGAACATCCATTCATGATAAAAACTCTCAACAAAATGGGTATAGAGAGCAAGTACCTCAACATAATAAAGGCCATATATAACAAACCCATAGGCAACATCATACTTAACAGTGAAAAGCTCAAAGCTTTTCCTCTAACATGGGGAACAAGACAAGGATGCCCAATCTCACCAGTACTGTGTTGAATAAAAGTACTGGAGGTCCTAGCCATGGCAATCAGACAACGCAAAGATAAAAGGCATCCAAATTAGTAAGGAAGAAGTTAAACCTCCATTTGCAGGTGACATGATATTATACATACTAAAGACTCCACCAAAAAAACTATTAGAATAACTGGATTCAGCAAAGTTGCAGGATACAAAATTAATATGCAGAAATCTGTTTCATTCCTACCCAGTAACAACGAACTAGAAAAAAGAGAAATCAGGCAAACAACTTCATTTACAATTGCATCAAAAAGAATAAAATACCTGGGAATAAACCTAAGCAAGGAAATGAAAGACCTGTACTCTGAAAACTATAAGACACTCGTGAGACAAATTAAAGAGGACACCAATAAATAGAAATCTATCCCATGCTTATGGATAGGAAGAATTCATATGGTCAAATGGCCCTCCTGCCCCAAGCAATTTATAGATTCAATGCAATCCCTATCAAATACCAACAGCATTTTTCAATGAATTAGAACAAATAGTTCTAAAATTCACATAGAACCACAAAGGACCCTGAAGAGCCAAAGCCATCCTGAGAAAGATCAAAGCTGGGGGTATCATGCTCCCTGATTTCAGGCTCTACTACAAAGATACAGTAATCAAAACAGTTTGGTACTGGCACAAGAAAAGACCCATAGATCGATGGAACAGAACAGAGAGCCCAGATATAAACCCTGATATATATGATCAATTAATATAAGATAAAGGAGCCATAAATATACACCGGGGAAAGACAGCCTCTTCAACAACTGGTCTTAGGAAAACTGGACAGCTACATGAAACTGGATTACTGTTTAACTCCATACACAAAAGTAAACTTGAACTGGTTAAAGACATAAATGTAAGACATGAAACCGTAAAACTCATAGAAGAAAACAGGCAAAAATATCTTGAACATAAGCATGAGCAATTTTTTCCTACACACATCTCCTCAGCCAACGTAAACAAAAGGAAAAATGAACAAGTGGGACTACATCAAACTAAAAAGCTTCTGTACATCAGCAGAACAAAAAGGCAACCTACAGTATGGGAGAATATATTTGTTAATGACTCATCTGATAAGGGGTTAACATCCAAAATTTATAAATAATTCATATACCTCAACACCCAAAGCCAAATAACCTGATTAAGAGTGGATGGTGGACCTGAACACACATTTCTCCAAAGAAACACAGATTGCCAAAAGGCACATGAAAAGATGCTCCACATCACTAACCATCATGGAAATGCAAATTAAAACTACAGTGAGATACCACACCACACCAGTCAGAATGGTCACTATCCAAAAGACAAGAAATAACAAGCATTGGTGAGGATGCGGAGAAAAGGGAGCCCTCCTACACTGTTACTGGGAATGTCAATTGGTGTAGCCACTATGTAAAGCAGTATGGAGGTTCCTCAAAAAACTGAAAATAGAAATACCATTAAATTCAGTAATTCCACTCCTAGGAATTTACCCAAAGAAAACAAAATACCTTATTCGAAAAGATATATGCACCCCTCTGTTTATCACTGCATTATTTACAATAGCTAAGGCATGGAAGCAACCTAAGTGTCCATCAGTAGATGAATGGATAAAGAAGAGGTGGTACATACACACAATGGAATATAATTCAGCCATAAAATGAAAAGAAATCCTGCCATTTGCAACAACATGGATTGATCTAGAGGTATTATGCTCAGTGAAATAAGCCAGGTGGAGAAGGACAAATACCATATGATTTCACTTATTTGTGGAATATAAAAACAAAACAAAACAGAGGGAACAAAACAGCTTTAGGCTCACAGACACTGAGAAGTGACAGGGGGAGGGGTTGGGGTGGTTGGGTGGGGAGGGCGAGGGGGATAAAGGAACACAAAAATTCTCAATCATAATATAAGTCACGGGGATGGAAGTGCAGCATGGAGGATATATTCAACGGTCCTGCAACGTCTTTCTATATGACAGCAACTACACTCATTAGGGTGAGCATTTAATAATGTAGATAACTGCCGAATCCCTATCTCATAGACTTGAAACCAATATAATATTGTCTGTCAACTATACTTCAGTTAAAAAAAAAAAAGTCCCACCACCACAAAATCATACTTATTAAGTCGTGGCTTCTTAGAAGCATCTAAGCATTATTTTCAGATAGGTCACCAGTAACATCAAACCTGGTGAATCACTAAGCCAGGGCCAGCCTGGATTGTTTTACTTTTGTGGTTAAACACCCCAGAACTAGACGTCTGAACTCAGCAGTTCCAAGGAGCCTCAAATTCCACTGTGTCAAGAGCACACACAGTCCAAGGGCTACAGAGTAGTCAGGTCAGGAGGACTGCTGTCCTAAGAACAAGTCTAGGGCAACTGGGAGACGTACCAGCAGGCTAAGATGCAGAGCCCTGTGAAGAGGATGATGGGGATGGGGTAGGACGCGCAGAGCAGCCCATGGCTGTAGAAGGCCTGAGATATCTTCCCACGCAGCCTTTCAGTCAGGGTCATCCTCAGCTGCAATCACCTTGCTGCCATCCCGGAAAGTAACCATGGATCAGCCTGGCACACGCGGGACAGCACAGATGACGGACACACACCATCTGCAGGTACCTGGCAAGAAGGGAGAGAAGCCAATTAACAGAGAGCACTTGGCTGCACACACTACAGCTGCTGGGGCGGTGGCCACGGTGCTGGGGGATGGGGGCCAGTTCCTCAGCTGCCCCTGTGCCAGGCCCAGAGACACCACTCCCAGCACACAGTACCTTGTCCAGTTCTTAGCGACCGGGCAGTTTCCAAGTCAGTCTAACCAAAGAAGCCAAAACACTGCCCCTCTAGCTCTGGTAACAAGCTCCCAGCCCTCTTCCACACACACCAGGAATTTCTGAGAGGCCTCTCCCCAGAGGACAGCATTCTTGCAGGCAGTAGAGAGAGCTGCCTGCATAAAACCACCAACTTCAGCTGCTCCCTGCCAAGTGGGCGCTATGCACACCCTCCCACCGTTCTCTGTGCACAGGCCAGAAGGAGAAAAATCTTTGGGAAAACCCTTTATAGGGGCTGGAACCATCAAAAAACACATTCTTCCACAGTGACTCACTGATAGAGAATATTCAGTGGGGTCAGCCCTCAACATGAAAACAACAAAAGCCTAGGCCCCTGACACAAAACAAAGTCCACTCTGGCAGCCACGTGAGGTGAAGTCGCTGCTCCTGGGCCCTCCGTACCTGCTGCCCAGCGGCTGTCTCCTTCTGGAACTAACAGCAGCCCAGGCTGGCCCAGGGGAACAGCCTCTCCCCACAGGATTTGCCCCGGAAGGACTGTGGATCAAGGTGCCCCTCCCTGACCCGCTCCAGGCCAGGTGGGCCTCTCCCTGCACTCTGACTTCTGGGCAGATATGTATGCTTATTCATTCCCAAGACCAGGCTCCTGTGCCTAGTGCTTTCCTAAGACGAGTACGCCAGCTTTTCTTTCCAGCCTGTGAGCCATACCTCATCCTTCTAATAAGCCCTCTCTCTGCCTCTGTGAGCCACAGTTGCTTCCACGCTGAGAACCATAACCCAGTAAAATGAAAACAGAGAACTCCAGCAGAAGGCCCCTCCCTCACTGAACTCTCATTAATTCCACATTTAAATCCACTTCTATTCCTGGTGTTGCTTTCTTTGATCTGTGCTTCAGGGAACCTGACCAGACATGTGTCTTGCCTTGGTTCTGTTCACTGATGAAAAGCATACAGAGATGTCTCCTCAGGAGTGTCAAGGCCAGAAATGAAAAGCAGGAGTCATACCACAGCCAGCTCACAAGAAAAAATGGCCATTGCTCCTTCCACATTCCTGGAAACAGTATTAAGTGGATATGCATTTGCCACTCCAGCAGCCTTCTAAGCAAATATAAAAAACCCTCTGTGGGCCAATTCAATAGGCAATGAACAGAGGAGGCAGTAGGTGACAGCTGCAGGAAGGCTCATGGTGGACGCCAGCAGGAGACCAGCAGCATAAACACGGGCTGGGGAAGCAGCATTTCAGCCCCTTGTCCCCACGGAGTTAACAACTGCTAATGAGACACACACAGAGCCATTATCAAGAACCCTGAAGATCACAGGCCACGGACACTGTGGCCTCTCCAGCGTCAGTCCAACGACAAGCCCTGCACCTCTTCCCTTGAGTGCCCCCAACCCAAGACCTCTGGGAAGATCTGATCTCCTAACTTCAATCTCCTTCTCAAGCCTCTTCTGCACATGCACAAGCAGGAGAGGCGAAGGGCCCACCTTTGCAGTGCAAGAGATAAAACTAATTCACTTCCATTTTATGGCAAATACAAATCTTTCTGACATGACCTTAGTCAATTTCGGCTTCCTTTAATCTTTATTAGTTACTCCAATTGTTACTTTTCACAGCCCCTCCAAAACAAAGCTTTAAAAAAGAAATCCAAATTCCGGTTCACCGTGTAGCCTCCCCACTTGAACTCAGCAAGAGGAGACACTATTCTTCTCACTCCCATACACATTTTAATGCACAGCTATTCCAAAGCAAAATTTACTCAACCTGAACCAATAAACCTGTTTTTCTTCTATTGCCCCATACATACAGGTTTCTTCATATCAAAATCTACAGCTCTTGCTTCCCGAATTTAAAGAAATACAACATATGGAAAGGACAGAGGGCGCCGAGGTCTGAGTGGACCACAATACACAAAATGTAAGATATCTTGCACCTGCCTTTGCAGGAGACCCCACTACAAGCAAACACAGCTAAGTTTGTTATTAGACAAAGAGCTGTAAAGAAAAAGCTATGGAACCAGGACAGAAGAAGGGCCCTGAGCAAGTCTGCCAAGAGGACAACTCAGGTCAAGTCAGATCCCCCGGCTCAGATGACTAAGGACACCAGGGACCGGGTGAGTCCACAAATGCAGACTTGAGGCAGGCTCATCCCATTTTGTCATACATTGCTTAGGGTGCCCAGGTTCTGAACCTGCCCCAAATGAGATAATAAACGTGTAAGTTTTAGAAAAATCCATACACATACACTCACAATATATTAACGTAAGAAATTACTTTTTAAATATTATTATCTGATTATTCTGTGCCAGTGTTCGCCAAACTTTCGGCATATAAAGTTTTCTTCAACCATCTCACACACACAAAGCTCAACCAAGAAAGATACCTGTGCCAAAGGCCCAAGGGAGGTGGACAGAGTAGGAGAAGATGTGAACACCATAGAGACCGCAGGGTCTGGTTCACGGTCTTCCAGGTCACATGCTGAAAATCCTTACCGTCTTCCCGACTTCAGCCTCACTGGACCTATCTCGCTGCTCCTTACCACGAAAGCTTACTGATGAACCTATTTCTCTGGAACAAATGCCAAGAAACTCCAGGTAGTATGGTATGTTTAACAGGAAACTGACAAACTATATTCCAGAGTGCCTGCACCACTTTACATTCCCACCAGCAGCAGGAGATTGGATTTCTTCTCATCCTTGCCAGATCTGCACTGCCACTATTTTTACTTTAGCTGTGCAAATAGGCATGAATTGATATATGATTGGGTCTTAATCTGCATTTCCCTGTATCTGTGACACTGAACTCTGCCTGTGTCTATGTGTTCCTTAAGACAGGGGATCGTGTCCTTTGCAGAGACAGTTTAATTCCTTCTTTGCCAATCTGGATGCCTCCTTCTTTGTTTTTCTTGTGAAACTGTCCTGGTTAGAATTTCCAGTACAATGCCGGACACAGTGGTGGGGACAGATCCTCATCTGACTGCTCAACTAGGAAGAGAGCATTCAGCCTCCCACCATTAATTATGTATTACATGCGAGGTTTCCATAATGCCCTTTACCAGGTTGAGGAAGCCCCTTTGTCCCTCGTTGGTGAGGTTTTTTTGGATCATGACAGGGTATTATGTTTTTTGTGTGTCTTTTGAGACAATCATGTGGTTTTTATTGCCCTGCTAATAAGGTGTATCACACTGCCTAGGTCTTCTGTTGAACCAGCTGTGCATCAGGGCTGTGTGACCCGTGGGGCCGCTGTTAGACTTGGTCACTGATACTTTGTTGAGGGCTTCTATGTTTGCACTCACAAGGGACCCTGCTCTGCAGCTTCCTTTTTTTTAATGTCTTTGTCTGGCTTTGGATTTAGCATAATGCTGGCCTCACAGACTGATGTGGGAAGTGCTCCCTCCCACTGTTTCAGAAGTTTGTGATAAATCTTCTTTAAACATTTGGAAGAATTCACCAGTGAAGCTATTTAATTTTCATCTCTCATTTTTGGAAAGCTTTAAAATTACTACCTCAATCTCTTTACTTGCTTTAAGTCTAGTCAGGTTTTCTAGTTCTTCGTAAGTTTTGTTGGTTTGTGTGTATCTAGGAACTGTTGCACTTCATCCAGGAAATCTAATTTACTGGCACAGTATTTACTGTTCAAGGTATTTCCTCATAATCATTTTTATTTTTTGAAAGGTTGGTGGTCATGTCTCCTGTGGGTAAAATTGTAACATTTCCAAAATATCTCGCCTGGCTTTAGTACATCTGCATATCAACAGGCGTTCAGAGGTGGAAAGAAGAAGTATGGCTTTAGTGCATTTGCATCATTCCTCAGGGGTGGAGAGAAATTACCTGAGCAACGGGAGGGCTTATCTGTACCTGAGAGGTTTGGGGGAGGGCTGTTTTTGCTGCTGCTGGAGCAGGAGAGAGAGATGGGCCAGACTGCAGTTTTGTAAGCAATAAACAGGTTTTGAACTTTATTTCTCCCTTTGACTGATTTTGGTTTTTAGAGGCATTTTGCTCTGGGATTTCCTCACCCCAGACTTACACCTGGCACAGTCAGCAGGGTTCCTCTGAACCAGAAATCTGTTATAATGGGTGCAACCTTTGGGAGGGCCGCCCCAAGAAATGATGGGGAGAAGTGGTGCTCGTGCCGACGGACATGTGTCTACATTCGTGTGGCCGTGGAGGCACCACCACCGCTGCTGGCCGTGCCCACCCTGGCTACTGCTTCTGCCACTGCCGCTGCTCCTGCTGCCGGCCAGAGCCTGGTCACAACTATGAAAAGGAGCAGAGGTCCAGGTCACCCTGATAGAGAAGCAACTGGCTGCTGTGTACCATGCCTTGCTGGCTACAGAGCCCATCGCTGGAACAGCTCTGACCAAGGTAATAACCACCTATCCCATCATGGGGTGGGTGAGAGACTGGACCCAAAGGTCACGGAGACTGACCATTTGCCTGTGGCATCCCCAGGGAAGGATGAAGCAGACACACTGGCCCAGGTGCACTGGCTAGAAGGAAAGCCTTCCTCTGATGTGGCCCAATGGCTACACCAGCGTTTCTTGCATGCAGGGCAAAAGACAATGTGGGCCCATTGGTGGGGCTTGCCACTGACCATTGAAGAAGTCAGCTGACCCCAAAAGGAGTGCCCTGCATGTTGTGCAGATCAGCAAACCACCAAGAGGGGCCTAGAGCATCTCTTTGCAGCCTATGATCAGTCGCCAGTGATTGAGAGCGATTAAGGCACCCACTTCATTGGACATGCATTGCAAGGATGGGTGCAGCAATTAGGAGTAAAATAGTTGTCGCCTTGGACATTTCAACACATGTATCGGCAATGGCTGGCTCTTCTGGAACCTTGGGGAAAAGGCCTGGGAGCTGGCCTCCTGTGTATTCCTGGAAATAACAGAAAAGTGGCACCCCACAAAGTTATTTGCTTCTACGGTCCTTGTGTCCTGAATGCGGCCCCTGGCTGCGGCTGCCGCGTGATGGCTGAAATGGACGAGCTTTGGACTTAATCTGCATGGGACTATGAACCTAGCTGAATCCTCTGGCTTGAGATTTATCATGATTGTGTTGCTGTTGTCAAGAAAAAGATGATTAAAGAGAGGCCTGACTTTGTCTAATATTTGGCAAAAGTTTTGTGAGCAGTTATCTAGCATGGTTGTTAGGCATAAGTAAGCAAATGTGGAAACATATTTTGTGCTTAATGAGAGATTGTGCTGTAAAGTACATTTACTTAATCTGCATAGGCTGAATCCTCTGGCTTGAAGATTATCAAGATTTTATTGCTGTTTCTATTGTATGTTATTAGATTGGTCGGAAGAGGGGGAACAAGTAAATTGTAAGGCCAGATTTCTGGAGGGGTGGGTAAAATTGTAACATTTCCAGAATATCTCGCTTGGCTTTAATACATCTGCGTATCAATAGGTGTTCAGAGGTGGAAAGAAGTATGGCTTTAGTGCATTTGCATCATTCCTCAGGGGGGAAGAGTTCATCTCCCTATCAGTAGGTAATTAACTGGATAGTAGAGGGCTTATCTGTACCTGAGTGGTGAGGGGGAGGGCCGGTTTTGCTGCTGCTGGAGCAGGAGAGATGGGCCAGACTGCAGTTTTGTAAGCAATAAAGGGGTTTTAAACTATTTCTCCCTTTGACTGATTTCAGTGGTTAGAGGTATTTTGCTCCTGGATTTCCTCTCCCGGATTTACATCTCCACTCTCATTAATGATTCTAGTAAGTTGAATCTTTTTTTCTCGGTCATCTGAGCTAAAGGCATGCCAGGGTTATTGATCTTTCAAAAGAATCAACTGGTGATTTGACTGACTCTCCTCTTCCTAGTCTTCACTCAGTTGTTTCCACTCCGGTCTTCATTATTTTCTTTCTTCTGTTTGCCTTGGGTTTACCTTGCTCTTCCTTTTCTAGTGTCTCAAGGTTGTCAAGGTTACTGAGCGGAGTGGTTTTTTTTCACCCCTAACACAGGCACCTACACCTAACGACTTCCCTCCAAACACTACTTCGGACGCATCCCATAAGTTTCCACGTCTAAGATTAATCTCAAAAATATCTTCTGATTTCTCTTTGCTTTCACCTTTGATTCACTGAGCGTTTAGGAACTGTTGGTGAGATTCTTTGTATGCTCCAGGCAGGAGTCTGCCATGTATGCTGTTTGCAAGCATTTTCTTCCAGTCTGTACCTTGTCTCTTTTTTATTCTTTTCACAGACTCTGACAGAACCAAAGTTTCTAATTTTAATGAAGTCTAATTCATCCATTGGTTCTCCTTCACAGATCATGCATCAGGTGTCACAAATTCTTCACCAAGCTGTACTTTTGAAATTTCTCAATTTTCTCCTAGAATTTTTTATAGTTCTACATTTTAATGCATTTCCTACTTGAGTTACTTTATGGATAAGGCGTGAGGGTTAGGTCTCCGTTTTTCTCTCTCTGGATATCTAAATGCCAGCAGTTCAAAGTCTACCATTTCTCTACTGAATTGCTCTGGTACCTGTCTTACTTCAGGCTGCTGTTAACAAAACACCACACACTGGGCAATGTAAACAACAAAGGTTTATTTCTCAGATCTGGAGGCTGTGAATAGCAAGGTCAGTGAGCCAGCAGCTTCAGCTTCTGGCAATGACCATCTTCTCACGGTGCCCTCACACGGCTTAAAGGAGTCAGAGTTCTCTGGGGTTTCTGTATAAGGGCAGTTATCCCATTTGTGAGGGTTCCTCTCTTGGATCTCGTCACCTCCCAAAGGCCCCCACTTCCTAGTATCATCACACTGGAGCTTAGGGTTTCAACCAGTCAATCTTGGGGGGACATATGTTCAGTCAAAAGCAGTTGGCTATACTTGTGCGGGCCTATTTCTGGGTTTCCTATTCTGTTCTAATGATCCACGTGTCTCTCTCTCTACCCATACCACACAGTCTTGATTACTGTAGCTATAAAATAAGTCTTGAAATGAGTGGAGTGATTCTTCTCATTTTATTCTTCAAAACTGTTTTACCTGAGAAAAATTCCCCATGCAGACTGAGGTCAAGATAGCAGCGTGAGTGGGGCGGCAGAAATCTCCTCCCAAAACCATATATAGTTTTGAAAACACAACAAATACAACTACTCCTAAAAGAGTGACCAGAAGATACAGTATAACAGCCAGGCTACATCTACAAGAACTCAGTGTCTCATGACAACGGTAAGATACAAAGCCGTGACCTGGTGGGACCAAAGCACTCCCCCCCACCCCAGATCACCGGTGGGAGGAAAAGAATCAGAGTGGGGAGGGAGTGGAAGCACAGGACTGCTAAATAACCAACCCTAGTAATCTGCACTGGGAGCACAGACACACATTGCATGGTGCTCTGGATATTAGAGGAACGGAAAAGTAAAATCTGAGACAGAGACTGCGAGCGGGTCCCCACAGCCTCCTCCCCCGGGACAAAAGAAAAGCGGGCGCTTTTTAAAAGTCTTAAAGGAGGACTTCCGGGAAGATGGCGACGTGAACAGTCCGGCAGAAAAATTCCTCCCAACATTATATTTATTCACGAAAACACAGCAAATACAACTATCCCTAAAAGAGAGACAAGAATACATAGGAAAGTGCACAGCGTACAGGTACACCTGAGAGGACTCGGCAGCCGGTGAGGCGGATAAGATACGGAGCCGCGACCCGGCGGGACCGAGCACTCCTCCCCCCCAGAGCTCCAGCGGTCAGACACACCAGAGAGAGGACTCGGCACCTGGCGAGGCGGGTAAGATACGGAGCCGTGACCCAGCGGGACTGAGTACTCCTCCCCCCCAGCGCTCCAGCGGGAGGAGAGGATTCAGAGCCGGGAGGGAGCTGAAGGCTGCGCCGGGAGCACCGACCACAGCCTGCGCTGTAGCGGAGATTGGAAAGACAGAGGGCATAGGGTCCCAGCTGGGAAAGTGCAAGTTGCCCGCGGCAGGCTCCGGGAAGGAAAAAGAAAGGAAAAAAAGGGAAGAAAAGCGCGCGCTCTTTCTCAGCGGTCTTAAAGAGACAGGAGCTCAGTAGAGGGGCCAGATAACCCCGCAAACTAGGCCCAGCACGCTGGGAGTCCTGGGGAGCTTTAGACCCCTTAGCTGGCGGCTAGGAAAGGGTGGCTGCTATCAAGACCCCCACAGAGATCAACAGCTTCCCATTCGTTCCCAACCTGGCCAGAGCTATAAAGGGCCTTGTGGAGCGGTGCGGCCATGGCTCTGGAATAGTGGAGCAACAGCGCCACCTACAGCATTCACACAGAACCAACTCTCAGTGGCGTTTCTTTTTTTTTTATTGTTATTGTTTTTTCTCCCCTTTCTTTCCCTTTCTTATCTCCTTTCTCTCTTTCTTCTTTTTTTTTTCCTTTCTCCTTTTTAAAGTCATAAACAGTCCGGCGTAAGAGAGAAGAAAGAAAGAAAAGGGGGAAAAAAAAGGAGGAAAGCGTGCGCTTTGTTTCTCAGTGCTCTTAAAGAGACAGGAGTCCAGCAGAGAACCCCATCGCAGCGGCACACTCAACCCAGCAGGCGGGGAGTCCTGGGGAGCCTCGGACCCCATAGCGGGCGACTCGGAAAGGGTAGCCATATTTAGGACTCCCACAGAGCTCAACAGCCACCCATTCATTCTCACCCCGGCCACAGCTTTAAAGGGCCATGCGGAGCGACGTGGCCACGGCTCTGGAATACTGGAGCAATAGCGCCATCTACAGCATTCACACAGAAACCACTCCCAGTGGGCGTTGTTTTTTTTTTACATGTTACTGCTTTGTCTTTTTCTTTCCTTTCTTTTCTTTTTCTCTCTCTCTTTTAACTTTTTTTATTAGTAGTAGTATTTTTTTTCTCTTTGTTTTCTTTTTCTCTTTTCTCTCCTTTCTTCTCTTTCCTTTTTAGAGTCATAAAGAGCCCAGCGGACATATGTGACAACTACCAACAACTAATTCAATAGTCATGAGAGACAGAAAAATATGATACAGACAAAGCTTCAGACAAACACCACCCCAGAGAGAGAATCTGAAGGAATGGACATCCATAGTCTTGCGGAAAAAGAATTCAGAATAAAAGTCATAGCCATGCTGACGAATCTACAGAAAAATGTGCAAGAGCTGAGGGAGGAAGTGAGGGAAGTGAGGAAAGACAATGCAGAAATGAGACAAGCCATCGACGGGATCAACAGCAGATTGAATCAGGTTCAAGACACGATAAAGGAATTACAAGACAGGGACCAGGAATACAAAGAAGCGGAGGCAGAGAGAGATAAAAGGATCTCTAAGAATGAAAGAATATTAAGAGAACTGTGTGATCAATCCAAACGGAACAATATTCGCATAATAGGAGTACCAGAGGAAGAAGAGAGAGAAAAAGGGATAGAAAGTGTCTTTGAAGAAATAATTGCTGAAAAGTTTCCCACACTGGAAAAGGAAATCGTCTCACAGTCCACAGAAGCCCACAGATCTCCCAACACAAGGGACCCAAGGAAGACAACACCAAGACACATAATAATTAAGATGGCAAAGAACAAAAATAAAGAGTATTAAAGGCAGCTAGAGAGAGAAAAAAGATCACCTACAAGGAAAACCCATCAGACTGTCATCAGACTTCTCAACAGAAACCTTACAGGACAGAAGAGAATGGCATGATATAATTAATATAATGAAACAGAAGGGCCTCGAACCAAGAATATTGTATCCAGCACGATTACCATTTAAATATGACGGAGGGATTAAACAATTTCAAGACAAAAGAAAGTTGAGAGAGTTTGCCTCCCATAAACCACTACAGGATATCTTAAACAGACTGCTCTAGAGGGAAATACCCCTAAGGCTAAAAAGATGTCACAAGAGAAAATAAAATCATAGCAAAGAAAGCAGACCATCCAAATACTAACTAAAGGCAAAGAATAAAACACCCAATATATAAAAAATGGAGGAGGAAGAATAGGAAGGCAGAGATAAAGAAACATCAGACGGCGTTCACAATAACTTAACAAGAAACTTAAGTTAGATTCTCAGATAGTAAAGAAGCAACCCTTGAACCTTTGGTAACCACGAAGCTAAAGCCTGCAATGGCAATAAGTACATATCTATCAATAATCACCCAAAATGTAAATGGACTGAATGCACCAATCAAAAGACACAGAGTAACTGAGTGGATAAAAAAGCAAGACCCATCTATATGCTGCTTACAAGAGACTCACCTCAAACCCAAAGATACACACAGACTAAAAGTGAAGGGATGGAAAAAAATATTTCAAGCAAACAACAAAGAGAAAAAAGCAGGTGCTGCAGTACTTGTATCAGATAAAATAGACTTCAAAACGAAGAAAGTAGCAAGAGATAAAGACGGACATTACATAACGATAAAGGGGTCAGTCCAACAATAAGATATAACCATTATAAATATATATGCACCCAACACAGGAGCATCAGCATATGTGAAACAAATACTAACAGAAGTGAAGGAGGAAATA
>JAQQAC010002837.1:113380681-113431964 GCA_029783875.1 Phataginus tricuspis | reverse complement strand
TGGGGGGGGACTGTACAGCTCAGAGAAGACAAGTAGTGATTCTCATCTCACTACGCTGATGGACAGTGACTGTGGTGGGGTTGGTGGGGGGGACCTGGTGAAGGGGGGAGTTCAATCATCACGGTATTGCTCATGTAATTGTAGGTTAATGATACTAAAATAAAAAAAATAAAAAAAAATAAAAAATAAAATATATCAAGAGGATCATACACCATGATCAAGTGGGATTCATCCCAGGGATGCAAGGATGGTACAACATTCGAAAATCCATCAACATCATCCATCACATCAATAAAAAGAAGAACAAAAACCACATGATCATCTCCATAGATGCTGAAAAAGCATTTGACAAAATTCAGCATCCATTTTTGATTAAAACTCTCAACAGAATGGGTATAGATGCCAAGTACCTCAACATCAAAAAGGCCATATATGACAAACCCACAGCTAACATCATACTTAACAGCAAGAAGCTGAAAGCTTTTCATCTAAGATCGGGAACAAGACAGGGGTGCCCACTCTCTCCACTGTTATTCAACATAGTACTGGAGGTCCTAGCCACGGCAATCAGACAAAACAAAGACATACAAGGCATCCAGATTGGTAAAGAAGAAGTCAAATTGTCACTATTTGCAGATGATATGATACTGTACATAAAAAACCCTAAAGACTCCACTCCAAAACTACTAGAACTAATATCTGAATTCAGCAAAGTTGCAGGATATAAAATTAACACACAGCAATCTGTTGCTTTCCTATACACTAATGATGAGCTAACAGAAAGAGAAATCAGAAAAACAATTCCATTCACAATTGCACCTAAAAGAATAAAATACCTAGGAATAAACCTAACCAAGGAAGTGAAAGACCTGTACTCTGCAAACTACAAGACACTCCTAGGAGAAATTAAGGAAGACACTAACAAATGGAAATGCATCCCATGCTCTTGGATAGGAAGAATAAATATTGTTAAAATGGCAATACTACCTAAAGCAATCTACAGATTCAACGCCATCCCTATCAAACTACCAACAGCTTTCTTCAATGAACTGGAACAAATAATTCTAAAATTCATATGGAACCAGAAAAGACCCCGAATAGCCAAAACAATCCTGAGAAGGAGGAATAAAACGGGGAATTACGCTCCCTGACTTCAAGCTCTACTACAAAGCCACAGTAATCAAGACAATTTGGTACTGGCACAAAAACAGACCCACAGACCAGTGGAACAGAATAGAAAATCCAAACATTAACCCAAACACCTACAGTCAATTAATATTTGATTAAGGTACCCTGGATATACAATGGGGCGATGACAGCCTCTTCAGCAGCTGGTGTTGGAAAAACTGGACAGCTACATGTAAGAGAATGAAACTGGACTACTGTCTAACCCCATACACAAAGGTAAACTCAAGGTGGATCAAAGACCTGAATGTAAGTCATGAAACCATAAAACTCTTAGAAAAAAACATAGGCAAAAATCTCTTGGACATAAACATGAGTGACTTCTTCATGAACATATCCCCCCGGGCAAGGGAAACGAAAGCAAAAATGAACAAATGGGACTATAATAAGTTGAAAAGCTTCTGTACAGCAAAGGACACCATTAGTAGAATAAAAGGACATCCTACAATATGGGAAAATATATTCATAAATGATGTATCTGATAAGGGGTTGACATCCAAAATATATAAAGAACTCACGCACCTTAACAAACAAAAAGCAAATAACCCAATTAAGAAATGGGCACAGGACATGAATACACACTTCTCTAAAGAAGAAATTCAGATGGCCAACAGGCACATGAAAAAATGCTCCACATCGCTAATCATCAGAGAAATGCAAATTAAAACCACAATGAGATATCACCTCACACCAGTGAGTATGGCCAACATACAAAACACAAACAACAACAAATGTTGGCGAGGATGTGGAGAGAGGGGAACCCTCCTACATTGCTGGTGGGAATGCAAATTAGTTCAACCATTGTGGAAAGCAGTATGGAGGTTCCTCAAAAAAACTCAAAATAGAAATACCATTTGACCCAGGAATCCCACTCCTAGGAATTTACCCCAAGAATGCAGCAGCCCAGTTTGAGAAAGACAGATGCACCCCTATGTTTATTGCAGCACTGTTTGCAATAGCCAGGATGTGGAAGCAGCCTAAGTGTCCATCAGTAGATGAATGGATAAAGAAGATGTGGTACATATACACAATGGAATATTACGCAGCAATAAGAAAAAAACAAATCCTACCATTTGCAACAACATGGATGGAGCTGGAGGGTATTATGCTCAGTGAAATAAGCCAGGCCGAAAAAGACAAGTACCAAATGATCTCACTCATATGTGGAGTATAAGAACAAAGAAAAAAAAAATGAAGGAACAAAACAGCAGCAGACTCACAGAACCCACGAATGGACTAACAGTTACCAAAGGGAAAGGGACTGGGGAGATGGGTGGGAAGGGAGGGATAAGAGGGTAAAAGGGGCATTACGATTGGCAGACATAGGGTGGGGGTCACGGGGGGGACTGTACAGCTCAGAGAAGACAAGTAGTGATTCTCATCTCACTACACTGATGGACAGTGACTGTAATAGAGTTGGTGGGGGGGACCTGATGAAGGGGGTAGTTTAATCATCACAATATTGCTCATGTAATTGTAGGTTAATGATACTAAAATAAAATAAATTGTTTAAAAAAATAAATAAATAAATAATCACCCTAAATGTAAATGGACTGAATGCACCAATCAAAAGACACAGAGTAATAGAATGGATAAAAAAGCAAGACCCATCTATATGCTGCTTACAAGAGACTCATCTCAAACCCAAAGATACACAGACTAAAAGTGAAGGGATGGAAAAGGATATTTCATGCAAACAATAGGGAAAATAAAGAAGGCGTTGCAGTACTTGTATCAGACAAAATAGACTTCAAAACGAAGAAAGTAGCATGAGATAAAGAAGGACATTATATAATGATAAAGGGGGCAGTCCAACAAGAGGATATAACCATTATAAATATATATGCACCCAACACAGGAGCACCTACATATGTGAAACAAATACTAACAGAATTAAAGGAGGAAATAAAATGCAATGCATTCATTTTAGGAAACTTCAACACACCACTCACACCAAAGGACAGATCAACCAGACAGAAAATAAGTAAGGACACAGAGGCACTGAACAACACACTAGAACAGATGGACCTAACAGACATCGACAGAACTCCACACCCAAAAGCAGCAGGATACACATTCTTCTCAAAGGTACATGGAACATTTTCCAGAATAGACCACATACTAGGCCACAAAAAGAGACACAGTAAATTCAGGAGGATTGAAATTTTACCAATCATCTTCTCACACCACAATGGTATGAAAATAGAAATAAATTATGCAAAGAAAACAACAAAGTCTACAAACACATGGAGGCTTAATAACATGCTCCTAAATAATCAATGGTTCAATGACCAAATAAAAAAAGACATGAAGCAATATATGGAGACAAATGAAAACAATAATTCAACACTGCAAAATCTGTGGGACGCAGCAAAGGCTGTGCTAAGAGGGAAGTATATTGCAATACATACAGGCTTACCTCAGGAAAGAAGAACAATCCCAAATGATCAGTCTAAACTCACAATTGATGAAACTAGAAAAAGTAGAATAAATGAGGCTCAAAGTCAGCAGAAGGAGGAACATAATAAAGATCAAAGCAGAAATAAATAAAATTGAGAAGAATAAAACAATAGAAAAAAATCAATGAGCTGGTTCTTTGAGAAAACCAACAAAATAGATAAACCCCTAGCCAGACTTTTCAAGAAAAAAAGAGAGTCTACACACATAAACAGAATCATAAATGAGAAAGGGAAAATCACTACAGACACCACAGAAATACAAACAATTACTAGAGAACAGTATGAAAAATTATACACTAACAAATTGGAAAAACTGGAAGATATGGTAAACTTTCTAGAAAAATACAACCTTCCAAGACTTACCCAGAAAGAAACAGAAAATCTGAACAGAACAATTACCACCAACAAAATTGAACTGGTAATCAAAAAACTACCAAGAACAAAATCCCTGGACCAGATGGCTTCAACACTGAATTATATCAAACAGTTAGAGAAGACCTAATACCCATCCTCCTTAAATGTTTTCCAAAAAGTAGAAGAGGAAGGAATACTTCCAAACTCATTCTATGAGGCCAGCATCACTCTAATACCAAAACCAGGCAAAGACACCACAAAAAAGAAAATTACAGACCAATATCCCTGATGAACAAAGATGCAAAAATACTCAACAAAATATTAGCAAACTTAATTCAAAAATACATCAGAAAGATCATCCATCATGATCAAGTAGGATTTATTCCAGGGATGCAAGGATGGCACAACATTTGAAAATCCATCAACATCACACACCATATCAACAAAAAGAAGGACAAAAATCAAATCATATGATCATCTCCATAGATGCTGAAAAAGCATTCGACAAAATTCAACATCCATTCATGATAAAAACTGTCAACAAAATGGGTATAGAGGGAAAGTATCTGAACATAATAAAGGTCATACATGACAAACCTACAGCCAACATCATACTTAACAGCGAAAAGCTGAAAGCTTTTCCTTTAAGATTGGGAATAAGACAAGGATGCCCACTCTCCCAACTTTTATTCAACATAGTTCTGGAGGTCGTAGCCACAGCAAGCAGACAGCACAAAGAAATAAAAGGCATTTAAATTGGTAAGGAAGATGTTAAACTGTCACTGCTTGAAGATGACATGTTATTGTCCTTAAAAAAAAACACTAAAGATTCCACCCCAAAACTACCAGAACTAATAACTGAATTAAGCAAAGTTGCAGGATACGAAATCAATACACAGAAATCTGATGCATTCCTGTATACTAATGATGAACAAGCAGGAAAACAATTAAATTTACAATTGCATCTAAAAGAATAAAATACACAGGAATAAACCTAACCAAGGATGTGAAAGACCTATACCCTGAAAACTACAAGATACTCATTAGAGAAATTAAAGAAGACACCAATAAATAGAAATACATCAATGCTCATGGATAGGAAGAATTAATATTGTCAAAATGGCCATGTTGCTTAAAGCAATCTACAGATTCAGTGCAATCCCTATCAAACACCGACAGCATTCTTTAATGAACTGGAATACAGAGTTCTAAAATTCATATGTAGCCACAAAAGACCCCAAATAGCCAAAGCAATCCTGAGAAGGAAAAAATAAAGCTGGGGGAATTAAGCTCTCCAACTTCAAGCTCTACTACAAAGCAACAGTAATCAAGAAAATTTGGTACTGGCACAAGAACAGACCCATAGATCAATGGAACAGAATAGACAGCCCAGATATAAACCCAAGCATATATGGTCAATTAATACGTGATAAAGGAGCCATGGACATACAATGGAGAAATGACAGCCTCTTCAACAACTACTGTTGGCAAAACTGGACAGCTACATGTAAGAGAATGAAATTGGGTTATTGTCTAACTCCATACACAAAAGTAAACTCAAAATGGATCAAAGACCTGAATGTAAGTCCTAAAACCATCAAACTCTTAGAAGAAAACATAGTCAAAAATCTCTTGACTACAAACATGAGCAACTTTTTCCCGAATGTATCTCCTCAGGCAAAGGAAACAAAAGCAAAAATGAACAAATGGGACTATATCAAACTTAAAAGCTTCTGTACAGCAAAGGACACCATCAGCAGAACAAAAAGGCATCCTACGGTATGGGAGAACATATTCGTAAATGATATATCCAACAAGGGGTTAACGTCCAAAATACATAAAGAACTCACATGCCTGAGTTCCCCAAATACAAATAACCCAATTAAAAAATGGGCGGAGGATATAAACAGACAATTCTCCAAAGAAGAAATTCAGATGGCCAACAGGCACATGAAAAGATGCTCCACACTGCTAATTATCAGGGAAATGCAAATTAAAAGCACAGTGAGTTATCACCTCACACCAGTTAGGATGGCCAACATAGAAAAGACTAGGAACAACAAATGCTGGGGAGGATGCAGAGAAAGGGGAACCCTCCTACACTGCTGGTGGGGATATAAACTAGTTCAACTATTGTGGAAAGCAATACGGAGGTTCCTCAAAAAACTAAAAATAGAAATACCATTTTGACCTGGGAATTCTACTCCTAGGAATTTACCCAAAGAAAACAAGTTCTCAGATTCAAAAAGACATATCCACCCCTATGTTTATTGTAGCACTACTTACCATAGCCAAGATATGGAAGCAACCTAAATGTCAGTCAGGAGATGAATGGATAAAGAAGATGTGGTACATATACACAATGGAATATTATTCAGCCACAAGAAGAAAACAAATCCTACCATTTGCAACAACACAGATGGAGCTAGACGGTATTATGCTCAGTGAAATAAGCCAGGCAGAGAAAGACAAATACCAAATGATTTCCCTCATTTGTGCAGTATAACAACAAAGCAAAACTGAAGGAACAAAATACCAGCAGACTCACAAACTCCAAGAAGGGACTAGTGGTTATCAAAGGGGAGGGGTGGGGGAGGCAGAAGAGGATTGAGGGGTAGTATGATTGGCACACATGGTGTGGGGGGCGTCACGGGGAAGACAGTGTAGAATAGAGAAGTAGTGACTCTGTGGCATCTTACTATGCTGATGGGCAGTGATTGCAATGGGGTGTGGGGGGCGACTTGATAATATGGGTGAATGTAGTAATCACAATGTTGCTCATGTGAAACCTTCATAAGATTGTATAACAAAGATACCTTAATAAAAAAAAATGAGCAAGGCTTGAATAGACATTCCTCTAAAGAAGATATCCAGGTGGTCATAACATCACAGTTGTTGGTATGAAAATTTAATGATGTGGTAACTGGTGAACGACTGTGCTGTGCACTTGACACTAATATAAGACTGTATATCAACTGTAATGCAATTAAAAAAGGAATTAAAAACTAAAATTAAAATAAATGGACATACAGTGTCGGGAGCCTCATCCATATAAGAGACAATGGCTACAAAGAGAATTGAGATCGCTGCATACGTGGCAGAAAGGAAAGAGGAATCGCTCGGACTCCATTTTGTGCTTGGACACCATCTTGTTGCCTGCTGCCTGGACTGCTCTTTGAGCGCATGCTCACAACTCACTCTTGCATAGGACTTTGGTATAAGGCTTCATTTGCATGCTGAACTGCCAATCCTTCCCGCGACTCCTTCCCGCTGAAGATATGCTATATAAGCTGTGTGTACTTCCCTAATAGAGAGAGACTTGATCAGGAAACTGTCTTGTCTCCATCCCTCGCGTCTTGTGTCTCTAGTCTCCTCCCCCTCTCCTCGGGCCCTAGTTGTCTTTCCTGCAGGTCGGGACAATACAGCACATGAAAAGATTAGCTCAATATCACTATGTATTAGGGAAATGCAAATCAAAACCATAATGAGATACCATTATCATACACACTTGGTGGCTCTTATTAAAAAAATAAAAATAAAAATGGAAAAAAGCAAGGGTTGGTAAGGATGTGGAGAAACTGGAGACCCTATTGGGATTACTAGTGGGAATGTAAAATGGGGCAGCTGCTGTGGAAAACAGTCTGGCAGCTCCTCAATAGGTTAAGCACAGAAGTACCATATGACCCAGCAATTACTCTTAGGTTTATATGAAAAGAATTCAGAGCAGGGATTCAAACAGGCATCTGCACACCCATGTCTGTAATGGCATTATTCACAATAGGGAAAAGATGGAAAGAGCCCAAATGTTCACTGACAGATGAAGTGATGAAACAAAATGTGGATATACATACAACAGGACATTATTTGGCCTAAAAAAGAAATTAAATTCTGACACATGCTACAACATGGATGAACATGAAAACAGTAGGTGAAGACAGACAGACACAAAAGGACAAATACTGTATGACTGCACTGATATTGGGGCCTAGAATGGGCAAATTCACAAGAGACAGGAAGTAGAATGGGGGTTATTAGGGTTGGGGAGCTCTGTAACGAGTGCGGCATTTGTTTGGAAAATGAAAAAGTGCTAGAAATGGACAGTGACGATGGCTGCACAACACTGAATATGCTTGGTGCCACTGAAAGGTACACTTTAAATGGTTAAAAAGGTAAATTTTATATTATGTATATTTTACAATGTAAAAATCACTAAATAACTTAAGAAAAAAAAGAAAAAAATGAGAAGAAGAGTGGCGGACACAGATGAAACAAGAGTGCTGAGTTAACAAGTAAATGACAGCCATAACTGATAGGTGTACAAAGGCTTACTGCTCTCTGCTTTTGTGGGTATTTTCATTTTTGTGGGGAACTGCCTTTGGATCTCAGCCATGCCACAAAGATGGCCACTGAGAACTCAGCCGCACCGCAGGAGTGGCCGCTGAAGGCCCCCTCGGGTTCAGTTGCACCCACTCCGGTCTGTTTCTTACGTCAGAGACAGCTGCGCATGCGCACAACTCTGTGCGTGATTGGAAAATTGAAAGTCGCCTTATTAGCATAGGTGTAACCAATCAGAAGAGACTTAACCCTATATATTCCGTGCCCTTAGCCCCAATAAACAAGTTTTCTGCTTCGACTGAACTCCCTGTCGCGTCTGATTGTCTCCGGCGAGCGAGCAGCGGCGAGCGCCAGAGGCTGCGGGAATGGGCGGACAGTCAGCTCTTACCTCCCTTGCTCCACCTGTCGGGGCGTGCCTCTCTCTCCCTTCCTTTCCCTCCACTGGCTCAGAGGGTTACGGAAAGAGCTTGCAACAGAAAGAGCTTGTAACAAAAAGGGCTATAGTCCTGACGGTGAGCAGGACCAGCAGGAGAGAGGCTGGAAACCCCAACAGCTGGCGCTCAACGTGGGGCACGTCCGAAGAGGCATGTGAGAACGGATCGACGATCCCTCGGTTGACGAACCGAAAGTACGGCGGAGTGAGCAGTGGGTGATTACGTGGAAAGAGCATTCCCGGGAAAATGGGACAAGCAACTTTCTAAGGATGAACCGTGCTTAAAGCGCTGATATGCTCAAGAGCCGAGGATTAGAACTCTCGGACTCTCAAGCTGAGAAGGTCTGGGAAGCCTTAGTAAGGGTGGCTCCTTGGCTTTCTGCTAGTAATCTTTTTGATCCTCTACTGAAATCCAACTTACAAAGAGGTCATTCAGCTTTTATATTAAGAAAAAAAAATTTTGAAAAAATATAACAGCATCTCTGCTTAGGCATGAGAAAATAAGCGCTGGAATTGGATTTTTGTCTCTAGTAGTAAAATAAAACTGTCAGCTGTTAGGGTCTATAAATTTGTCTTTAGATTAGTTCTTTAAGACTGGCTTAATATGGACTAGTTTTTTTGGAACCTGCAAAAACTATAAACCAACATGTAAAAAAGCAAATTTTCTTCTTGAAAGACTTAACGTTTTATGTTCCAGCTTATTGAAAGCAATTAAATATTAATGTTAATTGTATATAAACCTAAATGATAATCTTAAAGGTCAAAGTAACAGAATAAAGTTTACTTTGACCAATTTTAGTAGGTTACTGTATGTGTTAAGATCCAGAAGTAACCTTAAGTTTAAAATATTGAAATAGAACTAAAGATAAGGAAAACCTGTATATCTTAGGGCAAAAGATATTCACATGTTAATAAGGCTCTGTTGAATGAAAGGTTTGATGAACACTTGATGTTTGATCTTTCTAGCCTGATCCTCTCCTTTTCTGAGAATTCACAGAAGTGTTTGCTTCAGGATATCTTGCCATGTGATTAAATTCCAGGAATTTTTATTTGGTTAAATTTAAAAGATAATTTTATATATAGCATTGAAACAAGTTTTCTGACTCTTGGTAGTTAGTTCATTTTACAGATTATATGCAAATTTCCCCAGTAAGTTATTATGCTTTTAGATTGCCTTTCTTGCAGTTTTTATTGACAAATAGTAGTCTCCATGCTTTTGAAGACTCTTAGTGATATTGAGAAATATAATTTATTATAAGCGGTAAATTCAGCTCATGTTAAAAGAGAAATACATTTAGAGACATCTTGTAATGCATAGAGCTGTCAGTGTGAGTTGTTTTAAGTTTATCAGTTATTTCAAAATAGTGCAAATATTCCGAGAAATAACATACAATTGCTGTTATTAGAGATTAAACAGTGTTTAAACTAACCCTAGTAATTCCTATCTATATAGAGGAAATTTCGTACAAATCAACAAAGCTTGGATTTGTTGTATCCAGATTTGAGTTTCTGATTGGTTATATCTAAGTCTGATAAAACATTTAAGATCTGGAAATCAATAAATGCCATTGATTTTATATATATGGTGTTTTATTTGTAATATATAAACCTTGTTTAATTCTAGGCCAGTTATATTTGTGCTAAGATTTTACGTTCCTGTTAGGTTAAGCTCTCAAATATTATAACTAATAGTTTGTTGGTTTAAACAAGTATTTGTTAGCCTAGAAGCAGTGGCCATTACCACAAGCCAAGCTTCAAAGACTTAAAGAAATTACCCAAGAACAATTAAAACTGGGACATATTAGATCTTCCCTAAGCCCATGGAATAGTCCTGTTTTTGTTAGTCAGAAGGCCTCTGGCAAATGGAGGATGTTACAGGATTTAAGTAAGGATTGTTTTTCTCTATTCCCCTCAACCCCGCTGATTGTGAGAAGTTTGCTTTCTCCGTACCTTCCACCAATTTTCAAGGGCCTGATGAGCAATATGAATGGACAGTGTTGCCACAAGGCATGGCTAACTGCCCAGCCTTTTGCAAATGATATGTCCCTCAGGTTTTGCAGCCCCTTCATACATGGATGATATTATTTTAGGAGCATCCACTACCCAACAGCTGAGCTCTGCCTACAAGAAGCTCCAAATCCTCTTGAGACAGGGGGGTTACATGTGTCCAGCAACAAGGTCCAGACCATGCCTCCCTTTGAAATACTGGGAGCGAGGCTTCACCTGGACTCTGTGTGTCCCCTTAAACCCCAGCTATCTATCAAGGACTCCTACTCCCTGGTAGAACTACAAAAGGTATTAGGGGAGCTTAATTGGCTACGACCCTGGCTCCACATTACAACAGAGGACCTTATCCCTCTCTTTGAGTTGTTAAAAGATAAAACTCCATCTGAGCTTGTTGTATTAACGGAGGAACATAAACAAGTATTTAGACAGATTCAATTAGCACTTGATAATGCCCAACTAGCCCGGTATCAGCCTGACTGTGACCTTTGTCTGTGGATTCTTCCTGGCTTGGAGTTGCTTACCGCTGTTATCACGCAGCAAGGTAACCCTCTCCAATGGGTCCATGCATCAATGGGAGGCACTCCGCGAGTGTATGCCCAGTTAGATCAACTGGCAGATCTTACAGTCAAAGGCAGAGACACCACCTTAAGACATTATGGGAAAGACCCGGAAATTTTAACCATTCCTTATTGTTTGTCAGACTTTAAATGGATCAAGCAAAATCACAATAGTGTCCGAGGCTCTGACAGGTTTTTTGGGTAAGATTGATTGCCATTATGGGCCTAGCAGATGGGTTGCCTCCTTCTCCAAGTTAAGTAAGACCCCCCCTAGACTCTTTTTGAGTAAGCCCCTTTCTGATGCCTTGAATGTGTTTACCGATGGAGGGGAGGAGGGGTCTGCTGTTGTTGTCTTCCCCCCCCCCACCTCTCGACCAAGTTAAAAGAAACCCAACATTTTGAAAAGGTTACTGGCTCAGCACAATTTAAGGAGTTGTATGCCATAGCGTTGGCCCTAAGTAAAATTTCTGAACCTATGAATCTTTTTTCTGATAGTCTGTATGTGGTGAACTTGCTTCCCACCTTAGCCTCTTCTTATATCAAGTTAGATAAAAACCCCATAACCCCCTTGATGATTCAGGTGAGATCCTTGCTAATGGCACAATCCAAACCCATATTCTTGCAGCATCTCCGAGGACACCAAGGTTTGCCCGGATTCCTCTCCAGAGGAAACCTATTAGCTGACCAATTAGTGTCCTCTGCTGCTCAAGCCCTTTCCATGCAACAGGCCCAAGATTTCCAGTGGGCCCAAGACCTCCATGAACTTACCCACCTAAATTGGAGAGGACTTCATCATAGATTTCCTCATATTCCTATTAACGACTTGAAAAAAATTATCAGGACTTGTAAATCCTGTTTGCCTTTTCTACAAATTCCACCCCTCCAGTCCCCTGGAGTTAACCCAAGGGGCATTAAACCAAATTGTCTCTGGGAAACTGATGTTACTCATTATGCAGCTTTTGGAAAATTAAAATTTGTCTTTGTCTCAATAGATACATGCTCCCACGCCTGCTGGGCTAGTGCCCATGCTGGAGAGAAAGCTAAACATGCACAGAGCCATTTTTTACAATGTTTTGCTATATTAGGCATACCACATCAAATAAAAACAGATAATGGCCCCTGCTTTACTAGCAGGGTGTTACAAGACTTTTTTAATACGTGGCATATCAGCCACTCCACAGGAATCCCATACAACCCACATTAATGTCACAATAAGACATTAAAAGACCTATTACAAAAACAAAAAGGGGGAATAAGCCCCCATGACCAATTGCGGATGGCTCTACTTACATTAAATATTTTAAATTTTTCAAAAGATCAACCTCTAACGGCCTTTCAAAGGCACTGGACAAATCAAATGCCATATGCCAAAATAGAAGTGCGCTGGAAAGACCAGCTGACTGGGCAATGGCGAGGACCAGATCCACTGATAAGTATGGCAGAGGATTCGGATGTGTATTTCCTATAGACGGACCGAATCCAATTTGGGTTCCTGCTAGGAACTTGAAATTCTGCCCTCAGACCACTCAGCAAATGAAAGAAAGCCATGATATAGAGTCTCCCCAGGAGGGTGACCTCTTGAGGGCTTGTCTTTCTTCTCTCTTTCAGGACTGACCCTTTGAGGAAGAAGAAAAGGAGTCATGAAGGCTGGACTATTACTCCTGCCATAGTCCAGACTGCTGAAGAAGTGACTGTTAAGCCTTCAACAAGGACATCTTTGCAGTTCTATGTTTTCTTACCCATTGCTTCCTTTTTTACCCAGAGTATGGGAAGAAATAACTAGTTTGTTTAGTCTACCCAAGTTTTTATTAGGAGGTATAATAATTGTAATGTCATCAGTTATTTTCATGCTCGTAAGGTGGTGAAGATCATATCAACAGCAACAGATATTATTGAAGAAGGAGTTCCCCATACCCCAGAGCGTTCATGGGCATTTATAGCCTTACAGAGAGGTGCAAGCGACCTCTTGAGAATGTCATTACTGGAAGTGCTAGGATGGTAGTCAATGACGGGTAAGATCTCCTGAAAGATGGGGACAACCTAAGACAGGCACATCCTCGAGTACAGGATGGCATCTCTCATGCTCATACAAAAACAAAAAGGGGGAAATGTGGGGAACTGCCTTTGCATCCAGCCATGCCACAAAGATGGCCACTGAGAACTCAGCCGCACCGCAGGGGTGGCCGCTGAAGGCCCCCTGGGGTTCAGCTGCGCCCACTCCGGTCCGCTTCTTACGTCAGAGACAGCTGCGCATGCGCACAACTCTGTGCGTGATTGGAAAATTGAAAGTCGCCTTATTAGCATAGGTGTAACCAATCAGAAGAGACTTAACCCTATATATTCCGTGCCCTGAGCCCCAATAAACGAGTTTTCTGCTTCGACTGAACTCCCTGTCGCGTCTGATTGTCTCCGGTGAGGGGGCGGCGGCGAGCGACAAGCGCCAGAGGCTGTGGAACGGGCGGACAGTCGGCTCTTACCTCCCTTGCTCCGCCTGTCGGGGCGTGCCTCTCTCTCCCTTCCTTTCCCTCTACTGGCTCGGAGGGTTAAGGAAAGAGCTTGCAACAGAAAGAGCTTGTAACAAAAAGGGCTGTAGTCCTGACGGTGAGCAGGACCAGCAGGAGAGAGGCTAGAAACCCCAACACATTTTGTCATAATAAACATTAACAAGTCCTTTGTAACGTGCAAAGCCTTTTCAAAATTTATCCCTAGGCAAAATTTAAGCCTATTACAAAATTTAGAAAGAATGAATACACCAGAAACAAAGACCTAAAACTATAAAACTGAAAGCTTTAAGACACTGGCTTTCGCAGTGATTTCTTGGCTATGACACCAAAGTCACAGGCTGGACTTCATTAAATTCTTTAAATTGTGTGCATCAAAAGATACTATCAATAGAGCAAAAAGGTACCTCACAGAATGGGAGAAATATTTACACAACAAAATGTGATAAGGGATCAATACCCAGCATATATAGAGAACTCCTAAAAATCAACAAAAAATATTTGATTTGAAAAATGGACAAGACTTGAACAAAGGTCTTTTTTTTGTTGTTCAGAGAAGATACACAAATGGCTAACAAGCATGTGAAAAGTTGGTGAATACTGGTAATCATTAGGGAAATGCAAATCAAAACCACAATGAGATACCACCTCACACCCACTAGGGATGGCTATCATAAAAAAAAAACAGAAAATAAGTGTTGGTGAGGATGTGCAGAAATTGGAGTCCTTGTGCATTGCTGGCAAGAATGCAAAATGGTGCAGCTGTTGTAGAGAACAGTATGGTGGTTCCTCAGATAAGTGATGATAGACTCCACATGACTCAACAACCCACTTGTGTGTGTACCCCAAAGAATTAAAGATGGGGACTTGGACAAATACTTGTCACCCATGTGCACAGCATTATTCACAATAGCCAAAGGTTGTAAAAACCCAAATACCCATCAATAAATGAATAAATGAAATGTGTATATAAATACCACAGAATATCATTCAGCCTTAAAAAGGAAATCCTGACACATGCTACAACGTGGATGAATCAGGAGGACATAAAACTAAATGAAATGAGCCAGTCACAAAAACACAAATACTGAGTGATTCCACTTCTATGATGAAATTTAGGGTAGTCAAAATCAAAAAGACAGAAACTAGGATGGTGGTTGCCAGGAACTCGGGGAAGGAAAGAATGGAGATGTAGTTTTTAATGGGCACCAAGTCTCACTTTTACAAGGTGTAGGGAAAATGGAAGTTCCACGGCAGGATCCTCACCTGATACCCACTGTGTTCGCAGGGGCACGCTTGCACACCTGTGGGTGTAAGCCGTCACTGCCTGTGTTGCTATATAAAGAGCTCCACCCAGAGTTAGAGCAGAGCCCCAAACAAAAGCAGAGAGCCTGGAGAGCAGAGCAGAGCCTGGAGCAAAGCAGAGGGAAGCTGGAGAGTGGAGCCTAGAGAGGAGAGCAGGGACTGGGGAGCAGAGAGCAGAGACTGAGACAGGCTTGCTGGGGCAGAGGCGGATGTGATTCCAGCGCTTGACCTGCCACCATGAGAATAAAGCTTCGTCTAAGCTCCTTTTGACCCCCAACATTCCATTGTCATTTTGGGGTTTCATCGAATCCACACTGAACTTGCCCAGGGCTGAAACCCTCAGGAGAGAGAGACGGGGAAAAGAGTTCTGGAGATGGAGGATAGGGTGGTTGTACAGCAGTACGAATGTATTTAATACCACTGAACTATACATTTAAAAATGGTTAAGATGGTAAATTTTATGTATGTGTATTTGCAACAACAAAAAAGAGTAAGTACATAGGAGAACAGGGGGTGAGGCCTGCTCAGAGGGAACCAAGTTCATAAAACAATAAAAGGAAACAGGATGAGAATGAAGACTTGCCTACAAGAATAAAATCACAGTACTGTTTAGTACTGGGGTGAAATGGGTTGTATAGTTTATGGTAAAATCTGAGGGAAAGAGCCATTAAAAACAATGTTGTAAGCCAGAAGTAAGGTTAATACAATGAGCACAAGTCAGAGGATTGTGAATACAAACTAGACTTTTGAGCTCCCTGGTAGGGCAAAGAGAGAAACATTGTTGACACACTTCACAAGACACTTCAGACAGAATCAAACCAGAGACTCAGAAGAGGTACAGGCATTCCACACACTGCACCTCAAGGAAATTTCTAACTGGACTCCCAGATTTTTCTTGGGGACTTAATATAGAAGATCTCAATGCAAGCTAAAGAGGACTTGCAAAATTAGCTTAGTAAAAAGCAGCTGGAAGAGGGTCCAGAATTGTGCTGCTTCCTAATGACCCAACTTCCTCTAGAGATGAAACACTGCCCGGAAGGAACGGGTGCCCTGCAGCACTTTCCAGCACAGTCCCATGGATGTTTTTTCTCACAGTTGAGCTCAGAATGGCTTTTGGGAGAATCAACAACATTTTAACTTCTGAAGGGATATATGATATATCATATATATATTATAAGTTCAAACTTAAAATTGGTGCTATATTTGAGACATAAAGACTATTAAAGTACCAGATCCTCTTTCACACTCATGTCTACAAGTTTTAAATTAATGTATGATTGGTTATTAATATTAAATACCATTCTCTCTGATTGTGTGGAATTACACTGAACTTCCCTAGACTTCCAACTCAGGAATTATCACAATGCCTTACATATTTTCTGCATTCAGAAAATGCTGAATATCAAACAAATTATTGTTTTCCAAATAATTGATTATGAACCCCAACAGCAAAAAATATGAATATATGGATATTTATATGTGTTATACACTACTGTGATAACATATAGTATACATTATAAAATACATAATAAAAATTAAATAAGGCTGAAATAAAAACAAAGATTGGTCTTGGTTTTTTTTTTTCAGAGACCCATGTGTACCCTTGATGCTTGTACATCCCTTCTTTGGACGCCACCACGAAGCTTATGGATAGGCCCAGCAACACTGCAAGCACTGGGGGTCGGCACCCGAAGTGGAAGCTGGCAAAGGCAGGGCCAAATCGCTGTCTCCAGTCTGCGATGCTGGCTTGCCCCCTTCACCCCTATCACCTTTTCTGCCACCTCTCACCTGCCAATGGGCAACAGACTGAGAAGCCCGTAGGTACAAGGAAAGCAAGGAAAGCATAAAAGGCAGACTCTGCTGTCAGACAAACACCCGGTATGAGCCTGGCTCTGCCTCTAACTTACTCGGTGACCCTGAGGCAGTCAGATAACATCTCTAAAACCCATCGGTAAAGGGGGATGACAGTGTCATCTAACCTGGTCATGAAGATGATCGGGCAAGATCAGCTAGCTACCACTAGGACACCCTGCACAGCACCCAGACAGCACACGTGCTCAATAAATATTTCACGCAGATTTATTACTCCAGGTGGCAGAAGAAGTCACCTGGACTTCGTTTCAATGAGCAGGTGGAAGCAGCTCAGACGGAGTAGAGCAGCTCTGGATAACGACGTGGAGACCTCCGGAGAGGCTATGCCTTTGCCGTGGCAGCGAAAAAAGAGCGAGCAAGCTCTCAAACACCAGATTAGTTCATGATAAAGGAGAAGCAATGCCTTCCATTCCAATCATGACCGAGAGAATAACAATAGAGATATATTTGCACATTGTTTTTTACATGTGCCCGGCGGGAATGCTCCGAAATGTATAACACCTAAGACCAAATTATACCAACATTTAATAAGACACAGGTGAATGTAATGACCACATTGTTTTTCATGAGAAACCTTCATAAGAGTGTATATCAATGACACCTTAATTTTAAAAAAGACACAGGTGGTCAATCAGGATCACTCGGCAACACCTAAAATGTATTGCACGCTAACCAGACCCCCTGGACCCCGACTCCCTTAGAGCTTCACCCTCCGCACAAAACCTGAGCTGGCAGCTCCCCAATGAGGATACGGCGTGGCCAAGCTCCGCAAGACCGCAGCGCTCACAAACGTGACACCACTGAAGAAACCTTGTCTATGTCCTTTTCACGAGAGTTACCACAAAGTCCCCAGAAAGGGCAATCACGCAGCTCTGTCCCCGCACAAGGGCCGGTGGGCGGCCCTAACCAGGGACACGCGCGCAGGCAGCCCTGAGACTCGCTGCACCTTCGGCCGCCAATGGCTCCTGCAATCCGCCCGCCGGGAGCGAACAGGCCGCGCGAGCCGGCGAAGCTAGTGTTTGGACAGAATAGAAGTAGCGCCGAGCGAAAGCTGGCCAAAAGCTACGTGACGCCTGCCAACCAGATCTTCCCGAAGAGGCACGGGCAGCAGGCTGCGTCGCCTCTGGAGACCCCGGCGCGCCGCGGGCCGCTCCCTCGCGGCAGCTTCTCCGGCGCTGGGCGCGGGGGAACGAGGCCCGGGACGCGAGTGCCCCGCACCGCTGCTGGACAGCGCCCCCCGCCCCGCCGAGCCCCGGAAGCCCCGGAAGCCCCAGCGCCGCGCGGCGCAGGCCGAAGCCGGGCCGGGCGCAGGAGGCGCCAGGGGGACGCGCACGGAAGTACCTGCGGCGGCGGCGACGGAGGCTCACGGCATGCGGTCCGGTGCGAGGCGCCAGTCCTCTCTCCCTCTCCGTCGACGTGGGCCGCGCAGCTTCCGCCCCTTCACCTCTCACCTTCTACCTTTCCCCTCCGCCCTCCGCACGTGCGCCCAGCAGCGCGCGCATGCGTGGTCGGGCCCCGCCGGCGGCTCGCGCTCGCCCCCCGATGGCCGCTCGTCTCAATTCCCAGAGGAAATGGCAGGGCGGGGCCTAGGGGCGGGGCGCAGGGTCAGGGGCGGAGTCGCGCCCGGGGCCACGAGGAGGTCCCCGCGGCCCCAGCCTCACCGAAAGCCTGGCAGGCGCTCCTCGGCCCTCCTAGAACAGCGCGGCACCACACGGTCAGCGCAAAAACCGGGAAGACTAGCGGCCAGGGCCCAGAGTCACCTGAAAACTGTGCCCGTCGCAGGGTTGTCTTTGGTTTGAGAGAATCCTTATCCTACAAGTGGAGAGGGCAGTGCGGGGGGGAGGGGTCTGTCGCCCTGTCTCGCGCTCGCCTCACCGCCCACCTCGGCCCCTCGGACGCTTCCGTCGCCGGCTTCTCCCGCCCTCGCTCGGGTTCGGCAGCTGCAGGATCTCCCAGCGCTTTACTTTTCTGAGTGAACCTGTGGCAGAGGCCCACCCCTGCCAGTCCCTACAGAGGATGCGGGTCCTGCTGCTGGACCTCGCACACCCTCGGGCCTAGGCTGTCCGCGGAGGCCCCCCAGGGGTAGAGCGAAGTGGCCCATTGGAGGGTCTCCAACGTGTCATTGTCAAAGACCCTACAGTTGACACCTGTACACCCTAGATTCTACAGCTGAATATGACTAAAAAACCCTATCCACTCACCAAGTCGTTTTATTATACATTTCCCTGTAAGTTGTAGATACCTGATTTCAGTTTTTACATAAAACTCAGGTGACCCAGCTCCATTTAGCCCTAACTACCCAAACATCAACCTTATTTCAAAGTGCTCCCCATGGGAATGATAAATTTCAAAACTTTTTCAGGTAAATGGAGCTTAGAGATCACGAAGTGATACCAGTTCCCAGGATTTGCAGGACTGGAGCTGCTGCACTTGGCCAATCCTCATGACAATCTTGAGAAACAAGGGCTGGATCTAATTCACAAATGAAGAAAAACTTCCTGGAGAGGAGATTTGCACAAGGTCTCTGATAACTGGCTGGGCGGCCAGTCTGGAACCTAGATATTGGGGTTCCAGCCTACGGTCCAGCTACCTCAGCCTGTCATGGACACAAAAAAGTGTTTCAGTGACTCAGGTCTGTCTTTGCAAACACGTGCACTAACAATCAAGCTTTAGTGAGAGCAGCCAGCAATGTGATAAAGTGGAAAAGGCTTCTTCCAAGCCAAGTTCCTAAGATTAGGATCCTGGTTCCAACACAACAGTAGTAGCTGCTCTGTGGCCAGGAGATTTAACTGACCCCTAGGAAATCTTGATTCAGGAGTCAGATTCCACGACGCAACCAAGAATACCCACCTCTGTGGTTCTAGAAAAATTAAGTCAGTGTGAACACATATATAAGATGCTTAGATTGCAATAGACAGTAGCTGTTCTACTAGCCATGATACAGTCACTAATGATTAAATGAATTTAAAATCTCCAGGTTGTGATGAAGGGGGTAGTTTAATCATCACAATATTGCTCATGTAATTGTAGGTTAATAATACTAAAATAAAATAAATTGTAAAAAAAAAATCTCCAGGTTGTATTGATATTAATTCAAAGCCTTTTTTATTTATCAAGTTCCTACCATGTGTCAGAGACCAGAGAGATAAAAATTAATTTCTTGCATTATAGAAGTTTTCTTAGCACATACCTTTAAACAAACCTTACAGGCACTATAAGGGTTATTACAGAAGTCCTAATAGCAGCCAATAAAATGACAAACTATTCACAGTTGGCCCCCTGCCAGAGATGGGTTTTATATTACTTCATAAAATCCTCGTGATGGACTTTAGAGGCAGGTAAGATAAACTCCATTTTAAGGATGCAAAAACTATAGCAACCGAGGCTTTAACAACTTACTGAGGTCACACAGAGGCAGCATCAAGTGTCAGTCTGCCCAACTCCAAAGCCCTTGAATTTCTGCCACTGAGCTTCCAAGTGCTTTGGGTGGAAGAGAGTGCAAGAAACCAGAGCAGAAACCACTAAGTGGACGCTGTATGAGAGGGCACTGCAAGGTCAGTTCACCATGTGCAGACCTCCTAGTTTGATCCTCCACTTAACACCCCATGAAAGCAGACACTATTATCTCCCCACTTTGCAGATGATGAAACTGTAGCCTGCAGAGGTTAAGTAACTGAGGAAACTCGGTAGAGCTGCATGTGTTGTCGCCTTCTCTGCAAGCCACCTTGCACAACGCCTCAGCCACTGAGCGGCCAGGTGCCTCCCTGCAGCCTGCGGCACTTCCCTGGCTCTGCCGGCCTCGGCATGTGTCTTTCTTCGGCCCGTGGAGCGACACGGAACGTGACCTATGCGGGCCGGACAGAAGCCTTAGGAGCCCTGCTTGCCGCCCGGCCCTCTGGTCCTTCCACTTGGGGCCTGCTCCCCGCACTGGGTCCTAGAGGTGTGGCAACGACCCACAGCCTAACGCGTCCTGTGAGTGGGGACTGTCATTCCCAGTCACTGGGACTTGGGGACTGTGTGTCGCTGCAGCAAAGCTGCACGTAGCGGAGTCAGAATCCCAACCTCGCTGGTGTAAGTCAAATACCATAAAACTCAGCTGTTTAAGGGTCCTCAGTGCCTTCCAGGACACGTGGAGTGCGACCACCCCACAATCCACTTTGTAAGCGTTTTGTCATTTCATCATCCCAGAAAGCAGCCCAGGGGAGCCGTTCCCCACTCTCCTCCCAGCCGCACAGACCTGGGCAACCTGTGGCCTTTTGGGTCTGGCATGGGGTCCATCCAGGTGGAGGCACGTGTCAGCACTTCATTCCTTTTTGTTACCAAACAGCATCCCCTGGCATGGCTACCCCACATTTCCTCTGTTTATCAGGTGATGGGAATTTAGGTGGTTTCCACATTTTTAGCCATTATGAGTAACACTGCTCTGAACATCAACATATGAGTGTTCTGTCAACGTTTGTCTTCATTTCTCTTGGTTCTATACCTAGGAATTGAATGGCTGGGTTATATAGTAAATCTGTTTCATATTTTTAAGAAACTGCCAAATTGTTCTCAAAGTGGCTGCACCACTTTACATTCCCACCAGCAATGTATGGTAGTTCCAATTTCTCTATATCCTGGCAAACACATTTTTTAACTTTATTTTTTATTCAAGTATTGTTGATATACAGTCTTATATCGGTTTCAGAGGTACAACATAGTGGTTCAGCAGTTACCCATATTCTTAAATCCTTACCCTTTCTAGTGTGGTTTCTATCTGTCAGCATAGGAAGATGTTACAGAATCATGGGCTATATTCTCCATGCTGTAATACAGTACCTATGACCAACTTATATTATGACTGAGAATTTTTGGGCCCCTTTATCCCCCTCACCTTCCCCTCCAACCCACTTCAACCCCTCCCCCATGGTAACCACCAGTCACTGTTCAGACTCTATGAGTCTACTGCGGTTTTGTTGTTTTGCTTTGATCTTAGATTCCACATATAAGTGAAATCACATATTTGTCTTTCTCCACCTGGCTTATTTCACTGAGCATAATGCCCTCTAGATCCATCCATGTTGTTACAAATGGCAGGATTTCTTTTCATGAATGAATAATATTCCATTGCATATATGTACCACATCTTCTTTATCCATTAATCTACTGATGGACACTTAGGTTGTTTCCATACCTTGGTTATAGCAAACAGTGAGGCAATAAACATAGGGGTGCAAATATATTTTTGGATCAGGGTGTTTTCTTTGGGTAAATACCTAGAAGTAGAATTACTGGATCGAATGGTATTTCTATTTTCATTTTTTTGAGGAACGTCCATACTGCTTTCCACAACAGCTGCACCAATTGACATTCCCACCAACAGTGTGCAAGGGTCCCCTTTTCTCCACAGACTCACCAATGCTTGTTATTTCTTGTCTTTTGGATAGTGGCCATTCTGACTGGTGTGAGCTGATACCTCACTGCAGTTTTGATTTGCATTTCCCTGATGATTAGCAAGGTGGGGCATCTCTCCATGCGCCTGTTGGCCATCTGTATTTCTTCTTTGGAGAAATGTAGGTTCAGGTTTTCCACCCACTTTTTTTTTTTATAGTTTATTTTGGGATCATTAATTTACAATTACACGTGCAATATTATGGTTATAAAACTACCCCTTCATCAGGTCCCCCCCACCAACCCCATTACAGTCACTATCCATCAGCGTTCCACCCACTTTTTAATCAGGTTGGGTTTTTTTTTTTTTTGGTGTTGAGGCATATGAGCTTTTTATATATTTTGGATGTTAACCTCTTATCAGATGAGTCATTTATGAATATATCCTCCCATACTGTAGGATGCCTTTTGTTCTGCAGATGGTGTACTTTGCTGTACAAAAGCTTTTTAGTTTGATGTAGTCCCATTTGTTCATTTTCCTTTTGTTTCCCTTGCCTAAGGAAATGTATCCATGAAAAAAATTCTCATGCTTATATTCAAGATATTTTTGCCTGTTTTCTTCTAGGAGTTTATGGTTTCATGTCTTACATGTAGGTCTGTAATCCAGTTCAAGTTTACTTTTGTATATGGGGTTAGACAGTAATCCAGTTTCATATAGCTGTCCAGTTTTGCCAGCACCAGTTGTTGAAGAGGCTGTCTTTTCTCCATTGTATATCCATAGCTCCTTTATTGTATATTAATTGACCATCTATGCATGGGTTTATATCTGGGCTCTCTATTCCGTTCCATTGATCTATGAGTCTATTCTTGTGCCAGTACCAAACTGTATTGATTACACTGGCTTTGTAGTAGAGCTTGAAGTTGGGGAGCATAATCTGCCCAGCTCTGTTCTTCTTTCTCAGGATTTCTTTGGCCATTCAGGGTCTTTTGTGGTTCCATATGAATTTTAGAACTATTTGTTCTAGTTTGTTGAAGAATGCTGTTAGTATTTTCATAGGGATTGCCTTGAATCTGTAAATTGCTTTGACCATATTAATTCTTCCTATCCATGAGTATGGAATAGATTTCTACTTATTGGTGCCTTCTTTAATTTCTCTCATGAGTGTCTTACAGTTTTCAGAGTACAGGTCTTTCACCTCCTTGGTTAGGTTTATTTCTAGGTATTTAACTCTTTTTGATGCAGTTGTAAATGGAGTTGTTTTCCTGATTTCTCTTTCTGCTAGTTCGTTGTAACTGTGTATGAAATCAATAGATTTCTGTGTATTAATTTTGTATCCTGCAACTTTGCTGAATCTGGTTATTAGTTCTAATAGTTGTTCAGTGGAGTCTTTAGGGTTTTCTATGTGTAATATCATGTTGTCTATAAACAGTGACAGCTTAACTTCTTCCTTACCAATTTGGATGCCTCATCTCTTTGTGTCATCTGACTGCTGTGGCCAGGACCTCCAGTACAATGTTGAATAAAAGTGGTGAGAGTGGGCATCCCTGTCTTGTTCCCCATCTTAGAGGAAAAGCTTTGAGCTTTTTGCTGTTAAGTATAATGTTGGCTGTGGGTTTCTCATATATGGCCTTTATTATGTTGAAGTACTTGCCCTGTGTACCAATTTTGTTGAGAGTTTTTATCATGAATGGATGTAGAATTTTGTCAAATGCTTTTTCAGCATCTATTGACAGATCATGTGGTTCTTTCCCTTGTTTTTGTTGATATGGTGTATGATGTTGATTGATTTACAAATATTAAACCATGCTTGCATCTCAGGAATAAACCCCACTTGGCCCTGATGGACAATCTTTTTGATGTATTTTTGAATTTGGTTTGCTAATATTTTGTTGAGGATTGTTGAATGTATGTTCATCAGGGATTTTGGTCTGTAATTTTCTTTTCTTGTGGTGTCTTTGTCTGGTTTTGGTATTAGAGTGATGCTGGCCTCATAGAATGAGTTTGGAAGTATTCCCTCCTCCTCTACTTTTTGGAATACTTTAAGAAGGTTAGGTATTAGCTCTCTTAAACATTTGGTAGAATTCAGTTGTGAAGCTATCTGGTCCTGGAAATTTGTTTTTTGGGAGTTTTTTGATTATCAATTCAATTTTGTTACTGGTAATTGGTCTGTTAGGATGTTGAGCATCTTTTTATGTGTCTATTGGCCATTAGTATGTATGCTTTTGTGAGCTGTCTATTCAAATCATTTTCCCACCTGTTAGCTGGGTTATCTGTCTTCTTATTGAGTGGTAAGAATTCTTTATATATGAATCAAGTCTCATTGTATACATGATTTACAAATACTTTTTTGGAAAAACAAATAGAATAGATAAACATTTTGAAATAAGTAGTACTAGAACTGACACAACAAAGAAAAGTAACCATAAATAAAGACCAATATCAAAGAAAAAATTTTAACTAACCTTTAAAAAAGTTACCTGACCTTGACCAATGCAAGTCCTAACTTAGAATAAAAACACTAAGAATTTCAAAGTGTATGAAAGGCAGCAAGTTGCTCCACATGGCTTACAGGCATATATTGCTGTAATGCTCAAACCTGACCAGGCTAAACAGACAAAAATTTAAAGGTAACCTTCACTCACAAATATAGATAGCATAACATCACAATAATAAATACATCTCAATAATATTAATTTTACAATCTTAGCAAGCCTAAAATAAAGAGATTGCAGATACTACGACAAATTTCAGTAAGACACTCGAGACTCACAAACAGATAAGGGAGTGTTACCATGCTCACCGCATCCACAGGAAAACGTACGACAGCTCAACACAACACGTACTGGTTAAATGCTTAGAAAGGAAACAGGAGATTGATGAGGAAGCTTTCTTTCTCCTTTCCCGCTCCAGGGTTTTTTTTTTTAACTGACTTGATGAATATTAACTAAGAATAACTACATATTTCCTTTTCCCTTAAAAACAGAAATTAGACAAATATTTTCACAACACTCTTATTTAAGAAATTTTTTAAATGCTGATTAAAGTTATCCAAGGGAAAAATAAGCAAGGCTGATATCATTATTTACAGATGGTAACAATATCTAAAAAGGAAAAAAAAATGCTAAGATTCTAAAAAAAAATCAAGAATCTCAATCAGAAAATTATAATAGCTTAGAAGAACTATAGAATGAGTTATAACCTTTAAAAAGTCAATTGCATTCCTATGTCAAAGACACCATAGAAAAACCAATAAAATCAGATAATTCCTTTTCCAGTAACAAAAGGCATTTAATAAGAAGGTATTAATTTCTCCATTAGCTTTTAAAATAAATTTATACAATTTTTAAAAATGAGAAAAAGGTCCCTGGAGAATACTTTATAGAGCTAAACAAAGTGCTGGTGAAATTCACCTGGACAAATAAATGCGTACAGTATCTTTTGAATAAAGACTCTTGATACAAGACATACACTAACCTTTAGGTACTCACTGAAGACAAATTTCAGAGAGGTTCAATTTTAAGAATTTCACATAATAATAAAAAGTTACATAAAGAGAAAAGAATATTACCTTTCATAAATGTCATTGGGCTTTTTTAGTGTTCAGCATGGAGGCAAATTACAATAGTGTAATGAATTCTAAAGGAGTCACGATTTTAAGCATATTTAAAAAATAATTTTAACCTGGAAAAAAAAAAAGAGTAACAACATAATTCCAGTGAGGACAAAAAAATACATTTCTGAATCCTGAAGAAGTAAGATACCTAAGATACCATAAGTGACAAGAGCATTCCAAGGCCTTGTTCAAACAGCACTACCTCCATAAATTCTTCCCCGATTCTCTGCTCCTTCAACTCAAAAAAACAGACACAACAAAAACAAACAAAAAAGGAGGGGTGCAATATAATGAGTCATAAGAAATACACATTTGGTCATTCAGATAACCTAATATATATATTTCCCAGGTATATTTGATCTTTATCCACAGTTCCTGAAAACACTGCAGAATCTTAAAGGTGGCACGGGTGTCTTGTCACGTTAATAAGACTTTTGGTACCCACCCAAGGGCAGGGGCTGGAGATTGAATCAGTCAATGGCCAATAATTTAGTCAATCATGACTATGCAATGAAGCCCTCACAAAAACCCATGAGAAGAGCTTATTGCTTTCTTGGATCCTGCTTTGCTGCCAGAGAGAGAGCTTCCACACCACCTGGGGAACCAGAACACCTCCACATGCCACCAAGTCAGGCCCCAAGGTCCACAAGGACAGAAGCGCCTTTATTTGGGATCTTGTCCTATGTGTCTCTTCATCTGGCTGTTAATTTGTAACCTTATGGTATCCTTCATTAAACTGTTGAAGGTTAGTGTTTTCCTAAGTTCTATGAGCCGCCTTGGCAAATTAATTGAACCTAAGGTGGAGGTTGTGGGGACCTCCAATCTGTAGCCGGTAGGTTAGAAGCACAGGTAACTGCCTGGAGCTTACGACTGGCATGTGGAGTTGGGGGTGGAGGGCAGTCTTGTAGGATGGAGCCCTTAAGCTGAGGAATCTGGTGCTGTCTCCAGGCACACAATGTCAGAACTGAGTTCTTGGACACCCGTGGGAAGACCCCCTCACATACACAAACACACACACACAAGAGGAATTGGATTCAGAAACCCAAAAGGAGTTGTACTACTGTTATACTGCTATATACTGTTATTGCTGTATAATGCTATTGTTGTATATAGAACAAAACACAAGAGGGAAATAATTATTCTTTCCTGTGGCCATGCCTCAGGACCTTCCTAGGCACATTATCTACACTCCTGTTTTCCAGACCCCATTAGAAGGTAGCAGGTGCCTTTAGGAGTGTTTATCTGAACAATGCTTTATGTAAAACAGGGGTTTTATTCTACAAATATTTCTTGAAGTAATGCTTATCTGAATATAAAACAAATGTTTCCAAAGATCAAGTGTTTTAAAAAAACAGAATGTAGAAAACATGAACAAAAATGATAAAATCCTACATTACAAAGTATTACAAAGAATTAATAAAGTAAGGTTGATAGCAGATTTTACCTGGTAAGTGATTGAGGAATAGATTCTGTACACATAGGAAAACAGAAAATGATATCCTGGCTAATACAGAAAGGTCCGTTTTCACACAACTTTGCACATTACTAAATTAATAAGTAAAAGTTAAATCCAGTGTTTTGGTGGAGGAAAACCTATAGGTCACTATTAACTGGCTCCATGGTTCTGAAGAACCTCTTGATAACCTGAGAAGGCCATTTCATGCTTTTAACTAGGAAACCCCACTTCAGGGAGTGTACTCTATGTCACCATCCCTCACTCTTCACAGGCCTTCCCTGCCCCACTTACAGCAATGCTCCACTTTGCTGCAGGAAGGGACCTGTTGCCACATGACAGCAGCCTGCCCTGTGCAAGGTATCTGCTGAAGAAACCTGAAGAAACACATACTTGCCCTCACCCCCAAATTAGCATAGTATATACAATTCGTAACAGCCTAACTTATACTTACAAAAACCAGAACCTGCATGCTCAGACAACTGAGTAAATTCCAATAAAATGCTGAACAGCCATTAAACATTAAAATTTAGTGAAAACATTTATAAATTAACTGAAGACACATTATAGTGTGAAAATTGATATAGGGAAGCCTCACTGACATGGCATCAGGAGGCCTACAGGAGGAGCTCTCACACCCATCTCTCCTGGTCAATTGCAGACTCCCCGGGAAGGAAGAGGACATCTTGCAACTCTACAATTTGGGGCACCTTCCCATCCAGTAGGAGGAGGGAAGAGTTTCTTCCTCCCCCTAGTGACTGCCAGGCAACAGCCCAGCCAATGAGAGACTGTTAACAACTCAGCCAATGAGCAGCCGTGACATGTGTGATTCCATTTCTTCCAACGGGCTTATTGTTCAGAACAGCCTCCAGCTCCCCCTTCTCTATGAAAGAGCCTCCTCTCCTCTGTTCTCCTGACTCACCTGTGGTTTTGCCATAACTTGCTTGTCCCAAATTGCAATTTTCTGCTATTCCAGAATAAAACCATTTTGCTGGTTAGATAACTGAAAGCTTTAAGGTTAACCTTCTTGGTGTCAGAAGTGGGATCCAGAGACACACCCCAACAGCTCTGAGGCTGGTGAGCAAACAGGCTTCAATGCCCAGAGCCCACTGAGCTCTCTGCCTTTTTGCTGACCCTGGAGCTGGCAGAGGTAGGGCTGGGGAGTCAGTTTTCTACTGGATTTCCAGCCCTGCTATCCTTGCAGATTTTGAGCTCTCCAGACTTTATTCAGGACCTGCTTTAAGGCGTTTTCCTTTCTGAGAGCACTTGATTGGCCTTTGGTCTGATTCCTTCTTGGAGCCAACTATTCCCATGGAACTGTGCTGGCCTCTAGTCCATATCCTTTGGGGATTGGACTGTTCTTGTTGGAACTGTGCTAGTCTTCAGCCTGATTCCCTTTGGAACCAGACTATTCCTCATGAAATTCTGCTGTTGAGGAATTTTTCTCTTTACTCTAGAGAAAAAATCCTCTAAGAAATGAGCTCTCAGTTATCAAAGTGCTTTGAGGTCCCCCATTGTGGGCCACCAGCCAGTTTTGTGTGTAAAAACTATGGTCCTTTCTAATGCACATTTCTGACTAAATGGACCAACTTAACCAAAATCACCTTAGAACACCAATGGCCATTATTGGGAACTTCTAATCTCCCCAAGTTTTTTCCCTCAAAATTAAATTTGAAAGCTGCAGTTAAAAAAAAAAAAAGAAAGAAAAGAAAAAAATCTGTTTGCCTTTTTGCAAAGTGAGGCAAACAATTAAGAGAAGCCAAAATGGTTTGAAGCTTCTCCTTCTCTCCCATCTCTTTTGTTTACAGATGCTAGCAGCCACCTCCTGCTCGGGCCCCACCTCCCCCGCCATTCTCCTGTCTCCTCTGCACTGTCCCCACCTCTTTCTACACTATCCCTGGACTAAGGCTGAACTGTAAGCCATCAAGAGTTTCCTAAAATTACTGAGGAGCCCATAGGTTTGCTGAGGAATTTAACATAGGTATTCCAACTTACCAACCGTGTTTCTCAGATTTGCATCAATTAACCCACATGCTTGTTGCTGATGGCCAAGCCAAGCATTGGATGAAACTGGTTCGATGGGAACATCCAGAAAGAGATTTGGAGAAACAGACTAACTTTTGGCAAAATGCAGAACACTGGCTGGAAGGCTCCACCAAGCAATCACAGTAGCTTTTCCTAAGCCTGTTGATTGGAACAAGATTCAGGCCAGCACACAAAGCCTGAGGGGCCTTGTTCACGACTATTACAAGTGACCTCAGATTGTTTTTGGAGAGAATTCTGTTCTTCTTTTAGATGCTGAATCTCCTGTAGCATTTCACTCTAATTCTATTAACAGGCTGAAGTGGGATCTTTCTTTTATTTAGTCAAAAGGACCAGGATAAGATGGGAGACTATGTCCACCCCAGATTTAGTTAATTTGACAAACCAGCTTGTGTGCACCCTAGATGAGAAAGACAGCTAAAGTTCTTAACTTTCACTCTGGCAAATGGAGGACCTTAAGTTAAAAAAACCTTCTAGCTTTAGCTGTTATTGCAAGGAGCCCAGACATTGGATTTAAAAAAAAACTGTTTTAAGTTTAAGCTCCTCAGGTGCCCTCAGCTCTCCTGCCAGCCCTTGCAGTGTCCTCCTAACTCCCAGTGATGGGCTCTGAGGAACTACGGGAGCTCTTCTCAAGCCTCCCTCTTAACCAGCTCAGAGAAACCTCTCTCCAGACTGGGAATGAATCTTTGTCCTTATTGAAAACAGGGCTACTTATTCTTTGCTCAACCCCACTGCTATACAGTAGACCCAGCCCCATAATACTAAAAAATAGTGGGGGTCTAATATAAATCTCAACAGGTTTCTGTGGCCGAACCTATTCCCGTTTGCTTAGGCCTTTTGAGAGACACATACCCTTTTCTCCTTAGTTCCTTTGCCCTATTCATTTATTGGGCCAAGATTTATTTAAAATATATGTGTTTATCAAGGCAGAATAACTTTCTCCCAAAAGGGGGAAATAAATCTAGAATGTGACAGTAATCAAAATACCAACAAGGGGACTTGACCTTTGGATGTCTTATTTGTTGTCTTTGATGATACTACAGCTGAGTCTGTGGACACTGATCATTCATTCCTGTTGGATCAGCTAACATCCTCCTTAGAAGCACAATCTTCAGCTGACACTGGCAGAACCCACAGGGCACCTACATGAATATTAGATCCTTCAAAACCTATCCCCAGAGTTAATCAATACCTGATAAATAAAAAAGCCCTTCAAGGCATTAAACCCATAATAGAAGACTACAGGCTCCAGGCCTCACTACCTGTACTGGTCCCTATAGTGCCCGTTATGCCTGTGAGAACCAATGTCTGAGGCCAGAGGTTTGTCCAGGGACTCTGAGCAATACATACATTATCCCACAGCACCTGCTGTCTCTAACTCCATACGCTGCTGACCACGGAAAGCAGACTTCTCACTGTTAGCTGATCTGTGCAGTGTACTGCTGGCAGTCCAGTCATAGGCTAGCCAGTACCTTTTTGTTTTCATTTGGAAGCACGGAAATAAAGCTGGACAGTAATGCCCAGGATTTCAGTTTTTACTTTCACACACCTTAAGCTGATTTGGATGATGTAACTTTTTCTGCAGGATCTACTTGTTAAGATAGCTAGGTGACCTGCTTCTCTGCTCCCTTCTCAAACCTCTTCCCAGGAAGGTAGCGTCCACCTGTTAAAACTTTTGGTCTTAGAGGAACATAAAGTCTCCAAAGAAGAAATCGCAGTTGCTCAGACTCAGGCTCAATACTTAGGGCATCTGATCCTGGCACAGAACCACATTTGAATCCAGGTGAAACACCTCACGGCAGCTGAATGCTGGCAGGTCACGTTTTGACTCCCCGTAATTGACAGGAAACTCCTCTAACCAGTGCAGATTTTTTCATGGTTTACTGTTGATTCTTATCTGAAGGATGAAAATGGCAAATGCTTAGCTGGGCGTGCTGAGACTCCCTTTGAAGTCACGAGGCTGCACGCCTACCTCTGGCCACGTCTCCCAGCAGGCTGAGTTGCACACCCTTACTCGAGGTACCTGTAGCCAAGGGTGAAACCGCAGGCTGTGGTGCTGGCAGTTGTTGTGCTTCTGGGGTGGCTCGTGACTTTGCAATGTTGTGGAAACAATGAGGTTTCCTAACCTCCGATAAGGGTAAAACTGAAAAGTCCCCTGTGTCCAAGACCGATGCTATACTTTTGCTCTGGCTATGGTTCCTGGCATTCTAGCATCGACCCTCTGGAGGCCAAGAGAAGCCACCTTACTGGTATTTCCACCAAAAACACTAAACCCCCATCATGTTCTACAAGGATGTTCTCCCAAATGAGAATTTAGAAAAGCTGACTAGAGATGCCCCTTGGTCACAGAAAAGGAAAAACAGTATTGGAAATCTAATTGTAGGTTGGATAAAGGGAGAACTCTGGTTTGGACCAAATTAACAAACTGGCCCTACCAGAAATTCTAAAATTCCAACTAGTTGCCACTGTATGTGCATTAAACTGGTGGTCTACTGACAAAATGAGTGTTCGTGGGCCAGTATTGCTGCAGAGACATTAGTAAGACTGCAAAATGTGCCCACCTTGCTTGTCCCACCTGTGCACACAGCTCCCAGGCACTGTCAATCGCCCAATGGCCCATTCATCTAAGGTTTGGCAAGTGGATTTCATACAAGTCCCCAACTCATGGGAAAATGTTTAGTCACGGTTTGTATGTTTTCTCACTGGACCAAAGCTTCCCCTGCAGAAAGAGTAATGCTGCTTCTGTGCCTAAAATCGCTAGATTTTGCCTCCCTGCGGAGCCCTGTTGAGATGCACTGTGACTGGGGAACCCATTTTGCCAGAAGGATGCTTTGACTGGTCTGTGCACTCTCACAACATCATCCACACCACCCTCAGTCCTCGGGGTTAGCCGCACGCGATGACACCCTAAACACTCGGGAGGCAAATCTGGAGACCCTCCCAATCCCTGGGCCAAAGACACTGCCACTGTTCCTAAATCTCAGACCCACCCCTTGGGACACGCAGGCTCTCACCCTCCAAGTAGCAGGACGTCCAGTGCTCGTGGCCTCCACCTCCAGACTAGCAGCTGATGAAGGACACACGCCAGTGTGAAGGCCTGAGGGCCTCTCTCAAATCCACCCCGCTCAGCAGAGCAGCGGCGCTCACGGTGTGCTTCCAGGCGGCGACGAGCTTGGGGGCCTGACATGGAGGCTCTGTCTGTCCCGGGTAGCCTTCTCAGCCTCACAGGAAAGGACCTCATCAGGACCTGCCCGACCAGCCTGGAAAGAAAACAGCCTTGTCCGCATTTCCAAAACCCTTGCAAAAGGGGAGACCTCTTTTTTTGGTTATGGCCTTTTGGAAACAGCCTCACCCCGATCCTGAGTTTATTCTCAAAGATGAAAAGTTCAGAATTTGCAAAAGTCTTTGTTTCATCTGATCTATGAACTAAATTCATTGCCTCTGTATTTGCTATTTTACAAGCTGTATCACTGATAACAATTGATTCCAAATAATTATTTTGAGATAACAAGGTTTAAAATGTCTTTTAAGTTTTGCAAAGTTCACCAGCTATTGCTTCATGTTCATGCCTGCATGGTCTTCCAAGTACACTTGGTCATTTCCACACGCTCTGGCCATAGTCAATATTCTGCTTTCATGGCCACATTAAGCAGAGACTTCCAGAAGGCATATATGACTGTTTGCCTCCATAGGGAGACCTTGCCTGCCCCCAGTTGGGATAAATGCCAGTGCATCTTTTAGTTGGCTACTTCCAGGCCTAGGGTCCTGATTTAGGACAGTCATGTAATGTGGAACTGTCGTGTTACTTGTTGTGAGACAGGGACTGTGGGTGTACTCAGAGTAGGGGGAGGGCCTCCAGAAAAAGCAAGGCAGAATATTTGCAGTCAGAGCAATGTAACTACATGCAAGGAAACCCCCTTCAAGAACTCTGTGTTAAACGTTAAGCTCCAGGGTCATTCTTCAGTAAGATCAGTGGGTGTTCCCCAAATAAAGAAGAGTACCCCATGTTGTTATTATGCTAACCACTTGTAAGATTCACTTTAGCATGCTAAAAGGCCCAGGCCTATGGGCTGTCTTTCCTCTTTCAAATATGATAAAGTGATTTTACAAACTAGGCAACTAATTTAGCATGCAGACCCAGCTGTAAACACATAGTAAAAGGCAGCAAAAGATTCCACCTTAAAGATAAGATTGCATTTTAACACCCAGGAAGTTTGGGAAGCAGGATTCTTAACTTACTCTTTAGCAAACAGATAATACCTCAGCCCACCTCGGGGGCTGGGCAGGCCACCTTTTGATATACCCCTAGACCAAGACGCCAGTATCCCAGAGAGATGGGGTGAGAAATTCCTTGTGTTAATTCTGGGTGTTCAGACACCACTTAGCAGGTCTGCACCCCTAAACCTTTTTTTCATGTTCTCGAAAAATCCTCATCTGCCTATAAAACCCCTAGACAACGCAGCACACCGGACTCTCTTGTCCCCCCCTGGCATGAGCCGGGAGCTCTGTCCTCTCACTTTATTTCTAAATAAAAGCCTGTACCTTGCTCTCCTACCTTGCCTGTTTGCTAAGCTCATTCTTCGGCTTCGTGAACAAGAACCCCGGCATCAGTTGTATAATTATTTTTAAGTCCTGTATTTTGTTGCCTGTCAAGCTTTTGGAAAGGTCCACTATACAGAAAACCTGTTGATCAGTGATGCTTTCAGAGTAAGATTCTTGCTCAAAAGGAGGAAAGGCGAAAATTGATACGGGGAAGCCCGACATGGCACCAGGAGGCCTGCAGGGGGAGCTCCACACCCACACCCTGGCGAATAGCAGACCACCGCCCCCCAGGAAAAGCCCAGCCAATGAGCAGCCATGACATGGGGATTCCGTTTCCTCCAACAGGTTTTGGCTTAGACCAGCACCTCCCCGCCTCGCGCCCCTCCCTCTGTAAAACGCCTCCATTCCTGGGACTTGCCCGTGGCGCTCAAATAGCCTGCTTGTCCCAAACAGCAACTTTCCCGAATATACCCATTTTTTGCTGGTAAAATTACAGACAGATTATTTTTAAGGCTAAAAATAGCAACAATCCTATCATGTTAGAAATGTAGTGCCTTTCCATTCAGAACTGTAGCTCATATGAAGCTTGTATGAATACTGGCTTTTTTATTGGAATATAGTTGACACATAAATATTTAAGTATTGATAAAAAAAACCATTAGATTCTCTAGTAAGTACTTTCTCTTAAGTTACAATTTTTTTTGTATTTTATCAGGTCTGCAGTATTTTAAGAAAAACAGCTCAGTGGGATAACTGACACAACGGTATGATTTGAGGGGAGGAGTGATAAAGGGTTCCCTTTTATAAAGACTAAAAAATGTAAAAAAAATGTAAAAAATATTAAATTTCCTTTGTCCCTGCCAAACAGTGTTTTCATTTTATTTATTTTTAAAGTCGAACCCATTGTGCGATAACTTACATACCATTGTAAGTCCGGGGAGAGAAAATCCCAGGGCCAAATACCTCTAAAAACCGAAACCAGTCAAAAGGAGAAATAAAGTCTAAAATCCGTTTATTGCTCACAAACTGCAGTCTGGGATGGTTTCTCTCTCCTGCTCCAGCAGACGCAAAACCGGCCCTCCCCCTCACCTCAGGTACAGATAAGCCCTCCTTGCCCAGGTAATTACCCACTGATATGCAGATGAACCTTTCTCCACCCCTGAGGAATGACGCAAATGCACTAAAGCAATACTTCTTTCCACCTCTGAATACCTATTGATATGCAAATGTACTAAAGCCAGGGGAGATATTCTGGAAATACTACAATTTTACCCACAACCATGAATGTACCTATTTCAAGAGACCCTTCCCAGGCCCACTCTGAGGTGCCCTTCACTGAAGGGCTGAATGTGGCAGGTCCGTATCTCAGGATATGCCACAAGCTCACCTCGACGGTCTTCACAGTAGGGATGCCCCAACCTGCCTGGCAGCCAGAACACACCTAACAAGGCCACGTGCACCTCGGCCCTGGCCACGGTGCCCACTGGCGTGTGGGCCCACATCTGGGAACCGGGAGGAACCAAGCTGAGCGCACCTCTGCCTTCCACGAGGGTCAGCCAGCAACTGCAGACCTCAGTCAGGCACTGGTCACCTGCAGGCTGCTCTACCCCTTGGCATGCTTCCGAGGCTCTGCTGGCCTGCTCCTTCACCGGACCTAATGGATGACACCTCTGCAGGACGCATTAAGGTTAAGATTAAATGAGACACTCGACAGGAGGCTGCGATGTGGGAGCTCACTTTATGCCAGCCATGGTGCCAGCGAGGAGGCGTGACAGCCGGGACTGCCTCCCGGATGGCACATCGACGCCCACTCCGGCTCTGAAAGGCACAGGCACCAAAACGGGGCTGCCGGAATTAACGTGTCTTACATGGAGGATCAGAGGACCCTTCTCATCCAGCTGTGACACACAGCAGCCCTCCAGGCAGAGGCGGGCCGTGGTTCCCTCAGGCGTATTCGCACACACCTCCGCAGCAGCGGTCCCTCGCTCCGGAGCTGCTGGGGCAGCCTGAAATACCGCTGCAGAGGCATAAAGACCCGCTCCCCTGCATCAGCTTTCACATCTGCAAATAGCCCAACGGAGCAGCAGCGGCTGCTGGCCAGGTCACAGAACCGCAGGAGACATCCCTCTGGCGAAAAAGGACACGCTCCTGTCCTGTATCTTGTACTGGTAGGTGAGGCTCCGACCCTGCTGAGCTGTGGGCTGCGACGGCCTCCTCCACAGGATCCTCAGCTACAGGGACAGGGAGAGAAATGAAAGCAGCTGCTCCATGGTGACCCCCACCTGCCTCCTCTGCAGCCCTCCATGAGCTCAATCATATGTCCCACACATAGTGGGCCCGGCTTCTAAAACCAAGCTCATTTCACAGCAATGTATGCTCATTACAAAAAACATGAAGTAGAGAGAAAAACCATGAACTTGTATGTGCTCCCCTTGGGTCTGCCTTCTACAAGTGATGTGTACTTGTTGGTTAAACTGATTGTGAAAATCAACACGTGAGCATCTGTATATTCGGCCCGGGCTCAGGAAGGCACGGCCTTTATCCTGACAACATCTGCAGGGGCTCAAATGCTCAGGGACTGACGTCGTAGCTCGTAGCCAGGCTGCAGCTGCCCAGCAGAGCCCTCTGTGCCCACCATATGCACAAGCACCACCAATGCGGCGGGTCGGGGCCCTGCTCTTCTGCTTCCATTTCCATGCTCTCCTCTGAACGACTCCGGGCCAAAACCACCCACTTTGAGCGAGTCGAGTGGTCAACAGGAAGTTCACCTGGAAGCTCTGGTAGAGGCTCAGGGGGATTTCAAAAGAAGCTTTTCAGAAAGCCAAGAACCAGGGGGTTAGAACCTGGCCTTGCTACCAGACTGGGGCTCCCAGCTTCTGCCAGGGAGCTGCAAATACTCTGGTCAGAGTCAGCAGTATGGCAGCCCTGGGTGTGGGGATCAGTGTTGACTGGATGTGCAAAGCCCACTGCAGCCGTGCAGAGGAACTTGGTATCAGGGCCCCTGGGTTCTGCTCCAGACTGCTGTCTCCTCTCTTCAGGGCCATGTTGGAACCCGCACTGCTGCCTGTTCCCAGAACCTCCAGACTCCCTTTCACCTGAAGGAAGGCCCAGCACTATCCCAGCGTGTGGTTCCAGACCCAGCAAAGAGGCCAGCAGCCTGCCGCCCAGTAAGCCCCCGGCCCCTGTACCTGCCCATGCACGTCCCTGCAGAAGCCGGTGGCCAGGCCCTCAGCCCGCAGGATCAGGTGGCTCTGGTGACCGAGGCCATGCAGCAGGAGGGCGTCCTCCTCGCCCTCAGCACCTCCACTATCGTGCACAAGGGCCACGACATTCCCCTGCAACGGAGGCACAACAGTGACAGCCTGCTCCTGCCTGGGGGGGGGCTCCCAGGCCCGAGGGCGCTACGCACACGCCTCCCACACCAGCCTCCCTGCCTTGTGGGGGGACCTTAACTCCAACCACCTGTGGACTGCTTCCCCAGCACACCCAGCCTGTCCTCCCCGCTCGGCCTGGGGTCCTCTTCAACGTGAGCAATGGCGCTGAGGTCGTGCAGGAACATAGGACAAGGGTCAGGCCAGTGTGAAATCTACTCAGAATGCCAAAAAGGCCCAGCTTATTCTTTAACTTAATCTACATGCTGTTCTTCCTCTTCTTCCAGCCCCTTAATTAACTACCTTTGTAAACCAGGATGAGAGATAGACCTCTGGAGTGTGAATGAACCTCCGTAGGTAAAGAAGACTGAGATCAACAGTCACCTGAATAACCCTTCCTTAAGACAAAACCTCAAAAGACATTAATTACCTGCATACAACATGCCCCACGCAGATCCCTACCCAAAAGACCCATTAAATCCCAAGCCTTGACCCCTCAAGTGCACCTCGTCTCTGTGGGTGCCCATGTTCCCTCTGAGTGGATACTGTCTCTTCAAATAAACCCTCTTGCTCCATAAGCCTCATGCACTTCGTTTCTGAACTCTTTTCTGTGGCAAAGACGAGAACTGGCCAACCTCCACATCCAGTGCTGTCTGTCTTTTTGCTACTTCATTCAGCTTTCTAGTCTTAAATGCAACCTTTTTCTCTGTTCTATTTCCAACAAGTAGGGAAGTAGCTATGGGAACCTCTGAGTAGGGAGGGGTCTGCACTCTCCTGTCCCCTGGGTGACGGGCAGAACTGTGGCATTTCCACCATGCTCTCCAGCAGTCCGCCCTATCCTTGCTTTGGGAAGCTCTCAGAACAGAATCTCAGTCCACCCAGTGCTCCGCAACTCCCCCAAATTCTGGGGTGGTAGGGATTTAATTCTTGTGCTGTGCAGTTCAAGCGGACACTGGACTCCAAGGGACCCAGGCTTTAGGAGTTGGCAGGGGATGTGGCCTACGTCAAGCAGGAGTTCAATGGACTTCCCTTCTCCTTCTCCATTCTCGCTTTCTGCTGCCCACACAGCTGCACAAATAAAGGGTCACTTTTTCTGGCACTATGCAACACTGATATTTGCTACTAACTCACTTTAATGAATTCCTTTCTTACCTGCACTCATTCGACTTGTTTGAGAATTCTTCTCCGACCCAGATCAAAAGCCCTCCCTCCCCCATCTGGGCTGAGGTTTCACCCAGCTGCAGGAGAGATCTCCCCAGGCAGGGCTGCCTGGCGTCTCTAGCTGGCCAGCAACAGTGCCACTGTCCCATCAGGCAGCAGTTCACCCAGTCCGCAGCTTCTGAGGGCTCACCTGCGCCAGGCCCCACACTGGGGACGAGTGAGAGAGGCAGCCATGGGCGCAAAGGAGGGGTGCCTGTCGGGCCCAGAGGTGGGTGCCCTGAGCTGAGTTGGAAGGACAAGGAGGAGCTAGCCAGCCAGAACCAGAGGGGAAGGCCGACCCCGCTGAAACTGGATAATGCCTCGACTAAGCCCTTCCAAAGGAATTGTGTCCGGCTGTTAGGAAGATGAAGCCTGTCTGTGGTTCTGTTTTTAGGCAACAGACACCAAAATATACTGAGTTATTAAATGAAAAGAGAAATTCCAAACAGTGTGGATAGTTGGTTACCAGTAACAAGGGAAATGCAGGGGAGCAAATGTACATACAAATACGTTCACAAATGATGACTGTATGGGAGTCTGATGGGCTCTGAAGAGACAACCATTCCTTACTAAAGTAACCTTTATCCTATTCATTCTTTTTCTTTTCTAAACTTCCCAAGTTCTGCCTTTTCCAAAGAAGCATTTCCACAAGAAGCGGGTGGCAGTGGGCCAGACAGCTGAGCTGCAGCAGGCGGCTGTGGCCACGGCATCTACCACCCGCACGCTGTGTGCCCAAGCCTCTCGCACTTCCTCCTCCTCGCATCCTCTCCACACCACCCGTTCCTGGCCCTGTGCCCACAGCCGGCACAGGCTCGGGAATTCCTCAAAACGCAGCAGCGCTCGCCGCTGGTCTGCACGCCAGCTAGCTCAGCGTGACTCTCCACTGCTCTGCCCAGCCCGCTGCACCTCCACGCTGAGGACTGTGCTGGCTCGTTGCGGCTGCACCTCACCCACTACTGCAGCTGGGCTCCGGTGAGGCAGGCACACCCCCACTGCTGTGTTTCAGGATGGCCTACCACCATTGTTAAAATCTCCATCATGGCTGCGATACAATGAGTTCTAACAAATATATATTCAGTCTTCATCCACAGTTCCTGAGAACACTTCAGAGCCATACATGTCACGTGGGTGTCTTAATAGAGTGATCTGGACCCTACCAAAGGGTGGGGGTTGGTTGCCAAGGGAGCCGAGTGATTAGCTGGTAGGAGCTCTCAGCCTGCAGCCCAGGAGGGGAGAGGGCAGAGGGGCTGTATTTGAATAACCAATGACTTAGTCAATCATGACCATGCAGTGAAGGCCTCACAAAGCCCCTGAGAAGAGCTTACTGCTCTCTGGGATCCTGCTCTGTGGGAGAGAGTGTCCATGCTTGGGGAACCAGAATGCCTCCACGTGCCACCGAGCCAGGACCCTAGCTCCATGAGGACAGAAGCGCTTTTATTTGGGACCTTGCCCTGTGTGTCTCTTCATCTGGCTGTTACCTTGTATCCTTAATGGTATCCTTGGTTAAACTGGTACACCTAAGTGTTTTCCTGAGTTCTGTGAGGAGCTCCAGCAAATTAACCTAGGCTAAGGGGCAGGTCATAGGAGCCTCCAGTATGCAGCCAGGGTTCAGAAGCACAGGCCCAGAACAATGACTTCCCGGGGACGTGGCCAACGCCAGCAGGGCAGGCACAGCTACGGCAGCTCCTGTGGCCTGTGCTGCTCATCACTTACTTTTGAGGGCTCGACTGTTTAGCAATGGCAAGTAGGGAAGAGTGGGATGGGGAGACCGCAAGATTTCTGGGCTACCAGAGTGACGCCAAAACCCCAAGCAGATAAGAAAGACTGCAGCCGGCCAGTGAGGTGTGCCCATGTCTGGCAGTCAGTGGTACCTTCAGGGCGCGGCACACAACGGCCCTGCAGTAGTGCACAAAGTCCAGCACGGCTACTGCCCCCACGCCCAGGCTCAGCAGCACACTGAGGTCGTCCACCAGCAGCACCGGGCACCCCCACGCAGCTCCCCCGCTGGCCACGGGCTTCAGGGCCTCCTGCACGAACTCAAAGAGTGGCTGCAGGCTCCCGGCATTGGCCTCCCTGGGACAGAGGACAGAAGTCACCAGTTCCCTCTCTACACACATTTACCTGGGACCAAGCACCCAGAAAAGGGCCAGGGGGAGGCACAGAACCAGATCACAATCCTTCCCCACAGGGATCGAGATCTGGTTGGAGAGGAGAGGCATGCACGTGCCTGGGAGTGTGCTGTCCTTCCACTGAAGTGTCCCTCCAGGCCTCGCAGGTACAAAGCACTATGCTAGAAACCCAGGGACACAAAGTTAAACAGATTCCTAGGTCCTCAAGGGATTCCATATAGCCTCTCAATCCCAGAGCTTCAGGCACGTGAAGATTAATCTGGACTGGGCAGGCAGGACAGGCCTTCCCAGGAGGATCACAAGTAGGTATAAAAAACTAAACAGCAACTCAGGGGCCCTGGTGGTAAGGGGCATGGTCTAAGGCCTGCTTATGTACATAGCAGATCTAAGCTGCTTCTGAACAATCTGACCCAGCTATCTGTCTCCTAACGAACATCCTCAGCTATCACTTCCCATCAACAGGTGGGAGGCTCACAAAGCACCCAGCACAGGGCCCAGGCTCCTATCCCAACACTCCAGGGCTGAGTCCCACTAACACCAGGACCCTCAACCTCAGCAGGTATAACCAGGCCCATCATTCAGACTCAGATGGATGGTACGGGCTATATGCGAGGACGCAGGGTCAGGGCCTGTGGCCTTGAGTCCATGCTGACACTCACATTGTGTTAGTCTGTGGGGGGTCAGCAGGAGAGCTCCTGTTACACACTCCTTTGTGTCAGATGAAGACCAGCAGCCAGGTGGGGGTCTGCACAGAGCTGTGTGTGTATGGTTGATACTCATGAATGACAAGTAGGAAAGCAACTTCAGAATGCCATACCAGCAGTCAACAAACTGTTTCCTAAAGGGCTGCCTGTAAATATGCCAGCGTGAGACAGTATGTCAGCACATATGTGGTTACCCTGGTACAATCTCATTTACAAAACAGGTAGCTGGCCCACGGCTGGGCCCTGCATCAGCCAAGAACAGAACAAAGGTGTCAGCTTGGGCTCGAAGCCAGGGTGGGAAAAATCAGCAACGCATGCTGCTCAGTCATATTGCCAGCACATGATGCTTCCCACGGGTTTTGGGACAGCCCTACAGCCTCTGGCCCATGGTAAGAGCCAGGGCTTCCCATAGTGCTGCCACACCAGGGAAGCATATACCCTCCCACACCGAGGAGTGGGGTCACTCAGCAACCCTCATCTGGGCCCACCTCCCAGGGGTGTACCTCTGGGCTAGGCTGCAGGCTGACTGACCTGAGGAACTGCAAGGGGTGTGGCTCCTCCCGTGGCCGGAAGAAGACATCCACAGAGGACTTGAGACCCTCAAGGAACACAAGCTGCCCACGTTCCCGTGCTGTGGTCAGGCTGACACCCTAAACACGACAGAGAGGAGTGAGCTACTGTACCCTGCAGACAATCACAGAGGCCAGACTCTAGCATACAGGAGGGTGCAGGGCACATTCCAAGCTCTGTATATGTGCACCTGTTCCCCCTGCACATGGCCATGACTTTTTTCCCCTGGGTGTTCCCAACTCACAATCCCCATTGTTTCCAGATGTGCATTACATTTGTTGCTTTTTAAAAACCTTTTGCTTGTACTTTTCTTTTTATGATAACCCAATATTAATTTTTAATTTACAATGGTACCATAACATTTCCTTTTTAAATGCATGTATTACAAAAGTGAACACATTTAAAAACAGTAAGTAAACAGTAACAGTAAGACGGGGAAGAATGACAGAGGTCTGAAAATACTACTGCTGGAAAAAGACCAGACTTCTGACTTCGAATTTCATAAACCCTCTTGTTTATCCATCAATCCCGGGACCTCAGGAGTGTTGTGGGGTATTTCAAAGGTCGCTGCTGATGGGTGGCCTGGTCCCCTCCTTCCCTAAGACCAGACTATCAAACACTCCAAAACAACCCAGGAAGTCTACTTGCTCACAGGTCACAGGTCAAGGCCAAAGTAGGGTCAGGAGGTTACCAGCCTCCTGGCCACCTCGTTCTCACCTGCCTGCATGTAATGAGAGGAGGGGCAGGTGACAAAAGCGCCTCTCCCCACCTTTGGGTCCCAAGCCCTTTACTTAGGAAGAGACGGGGACGCACCTGATTTGGCAGGAGACCAACTGTGATCTCCAACCCAAAAGGACCAAGATAAAAGTTCATTGTGAAGGAGAAAACCCCAAAAGTCCACCATTAGCAGAGATGGTTTGATTACCTGATAACAGATCTGCTTCCACATACTCTAAACTATTAAAGCATGCAAAAATGCTGCCTTAGCTTTCCAGGTAAGGTGCTCAGGACCCCACAATTCCCTCATTCCCACCCTTGTTAAGTTCTTTACAACCCAAACAGGAATACCCAGCTGTAGGCTACACTCACTGGGATCTAATATATTTACCATCTTCTGCCCCACGATATTGTAGTGACTGAAGGACTGGATGAGTGCCACAAAGCAGACTTTACAATTAGCTGGAAAAAAAAAAAACCTGGTATGTAATGATGTCTCTACTTGCGACCAGTCTTGTATACTTCATACCTCTGAAAACAGAAGCACGAAGGCAGGTCCAGACACCCAGAGGCCTTGGAGCCTGACATGATCAATCTCGTTCTAAAATGCATTTTTTTCATATTTAGTAATTATACCTTATTTAATCAATTCTGAAATGTACTTTTATCGTGAGATGTATTACTAGGTATCTTTTTTATTTTGTTCTATTGTTAATTAATTGTGGTTTTTAAAAATTGTATTTTTCTGTTTGTTGTTGGTCTACAGGAATACAACTGATATTTTTTAAATGGTCTTGTATCCAAGACATAAGAGGAACCAAAGAAACACTAATAACTTATTAAATAGATTGCTCAGATTTACTTACTGAACATAATTCTAAGAATTTGTTGTAGATTCTCTTGCTTCTTCTATGCTGACAGTAACAAACGTTTTTAGTTGCAAAATAAAGAGGTAACTTGGAAAGCTGTAAATTATTATGACTGAGTGTGAAAGGTCATTATGACGGAGCATGAGAGGTCTCTGCCCTAACCTGGCCTGGCTCAGTGACCATGCAGTTTTCTTCCCTGTGTTCTGTAGGAAGCATCTAGCGCCAGGGCAAAGTGTCAGGGGTCCAGTGCCCAAAGACCTCAAGATACACAAGGACAGAGGAGCAGCTAAATCGGGAGGCCATCTAAGGAGCACAGTGAGGCAGCGGCTGCACAGCGGGTAGAGACTGGGAGGGTAGGCCTCGGATACAGTGAGCATGTGCCGCTCTCTGACAGGGATGGAGAGAGAGCAAGATGATCCAGTGCCCTATCACCTAATGTACAGCCACCTGGCTATCCGAACGCCAAAGCCTGGCCAGCTAACACTAATCCCATTAATTCCTGACACAGGCTTTTTTTTCTTGCCTTAGGTTTCTTTTTCTATAGCATCAATGAATGAGTCCCATACCTTTGAGGTAGAAGGAGAGGAAGTGGTGCACAAGGAAACTGCCATCTGTCTTGGCATCACAGAGTAGAGTCAGTTTCCCCTAAAAGTTCAGAGGAACACAAAAAGGTGAAGTAGGCCCCCTGGAAAGAGGTCAGCTGAGAGTATGAATCTAGCTGACTGTGTCCACCCAATGTTTCTACACCTGAAGGGTGTGTGTGTGTGTGTGTGTGTTTCACTTATTACACTTCATTTATATACACACACGAAGATAACCAAGAAGGTAAGAAGTCAAAATTATGGAAAAACCAACAATAAAAGTGATGAGTGTTAAGTCACTCATGGGCATATCTCAGGTACCACTTCTCTTCTCGCTCCTCACCTAAGCAACTCAGGGACCAGTCTTGGGGGAGAATTAGATCCTGAACAAAGGAGGCTTTTATTATCAGAACCCAAGGAAAATCAGCAAAAATCACAGCTTGCCAAGATTGGATGGAACCTTCAAAAGAGCCCTTGGATCCAGCTTTCTGCCCTCTAGGGTGGGGGAAATGGCTGCTGACAGGCCCGCTGTGACAAGGCCTCCCCGAGGCCAGTGGGAGCCGGCACTTCCAGGCCAAGCGCTCAGCCCGGCGCCCCTCAAAGGCCTCTAAGAGGGTGTCTGAGGTGACGGCCGCCCAGCTCAGCTCCAGCCGCCTCTCGGCGCCGGGGAAGCCCCCCGTACAACTCCGGAGACACGCGGAGGCTGTGGCCTTCCTCTGGGCCGGCGGGGCGGGCCAGGCGGCTGCGCACGCCCAGGGTCGAAGCCCACCAGAATCCCGGAAGCTACGATCCGCGAGGCCGAGGAACGTGCCCTCTCCCAGGAAGGCAGGTCACGAAGCGGACCCGACGCTCTGGGAAGTAAGCGCTGCGCTGCCCGCCCGCGGGAGCCTGCGGCGAGAACGTGGCGGCGCCGGGCCGGGCCCTCGGTTGAGGGGCGGGCTGCACTCACTCGCCTCCCCTCGCAGGATCCTCCCGCGAACCATAGGGTTCCAGAGTCCAGCCCGGCCGGAGGCGGCCTTCCGCTTCCCGAGGCGCGCCAGCGTACCTGCTCCGCCGCGTCAGGGGAGGCGTTGAGGAGGTCACTGAGCTCCGGGAGCATTCTGAACCTTCGCGGGCTGCCCAGAGCATAAGCCCCCGAGAGCGCAGAGAACCGCCTCTGAGCGCGCGGGACGAGCGCGCACGCGCAGCGCCGCTCCAGGGCGCCTGCGCAAGCAGCGGGACTGAGCACCGGGCCGCGCCTGCGCACGCACGTCCAGGCGGAGCGAGGGCTCCGGGGCTTGAGGTGCGGAATCTGCAGGAGGGTACGGCTCCCGCGGTACGGCTCTCCCCTCCTGGACCTCGCTCTCGCCCCAGCACCGGGGCTCAACAGTTCTGCACGCACCCGTCGAGCTCCTCGCGCGTCCAGAAACGCGGGCTTGTGCGTGGAAAAGCCAAAGCAGGAGAAGGGTTACCGGGGGGAGCAGGGAGCGGGGGGCGGGCGGCGTGGTGGAGAGGTCGGGGGCGCCGCTGCCCCTCCTCCCCCCGTACCCAGCCGTTGGCACTCGCTCGGTTCGGTCCTCGCTCAGACGTCTCCGAGGCGAGCACACCTTCCCTTCCCTTCTTCCCTGCCGTTATTTCCTCTGTAGCATCCTATTTCCTGGTCGCTGGGACCATGCCCGGTTTCGTTGTAGCCCAGCCAGCCTCGGACACCTGGGACAAGCCTCTGAGAAGGAAGTCGAGCTGTCCAGTCCCGCATCGATGGAGACAGCAGGGGAGCCCCGGCGTCTGTCATCGAGCCGAGGGACCCGGGCGCCGGAAGATTCGGGGTGGGGGATGCGGTTCAGGTGAAGCAGCCATGCGCTCCGAGAAAGCACAGCTCTGTGCAAAGGAGCAGTGTCTGGCATGGACTGCACAGTGCATCTGGGTTTCCGCGGGAACTGCAAGGTTAAAGAGATGTGGCAGGCAGTCACTTACCCGGAGCTCTGCAGCTGGCCTGGAAATGAGGGCTGCTTCTCTATGTCAAATTTAGGTCCTCCAGTCAAGAATTGGGTGTTCCGTGTTTACGGATAAGTGAGAAAGAGAAAAGCAGCGCCTGGCATCCAGGAGCTGGCCTGACACCTAGGTCTTCGTTTTCTGTGGACCAGAAACAGTTTCACAAAACATCGACATCAGTCTGACTGTGACGGATCAAGACAGGCAAAGCACTCCATGATCATCCTGAGTAGAACATAAACATTGTCTAAGCCAGGAACTACTAAACATCCTCTCTCCCAGCTAAGTACTGCTACTTCACCAGCAGCAGCGTAGCCACTCTGGTCCGCCCTCCCTATAGCCTCGATTCTCTAAGATACCAAGCATAGCATTAACAAACAAAAGTTGAACAAACTAATGCAAATATGGAAAATTCATCCTCTGACAGCAGCCAATCCCCAGGAAAGTTGTGCTTCCTTAAACCCTCTAAATCACCTATCAAGCCCAAAGCCTGTAATCATGTTCCAAAACTCTTTTAATGAAAAGCCCCACGGTTCTCTGGTGTGCATTCTCTTTCACAGCAATGAATAATAAACCGGGCTTTTTCAACAACAGGTGTGTTCTTGGTGGTTGTAGCCTGGAGGGAATTGGCATATGATTTTAAGCAGCAAAGTTTTGATTTTAGAGAACAAAGTTTCTTAGTAAGAAAGCACTATGTACATAAAGGAACTGGTTACTATGAGACCCCAACGTAAGCACATCCTTGAGAGAAATATTGTTTCCTGTTAAAGTTGGCTTTATGTATATTGATGATAAATAACAGGTCTTTACAGTCTAAGCTAATTGTTCATTTCTTGGTTTCCATATTTATTCAAATCTGCACTAGAAGGCAGGAGGGCTGGGATTTTTTCTCTCTTATTCCCTTGGTGCCAAAAAGAATGCCAGGCACATAGCAGGTGCTCATTTTAAAGGAATGACAGTTGTTTTTCTGCAACAGTGGGCTGTCTTTTCACTTTTTTGGTATGCTTTGAAACAAAAACAGTCCTTAGTTTTGAAGTCCAATTCCCCTACTTTTCCTTTTGTTTGCTCATGCTTTAGGTGTCTGTGGGGAAAATGGAACTTTCTGACCAGAATTCCTGCCTGGCCTTAATAATGCCCATTGTGTATCCTTCTTTCCTGCCTTTATTTGGTCTGAACAAATTCATAGAGAACTTGCTCCAGGTGGGGAACCCCTTCCTCCCAGAGCTACAGTGTCATATCAAAGAATCCATTGTTGAATCCATAGTCATAAAGATTTACCCTTGTGTTATCTTCTAAGACTTTTATAATTTTAGTTTTGAGTTAGATCATTGATCCATTTTGAGTCAATTTTTTATATATGGTGTTAAGGTAAGGATCTCTGTTAGCTGGGGATACAGGGCAATTTTGGAAGTGACATGTTCCATTTAACCTTGCTGTAATTTGATTGGTATTTTTTGAATCTTTAGTTACAGTCTGAGAACAGTGTCTTTTTAATATAAAGTAATGATTCTACCTTTATTTATAGATTTTCATATCAATAGTGATGGGTTAGTTCTATTTTTTTTCCTATGACAAATAATACCACTGTGAAATACTCAACTGTGTCTCTTTTTATTTGTGTATAAGAGTTTCCCCAGGGCATATATCTGAACTGGAATTGTTGGGTTATAAGCAAAGGTGAATTTACTATGAAGCTAACAAAACTGACTTTTAAATTCATAATGTTTAATTCATTTTTTAAATGAGAATTTTATATAGCCATAGATCCCAAAATGCCTGGATTTGCCCCTAATCATAGTTTATGCATATGTTCAACAAACCAGTGCAAATATGGAAAATTCAAATGCAGAAGGATTTGCTGCAGGAAGTTGGGCTGAGGGTGTTGGAGCGACTGGAGGAACAAAATGGAGAAGAGGAGTTTACACAGTAGTTAGGCACTGTTCCTGGGCTGAAGTGTCCTCCTCTGAATGAAGGGGGCTGGAAGCCTGCAAACTATGCCTTTCAGGCTGCTTTGCCAGGTGGCTGTCAGTTATGTTCTACAAGGAGGTACAGGCAGTAGACTGGAAGGAAGGAAAAGGCCACTTTTTCTGTTCCTGGATCCTCCAGCAGCAGCTGGGGGTCTTGGCCGCAGTGGGGGTGCAGGCTCCAGGGCCCGAAGGGCAGCCACAGCTGCAGAGTGCTCCCAGCCTCTCCCGGCTCCCACTGCTCCCTCTCTATCTGGTCTTCTCACACCCTCACTCTGTCAGATCTCCAGCTCTATTTTGATCTCCAGGCCTTCAAAATGCCTGTTTTCTTTCCACTAGTTGGGCCTTTCCAGCTCCATCCCATGCCCTCCATGATTGTGCCCTGGAACTCAAGCTCTGGTAAGCATGCATGCTGCCTCACCTTGTCCTGGGAGCTGCCCTACGGCTCCCAGTTCCAGATGCCTCCTTCAGCCCCACTTCTCTGCTGGATGCTGGTGATTGCGTCACACTGCAAAGCCACGTGGCCCTGCTGCAGCCCCACTCAAAACACAGCTGTGCCCATGCCATCATGCCCTTTGCGCTCCTGTCTCTAAGGTACTGACTTGTTCCAGACCTCATGTCTCCTACCAGCCTCCCATTACTGCTCTCTCCCCAGCTGGCCTTCTTGGCGGGTCCCTCTGCCTGGAATGCACTTCTTGTAGGTAGAGTGTCTGCAATGGGTTTGCTGCCCACGTCTTTCAAGTCTTCATACAAACACTGTTTTCTGGGGCAGAATGCATCTCTCACACAGTGTATGTCTCATTCCACATTTTCATACATGATGTTGGCACTTCACTGGGGCAGGGGGTCTATTTCCTTCCCTTGAACCCAGGCAGAATTCTGTACTTGTTTTGACCAAGATGATCACAGATATGCTGTGTGATTTCTAAAGCTGTGTCAAAAAGGCAATTCGTTTCTATCTGGCTCTCTCCCAGACACACACCTTTGGAGCCCTGGCTGCCTTGAAGACTCTCTGCTGGAGACACCATGAGGCCAGAGCTGCCAGGGAGCCCCAGCCAGGAAAAACCAACAATTAAAGTGATGAGTGTTAAGTCACTCATGGGCGTATCTCAGGTTCCACTTCTCTTCTCGCTCCTCACCTAAGCAACTCAGGGACCAGTCTTGAGGGAGAATTAGATCCTGAACAAAGGAGGCTTTTATTATCAGAACCCAAGGAAAATCAGCAAAAATCACAGCTTGCCAAGATTGGATGGAACCTTCAAAAGAGCCCTTGGATCCAGCTTTCTGCCCTCTAGGGTGGGGGAAATGGCTGCTGACAGGCCCGCTGTGACAAGGCCTCCCCGAAGCCAGTGGGAGCTGGCACTTCCAGGCCAAGCGCTCAGCCCGGCGCCCCCCAAAGGCCTCTAAGAGGGTGTCTTAGGTGTCTTACCCAGGCCAGGCACCAGACATGTGACTGGAGGAGCCTTCAAGGTGATGGTCCTGGGCCAGCCTTCCTCTGACTTCAAGCCCATCCCAAGTCAGAACCAGCCAGCGGAGGTGCTCTTGAATTCCTGACTCACAGAAGCCATGAGAGGTAATAAAAGATTCTTGTGTTCAAGCCACTTGTTTTGGGTTCTTACATAGCCACAGGAATGGGAACACCTTCTCAGTGAGGCCTTCGCTGGCTATCCTGTTTAGACTATCAAGCCGCTCCCCCACCTTTTTACTCCCTCTCTCCTTGCTTTTTCTCCCCTGCACTTACCACTCTCTGACATACCTTATATTTTAATTACTTAATGTCTCTCAGCAGGATGGCAGTTCCCCGAGGGCATGGATTTTTGCATGTCAGGTTCGTTGGTGCATCACCAGGGCCTAGACCAGCCCTTTACCTGTAGCAGGTGCTCAATATTTATTGAATGGAATGAATGACTATTGGTAGAACTACCCCCCATGTACACAGGACGAATAGACACTAAAATCTGATGATATCTCTCCATAGATGCTGAAAAAGCATTTGACAAAATTCAGCATCCATTTTTGATTAAAACTCTCAACAGAATGGGTATAGATGGCAAGTACCTCAACATCATAAAGGCCATATATGACAAACCACAGCTAACATCATACTTAATAGCGAGAAGCTGAAAGCTTTTCATCTAAGATCGGGAACAAGACAGGAGTGCCCACTCTCTCCACTGTTATTCAACATAGTACTGGAGGTCCTAGCCACGGCAATCAGACAAAACAAAGACATACAAGGCATCCAGATTGGTAAAGAAGAAGTCAAATTGTCACTATTTGCAGATGATATGATACTGTACATAAAAAACCCTAAAGACTCCACTCCAAAACTACTAGAACTAATATCTGAATTCAGCAAAGTTACAGGATATAAAATTAACACACAGAAATCTGTTGCTTTCCTATACACTAATGATGAGCTAAAAGAAAGAGAAATCAGAAAAACAATTCCATTCACAATTGCACCTAAAAGAATAAAATACCTAGGAATAAACCTAACGAAGGAAGTGAAAGACCTGTACTCTGAAAACTACAAGACACTCCTAGGAGAAATTAAGGAAGACACTAACAAATGGAAATGCATCCCATGCTCTTGGCTAGGAAGAATAAATATTGTCAAAATGGCAATACTACCTAAAGCAATCTACAGATTCAATGCAATCCCTATCAAACTACCAACAGCTTTCTTCAATAAACTGGAACAAATAATTCTAAAATTCATATGGAACCAGACAAGACCCCGAATAGCCAAAACAATCCTGAGAAGGAGGAATCAAACAGGGGGAATTACGCTCCCTGACTTCAAGCTCTACTACAAAGCCACAGTAATCAAGACAATTTGGTACTGGCACAAAAACAGACCCACAGACCAGTGGAACAGAATAGAAAATTCAAACATTAACCCAAACACCTACAGTCAATTAATGTTTGATAAAGGAGCCCTGGGTATGCAATGGGGAGATGACGGCCTCTTCAGCGGCTGGTGTTGGAGAGACTGGACAGCTACATGTAAGAGAATGAAACTGGACTACTGTCTAACCCCATACACAAAGGTAAACTCAAGGTGGATCGAGGACCTGAATGTAAGTCATGAAACCATAAAACTCTTAGAAGAAAACATAGGCAAAAATCTCCTGGACATAAACATGAGCGACTTCTTCATGAACATATGCACCC
>JAQQAC010002837.1:113341817-113380281 GCA_029783875.1 Phataginus tricuspis | reverse complement strand
ACTGGCACAAAAACAGACCCACAGACCAGTGGAACAGAATAGAAAATTCAAACATTAACCCAAACACCTACAGTCAATTAATGTTTGATAAAGGAGCCCTGGGTATGCAATGGGGAGATGACGGCCTCTTCAGCGGCTGGTGTTGGAGAGACTGGACAGCTACATGTAAGAGAATGAAACTGGACTACTGTCTAACCCCATACACAAAGGTAAACTCAAGGTGGATCGAGGACCTGAATGTAAGTCATGAAACCATAAAACTCTTAGAAGAAAACATAGGCAAAAATCTCCTGGACATAAACATGAGCGACTTCTTCATGAACATATGCACCCTGGGGAAGGGAAACAAAAGCAAAAATGAACAAATGGGACTATATCAAGTTGAGGAGCTTCTGTGCAGCGAAGGACACCATTAGTGGAACAAAAAGACATCCTACAATATGGGAAAATATATTCATAAATGATGTATCTGATAAGGGGTTGACATCCAAAATATACAAAGAACTCACGCACCTTAGCAAACAAAAAGCAGGTAACCCAATTAAGAAATGGGCACAGGACATGAACAGACACTTCTCTAAAGAAGAAATTCAGATGGCCAACAGGCACATGAAAAAATGCTCCACATCGCTAATCATCAGAGAAATGCAGATTAAAACCACAATGAGATATCACCTCACACCAGTGAGGATGGCCAACATCCAAAACACAAACAACAACAAATGTTGGCGAGGATGTGGAGAGAGGGGAACCCTCCTACACTGCTGGTGGGAATGCAAATTAGTTCAACCATTGTGGAAAGCAGTATGGAGGTTCCTCAAAAAACTCAAAATAGAAATACCATTTGACCCAGGAATCCCACTCCTAGGAATTTACCCCAGGAATGCAGCAGCCCAGTTTGAGAAAGACAGATGCACCCCTATGTTTATTGCAGCACTATTTACAATAGCCAAGAAATCGAAGCAACCTAAGTGTCCATCAGCAGATGAATGGATTAAGAAGATGTGGTACATATACACAATGGAATATTATTCAGCCATAAGAAAAAAACAAATCCTACCATTTGCAACAACATGGATGGAGCTGGAGGGTATTATGCTCAGTGAAATAAGCCAGGCAGAGAATGACAATAACTGGAACATACTCAACAGTAAAAAGGAACAAAATCCTGATACATTCAATACCCAAAACCATTGTGCTGCGACCAAGGAGTCTTGCCCCAAGAGTACACATTATATGCCTCCATTTGTAAGAAATCCTGGAGCAGGGAAAACCAACCAGTGGTGGAAAGAAACCAGCCTCAGCGCCTTCCTGGAGGAGAAGGCCTGGCTTCCTTGCAGGTGCCTCACAGTCCTCCCTCCGGTCCTCGCCCAGGCCTTCCCTCCCTGAGTGACCCTGGGTGAGCCATGGCCGCTCTCTGGGCCTCAGTCTCCCCATGTAAATTGCAATGGGGTGGCTGTATGCTTCCTTCCATCCTGACATTCCAGCAATCTGAGATTCACCTCGCAAGCCACTGCTGCCTTCTGAAATCTCACGTGTCAGCCTGCAAGTGGTGCAGGCCTTTAGGCAGGGTTAGGGTGCCCCTGGGGTCCTGGAGTTCCAGCCTCAGGCACAGGTATTTCTTTGCTGCAGACTGTGATGGGAAGCCCGGGATGGGGGTACAGGTAGGGCCCCTCCTGCCTGGGGGTGTGGGGCCAGCCATACCATACCAGCTGGGGGCTCCCCGTGCTCTCTCAACTTTCCTTCCTGTCTCGGGGGCTTGGCAAGCCAATGAAAGTGCAGTGCAGAGAACAAGCCCTTTCCAGACTCTGAGCCCTGTCCTCTCACATGTCTCCAGCAGAGCGGCAGCTGGCATGGGAAGGGCAGCACCGATTTCCCTGCCAGCCATCCCTGGTCCCACACTCTGGTGCCAGCCTGTTCCCATGACAAAGGGCAAGCACCCCTGCCAACAAGCTGCACAGCTGAATGTCATCGCCCTCAGGCCTCGGATGACTGAGTCATCAGACTGGTCTCTGGCTGGCCCAGGTTTGCCGGCCCAGGGGTCTGCGTCCAATCCTGGGGGCCACTGTTCCTCAAGCAATAACAGGGCCCTCCACTGAGTAGCCAGGGGTCTCTCTGGGCACACCTATGCCTTTGGGAAGCTCAGATGTAGCCTCGGCTCTCTGTGAAGGTGAACGGCCACCCTGTCCAAAGAGTGGAGGGATGGACACCTCCAGCCAGGCAGGAAGCACCACGATGCCGGCATGGCCACAGGGGGCGCAGCCAGCCTGCCAACCCCTGCAAGGCTGGGAAGGCCTGTGCAGATGAGGATATGGGCAGGCTGCTGGGAAGGCTGGGGAGGAGCAGGAACAGACCCTTTCAGGAGGAAGGGGCTGCATTCCCAGGACGGCTCTCTGAGGATCTGGGGAAAGCAACTGTCAGTGGCCGCACAGAGGCCTGGGCATCTGAAATGGACACATGTGCCCCAGGGAGACAGGACTTCAGGAACCCAGGGGACAAACAGCATCAGTTCTACTTGCATATTTATTTGAGGGAGAAGTTAAGAGTTTCACATGAAAGCATATAAAAGTCAATCCTTTAAAATTGCATAGCCATGAAGTCAAATGCAAATTTCACATGAACTATGAAGATGAAGATTTACGGACCCAGGGCCCAGGGTGGGTGTGTCACGACAGGGGACTGTTTGGGCAGACCATCTCACCAAATGCAGGCCCTCAGCCCAGGTGTCCCCACCCCCGATGCAGCGTGGAGCTGGGAGACAGGCGCGTCCACAGACCACCGCTTGACTGTACCATGGTGCAGGGGGAATCGGAATTCCGCGAGTCCTCGCACAGCGCGCGAGCGTGTGGGTGCTTCCCCATGGGGCAGGCTCAGCCTTGCCCAGTCCCTGAGCTGATCCTGACCAAGGCAGGCCACACATCAAGTGGGGCCCCCAGGTGCTGGGAGCCAGGCATGGGGTCTCTAACACAGAAGAAGCCATGGGGAAAGCCCAGCAGCAAGGCCCAGTGCTCTGCTTCTCTCCCACTCTGACCTGGCCTCCACCCTGGCCTGGGGGCCTTGAATTGCTGGCCAGAGATCAGGTCACCTAGGGTGCACCTCCCCATGAGCTCTTTGGGTACAGGCAGGCTTGTCTACACCTTCTGATGTCTACACCAAGAAATGCTGGACTGAAGAAAGACAACTGTAGGAGTATCTCATGCTCCTTCCCAGCCCCTCTGCAGCCCCCTTTGGCCAGGCCTCTGCACCACAGTGGATCCCAGGGTACACAGTGGCTTAGATTTCTGTATTTAAAAAAACTGCTGCTGGACAGCTACATGTAAGAGAATGAAACTGAATTATTGTCTAACTCTATACATAAAAGTAAACTCAAAATGGACCAAAGATTCGACTGTAAATCAGGAAACCATAAAACTCATAGAAGAAAACATAGGCAAAAAATCTCTTTCATATAAATATGAGCTACTTTTTCCTGAACACATCTCCTCAGGCAAGGGAAACAAAATGAAAAATGAACAAGTGGTACTACATCAAACTAAAAAGCTTCTGTACAGCAAAGGACACCATCAGCAGAACAAAAAGGCATCCTACAGTATGGGAGAATATATTCATAAACGACATATCCAACAAGGGGTTAACATCCAAAATATATAAAGAACTCACATGCCTCAACACACAAAAACAAACAACCTGATTTAAAAATGGGGAGAGGATCTGAACAGACACTTCTGCAAAAAAGAAATTCAGATGGTCAACAAGCACATGAAAAGATGCTCCACATCACTAATCATCAGGGAAATGCAAATCAAAATCACAGTGAGATATCACCCCACACCAGTCAGAATGGCCATTATCCAAAAGACAAGAAATATCAAGTGTTGGCAAGGACGCATGTGGAGAGAGCGGTTGGGACAGAAGGAGCAGGAGTCCAGGACAGGACTGACTGTGTTTTTGTGCCTAGTCTCCATCTAGGGCCTGAACCGGGCCTGACTCTGAAAGTAGCCTTGAAAAGTTTCCTAATTTCCAGCAACAAGTATCTCAGAAATGCAGGGAGGTCTTATCTCAAGGCCAGCCACCTGGACCAGATGCCCCCAGGTGTATGTGACCTAAGTATTGGATTAATGTCCGATTGTATTGATCTGTGGGCAATACTTAAGTGATTGGATTGAGGTCCTTGAGAAGGGTATGTGAATCTAATCCGTAGACAATACATGTGAATATAAGCCATGCCAGAATAAAGCTTCTTTGCCTTCTGCACCAGACAGCTTGCCCTCCTGTCATCTTGTATATACAGCCCGACGCCCCCACTCAGGAACTGTTCGACTCCTGCCGGCAGGCCCCGGCAGACGCGGAGAAAGGGGAGCCTTTCTACACTGCTGGTGGGAATGTCAACTGGTTCAGCTGTTGTGGAAATCAATATGGAGGTTCCCCAAAAAACGAAAAACAGAAATACCATTTGACGCAATAATTCCACTCCTAGGAATTTTACCCAAAGAAAACAAGATCCCTGATTCAAAAAGACATATGCACCCCAATGTTTACTGCAGCACTATTTACAATAGCCAAGATATGGAAGCAACCTAAGTGTTCATCAACAGATGAATGGATGAAGAAGATGTGGTACATATACACAGTGCAATACCATTCAGCCATAAAAACAGAAATCCTGCCATTTTCAACAACATGGATGGAGCTAGAGGGTATTATGCTCAGTGAAATAAGCCAGGCAGAGAATGACAAGTACCAAATGATTTCACTCATTTGTGGAGGATAACAACGAAGCAAAACTGAAGGAACAAAACAGCAGCAGACTCACAGACTCCAAAAAGGGACTAGCGGTTACCAAAGGGGAGGGGTGTGGGAGGGCAGGTGAGGAGGGAGAGAGAAGGGGATTGAGGGGCATTATGATTAGCATACATAATATGGGGGGGGTCACAGGGAAGGCAGTACAGCATGAAAAAGACAAGTCGTGACTCTGTAGCATCTTACTATGCTGATTGACAGTGACTAATGACGGTGTGTGTGTGAGGACTTGAAAATATGGGTGAATGCTGAAACCACATGTTGCTCATGTGAAACCTTCATAAGATTGTATATCAGTGATACTTTAATAAAAAGAAAAAAGAAAACTGCTGCTGGCATTGAGGCCTCTCTGTAGGGAATCAGCGAAAGAAAAGCCCCTTTTCTCCCACAGCTCGCATCCCTCCCCCACTGCTGGGAGCCCTGCCCAGCCCCGTCTTGAACCCCAAACAGCTGCCTCGTGGTCCTAACACAGCACCGAAAGTGACTGAGCCGAAAGGTCTCCAAAGCTGTCATGACCGCACAGCCCTGCACACCTGTGACCCGTTCAGTGGCTTGCCCCCCACTCACTCTGCCCACATGGTCTCACATCACCTGGGCCCACAGTGAGGAAGGCAACTGCTTCAGTGAGAGACCAGAAAATAAGCATTACACCCAAAGGACAGATTTTGTAAAATAGAAATTTCAAAATATCTTTCCCTAGGGATTAATGAAAGCATAAAGATTCTGCCTGGGTGAAGATATTTGAATGAATAGGTAAGGCTGAGAGATAAAAAACATTGGTCTGAAAAAAGACAACTGTTAAGAGTATCCTGTTAAATATTGTATGTCCCTCTCAGTATGCTTTGTAAAAAAAAGTACATTAAAAATCATATAAGGATGTGTGACATTATTGTAATCCTGAACTTGAGAATAATATGACTTAGTTAAGTTTTCTGAGAAAAAAAATCAGTTTTTGTAAACCTAGTAAACATCAAAAGCAGTGAAAAAAGGCTGAAGTGTGAGATATTCAACATCCTCTGAGATTTTCCTTCCCAGCAGAGTTCCTGTGATTAACTTTGCTGAGTGTCAGGTTCTCCTTTTGAAAAACAGCAAAGGTGATGCCTACACACATCTGAGCATCACCGCGAGAATCAGATGAAATAATGCTACGAGGAGCCTGGCATTGCGCCGGCTGGCTGGCTGCCATGATTCAGTTCACTAATCACAGGTCAACAGAACTTGAGGATGGGGGGATCCAGTGACGGCGCATCCTGGTCACCACAGGCTACCTTGCTGCCAGTCACTGACACGCCTGTCTGCAGGCCTGGCAGAGGCCCCACTGACCCACAGGTCTGCAGCGAAAGTGGGCCATGGGGGCCATCAGGCATTGGGCTGAGGTGGCCAGGTTCCTCCCCCACTTGGATAGTCACTGGATGTGGGACACCCTTGGGAGGGTGTGACCTCAGGGAAGGTGGCTCTGTGTTGCTGGGGCAGAGCCCATGGGGCTGGCAGCTGACTGCACTCCTTCGCTGGGGTCTGAGCAGAGCATCTGAGACACGACATGTGTGGGCAGAGCTGGAGGGGTGTGCAAGACCTACGGTCCCAAGCCAGGTGGAGGGAAGGTTGCCATGGATGCTGACCAGTGCTTGGACACTGAGCCAGCTGAAGCCCTAGGGTCCCACCCAGAGGCGCTGGGCTGGGGAAACAGCCACCTACTGCCCTTCTTCTGGGCTCAGGTCAGTCACCAACCCGGGTGGCTGCAGCGCGAGCAGGGGCTTCACAGTGGGCAAAGCACTGTTTGCAGCCCTATTCCCCATCCTGCCCCACCGTCAGCTGGCTTTCAGCACTGCTAACCCTGCACACTGGGACCAGGGCACCCAAAGAGGGACTGAGGCCTTGGGGACAGAGTGGGTGCTGGGCTGAGACAGCCATGAGGGCTGGTGGGCTGGGCGCCTGTCAAACACACATGGCAGATCGAGTGTTTAACATCTGTGTGTTCCTGGAGGACAGAGCCCTAGGGCTTGAAACAATCTTAGGTATATAAAACTCAGTTTCCACAAATGCAGAGTCCAGCATATGCATCCCTGAACAGTTAGAGCAGTTACATTCCTCAGGATATGACGTCAGGGTTGGAATGGCTATCAGCTCATGATGACTCATCAGAGGACGCATGATGGTGGTAGAGGAAGGGCAGGTCAGTGAGGCCCTCAGGCCCGGGCAGGAGGGGCCCTCGGCGCCAAGTGACATGCCCACTCAGACCTCGGCATCCCCCTTCCAGACTGTGCCTGGTGCCCAGACCCCAGACTCTTTTGCCAAAATGGCCCAAGCCTGCTTCCCCAGTCCTCTTCTTAGGGATGGGATCTGAGGGGCCAGGGGGTGTGAACAAAGGTGTGACATGTGGACTCAGGTGTCCCCGAAGTATCTCATGCTGAAGGTGGAGCCAGGGGTAGCGGGAAGGGGGCCTGCACCCCCAGGTGTGCCACATTCTGGGGCAGAGCTCCACGTCCAAGGCTTCTGGATGCAAGCTCAGCCTTTCCAGGGAGGCCTGGGCATCAGAGGAGTGATCTGCTTGCTGACCGTTTGCTTGGGTCGTCACCGGCGACGTGCAGCATGGTCTGCATTTGTACTCCGTTGCCAGCCTGTGAAAGCTGGTGGTCCTGGGGCAGGGGGCCCCTGTGGGTTCACATCTCGAGTACACAGACCCTTCCTTGGCCCACCATGATGCCCAGAGAAGAGCAGCCAGGGAAATGAGGGCCCCAGAGAGCTGTGGTGTCGGGGACGTGGGACCATGACCTTAGGCCAAGAACAGAAGATTCAGGAGCCACATTTTTTGGTCCAGAAAAGACCATCAAAGGGAAAATGACTGGCTTTTTCAGGTTAGGTGCTCGGAGAGCAGAGCTAGGACCAGCAGGTGACTCAGAGAGGCAGGAAGTCTCGGCAGAAAAGTGACTGATTTAATGAGCAGGTGGGGAAGGTGGCAACAGAAAAAGTGGGGTCACAGACCCTGGTGGGAGGCAGTGAGCGTCTTCTCCCCCTGTGCTGGGCTCATAGCCTTTGGGGGCTTTCCAGGGGTGACTGAGCCACTGACAGGACCAGGACCAGCCAAGAGTCAAGCTTTTCCTTGACATAGGAGCCCCCGAGGCTGAACCATGAGAAGCATGCTGCACACCTCTGACAGACAAGGAAGCTGGTCCTGTCATCATGCATCTGAAGCGCCTTCCACTTTCCAGGAGAGGAGACTGAGTCACAGGGCAGGGAGCCCCTGCAACTCAGCTCTCCCCCCTCGGCCTGGGAGGAGATCATCCATCCACTTCTGTTGGCCAAGCTTTCATCTGTTTTGTGTGGATTTGGAGGGTCTCCGGGGGTGTGCCAATTCTCACATGGACATACCTCACGAACAGCAGAGCCAAGGGCCTGTACCTAGTGCTTGGCAGCACCGGTTGGCCAGAGGGCTAAACGGACGCCCTTTTTTTCCTGTGGGAACTCATCCCAGCTGCCAGCAGAGTGGGGAATGGAGCCATGTCATTTGGCTAGAGGATGGTTACTCCTGGCAACCTCACTTGGCTTGGGAAAGGGGTTAGCCACTCCATCTGCAGAACAAGAGTGAACTTCTGCCCTGGCTGCTTGAGGAAGCACGCTGTCTTCCCTGAGAGAGCAAAGCAGCCGCCAGAGCACAGATGAGTGAGGAGGGCCTGCTGCCTCCCAGGAGAGGCCCGGTTAGGGCAGCACGCAGTTCCTGTCAGAGGCTCCGGGCTACCCACAAGGCCATGCGGGCAGGCAGAGCAGGCTGTGTGATTATCTGCACAGCTTGCTGCCCACCAGGCAGGCCTCAGAAACTTCTAATGAGCACTTGTGGAGCCAAGGGGGATGCAGGCCAGCTCCCTCTCCTCTGCAGGGAAGGGGTGAGGGGCAGCCAGCAGGAGGGCTCCCAGCAACAAGGGAGCAATGCCAAACAAAGGGCCATGCTTTGGAGGCTCCTGGGACTCTGCACAGGCCTTGCCAGGGGGCCCAAAGACAGGGTGCCAGCCAGGATCCAGAGATGAGTTAACTCCACAGGCCCCAATCAATGCGCCCTGAGGAAGGCGCAGCCTGTCCAAGCTGGGGGCCATGGATGCAAACAAGAGACTGCCCTGTTCTCAAGGAGCCAGTCTACCTTCATCCGTTCTTCAACATGGATTGCCGCCTACTTACCAGGCCCTGGAGCCACAGCTGTGTGCAAGGTGGTCAGAATCTCTGCTCTCTAAAGACTGTGTTCTGTGGAGGTCAGACAAAAAACAGGTAACCCAGTAGAGAAAGTCAGGGAGGCTGAAAGTAAAGGAATGAGAGGACACATACTTTGGGAGCACTGGTAAAAGGGAAGCTGAGACGACTGCCGTGCCACCAAGGAAATGGACCATCATCACAGCAGATACAGATGGTCTCCTCGGAGGCTGCAAAGGTTCAGTTCACGAGGAGGACATAAGAATCCTAAATATGTATGTATTCTCTATTTTGTAAAACAAAAACTGATATAAATATAAGGAGAAATAGATAAATCCTTAATTTTCATGGGATGTTTTTAAACCATCTCCCTTACAATCAATAGAAAACTCAAACAAAAATAATCATTAAGGCATATAAGATATAAATAACATGATTAAACTGACAGAATGTTGACAAAATATGATCATATGCGATCAATAAAACAAATAGCACATTTTAAAGGATTGAAATTATAGAAAATATTTTCTTTACAATACAGTTTAGCTAGAAGTCAATAACAATTACAAAATCAGACAACTCTTATAGGCTTGGAAAGAAGAAAACATATTTCCAATAATCAAAGAGTCAGTGGAAGAAACTGAATAACAAAAATACTGCATATCAAAAGTAGTGGACCCACAATAAAATACCACCTCACACTTACTACCATGGCTATGATAATAACAATAATAATAATAAAGATTATAAGTGTTGTTTAGCAGGTGAAGAAATTAGAACTCTCACCGAAGCAGTCCTGAGAAAGAACAAAACTGGGAGTATAATGCTCCTGATTTCAAGATGTACTACAAAAGCACAGTGATCAAAACAGTTTGGCACTGGCACAAGAACAGACCCATAGGTCAGTGGAACAGAATAGAGAGCCCAGATGAAAACCCATGCATATATGGTCAGTTAATATAAGAAAGGAGCCATGAATATGCACTTGGGAAAAGACAGCCTCTTCAACAACTTGTGCTGGGAAAACTGCACAAGTACATGCTAAAGAATGAAAGTGAGTCACCATCTTCTATCACACAAAAGTAAACTGGAAATGGATTAAAGACCCAAATAAAAGTAAGATCTAAAACCATAAAATTCTAGAAGAAAACATGTACAGTACACTCTTGAACACTGGTCTTAGTAATTTTTTCTGGATAAGTCTCCCCAGCCAAGGGAAACAAACGCAAAAGTAAACAAGTGGGATGACATCCAACGAAAAAGCTTATGCACAGCAAAGGACACCATCAACAAAATGAAAAGGCAGCCTACTGAATGGGGGAAGACAGCTGCACATGACACATCCACGATGGGCTCGTATACAAAATATATAAAAACATAACACCAAAAAGATAATAATAATCCTGTTAAAAATGGGCAGAGGACCTGAATAGTCATTTCTCCAAAGAAGACATACAGACAGTCAACAAGCACATGAAAAGATGCTCCACATCACTAATCCGGGAAATGCAAATCAAAGCCGCAGTGAGATATCACCGCACTCCAGTCAGAATGGACACTACCCAAGAGACAAGAAATAAGAAGTGTTGGCAAGGATGTGGAGAAAAGGGAGCCCTCCTACACTGTTCGTGGGAATGTAAATTGGTGCAACTGCTATGGAAAGCAACGTCGGGGTTTTTAGCCCTCCACGGAACCCCCTGAACCTGCAGAGGAGTGAGGGGAGAACACGCCCCGGCAAGGCGAGGTCGGGAGAGGCAAGTGCCGGCTGTCCGCCCGATCTGCAGCCTCCGCCGTCCCGGGAGACAAACAGATGCGACAGGGAGCTCAGTCAAAGCAGGAACTGGTTTACTGCAGAAACAGCAAGGCATATATAGTACTCATGGGCCAATCAGCACAAAGGTCAGGCAGTCACAAGCCCTTCACGCAGGGAGGCACATCATACAGGTAAATGGTGTCCACGAGCTGCACGTTCGCAGAAGACTTGAGTCGCCAATCAGGAGCGGGAGGCAGGCCTAAGCAGAAAATCACCTCCCTTTCGAAAGCAGGCAGAGCACCGCCCTTTGTGCATCCGGCGGGCGCCATCTTAACAATGATTCAGCATTTCAGGCATTTTCTTTTGGAGTCTAGAATACCCTACAAAGCAATATGGAGCTTCCTCAAAAAACTAAAAACAGAAATACCATACAACCCAGTAACTCCACTTTTGGGAATTTACCTGAAGAAAACAAAATCCGTAATTCAAAAAGATATGTGCACCCCTGTGTTCATTGCTGCATTATTTATGATAACAAAGATATGGAAGCAACCTAAGTGTCCATTGAGAGATGATGGATAAAGGAGATGTGGTACATATATGGAATAGGATATTAGCCTAAAAAAGAATGAAATCTTGCCATTTGAAACAACATGGATGGACCGAGAGGGTATTATGCTAAGTGAAATGAAACAGAGAAAGACAAATACCCTATGATTCCACTTATATGTAGAGTCTAAAAACCAAAACAAGTGAACAAACAAAACAGAAATTGACTTACAAACACAGAGAAGAGACTGGTGATCGCCACAGGGGAAGGGAGTGAAAAGAAGGGTGAAATAGATGAAGGGGAAAAAGTAGTAAGAATGTTTGATATCTTGATCTGGGTGATGGTCATGAGTGTACATACATGTCCAAATGCATCAAACTACACACTTAGATTTGTATATTTTACTGTATGTACTCCAATTGATAATAGAAAAAATGAATTGGAATTCTCAGGAGGAAAGAAAATGCACATCCACACAAAAACTCAGAGATAAATGTTCACAGCAGCACTATTCATAATAGCCAAAAAGTATGCAAACATCTGTCAACTGACTTTCGGATGAACAAACATGGCTTATCCATACAACAGAATATTATGTGGTCATAAAAAGAATGTACTGATACAAGCTACAACATGGGTGAACCTTGAAAAAATGCTAAGTGAAAGAAGTCAGTCACAAAAAGAACATATATAGTGGGACTGAATTGATGTGAAATACCCAGAATAGCCAAATCCAGAGAAACAGAAAATTAATGAATGGTTGCTAGGAGCTGGGGATGGGGGCGGGAGTGGAAAAGGGGAAGAGATACAGAGTTTCTTTTTGGGGTAATAGAAATGTTCTAAAATTGATTGTGATATGGTTGCACAACTCTGTGAATATACTAAAAACTGCATTTTACACGTGGGTGAGCTGTATAGCATGTGAACTATATTTCAGTGAAGCTGTTATTTTTATAAAAACTGAGAAAAATGGGAAAAATGGAATCATAAAATGCTCAAAATTAAAACCACAAAATGCAAAAAAGAGTGGAAAACAAATATATGAACAAAGAACAAAAGCAACATGTCGGAAATAGTAATGGAGTGGTAAATATTTATCCAAGTGTATCATTAATCACTTTGAATGTCAATGGTTTAAATTCACCAATTATAGACTGAGATTATCAGAGTGGATCAAAAAACAAGACCTAATTATATGCTGTAAGAAACCCACTTTAAATAAAATGACACATATAGATTAAAAGTAAAGCATGGAGAAAAATACACTGACCCTTGCTTGATCAACTGGGTAATTAGGGGTGCTGAACCACACACGAAGCTGAAAATCCATGTATAACTTTTGACTCTCCAAAACTTAATTACTAATACACTAGTATTGACTGGAAACCTTACTGATAACATAAGCAGTTAATTAACACATATTTTGTATGCTATATGTATTATATGCTGTATTCTTACAATAAAGTAAGTTAGAGAAAATGTTTTCTCAAATAGTTGCAAAGCTCCAAAAAATTTTCCAATACATTTATTGAAAGAATCCATGTATAAGTGGACTCACACTGTTCAAACCCATATTGTCAAAACAAAGCAAGAGTAGCTGCATTAATTTCACATTGAGCAGATTTCAAAATAAGGAAAGTTATCATGGATCAAGGAGGGCATTACATATTGATAAAGGGGTCAATTCTCCAAAAACATATAAAAATTCTTAATGGATATGAACCTAGCAACACAGCATCAAACTATGTGAGGCAAAAACTGAGAGCTTCAAAGGGAAACTGATGAATCTGCTATCATAGTTGGAGACTTCAACACTTCCCTCTCAGAAATGGACAGATCTAGCATGCACAATGTAAGACATAATTGACATCAACAAGACCATCAGTCACCTGTATATTACCGACATCTATAGACTAGTTAATCCAACAATAGCAGAATACATTATTTTTCTCAAGCTTACACGAAACATTCACCAAGATAGACCACATTCTTTGTCATAAAACATATTCTAACAAATTAAAAAGACTGGAGATTACACAATGTCTGCTCTCAGATTACAGTGGAATTAAACTAGAAATCAATAACTGAAAGATAACCAGAAAAATCTCCAAATACATGGAGATTAAACAACACACTTCAAAATAACACATGAATCGAAGAAGAAATCTCAATAGAAATTTTTTAATATTTGGAATTAAATGGAAATGAAAACCCAGCTTAAAATTTATGTGATTCAGTAAAAGCAAAAGCAGTACCTAGAGGGAAATTTATACCATTGAATGCATATATAAGAAGAGAGGAAAGATCTAAAATCAGTTATCTAAGTTTCTACCTTAGGAAACTAGAAAAAGAAGAAAAGCAAATTAAGTCTAAAGTAAGCAGAAGAAAATAATTGATGATCAGAGTAGAAAACAGGAAAACAATAGAAAAAAAATCAATGAAACCAAAAGATGTTTCTTTAAAAAGATCAAGAACATAAATAAGCATCAAGCCATGCTAACTAAGAAAAAATGAAAAAGCAAATTACTAACATCAAGAATGAAAGAGAGGACATTACTATAGCTCCCATGTAAGAGCACAATAAAGGAATACCATGAGCAACTCTGTGCCTACAAATCTGATAATCAAAGTGAAATGAACCATTCCTTTAAAGATACAATCCACCAAAACTCACAAAGAAATAGATTATCTGATGCAGCCTGTCTCTATGAAAGAAATTTAATCAATAATTTAGTCAATAACATTCCCAAACAGAAAGCACCAAGCCCAGATGGGTTAACTGGTGAAGCCCACCAAACATTTAAGGAAGAAATGATTCTCTATAGTCTCTTTCAGAGGATAGAAGCAGAGGAATACTTTCTAATTCATTCTATGATGCCAGCATTACCCCTCTACCAAAACTAGACATACACATGACAAGAAAACTACAGAGCAATATATCTCATGAACATAGATGCAAAATACCTCAACAATATATTAGCAAATTGAGTTCAACAATGTATAAAAATATTTATATACCATTACCAAGTGGGATGTATCACATGTATGCAAGGCTAGTTCAACATTTGAAAATCAATAAAATAAAAATCACATGATCCTATCAATAGATGAAGAAAAAGCATTTGACAAAATCTAATACCCATTCATGATAAAAACTCTTGGTAAGCTACGGAGGGAAACTTTCTCAATTGTAAAGATTACCTAAAAAAAAACCCTAATGTTAACATCTTGATATTGATAACTTTGAAGCTTTTCTCCTATGATCAGGAACAAAGGCAAGGATGTCCCCTCCTACCACTCCTTTTTATCATCATACTGTAAGTCCTTGCTAATTTAATAAGGCAAGAAAAGGAACTAAAATGTCTACAGACTGGGAAGGAAAACATAAAACTGTTTTTATAGATGATATGATCATCTATGTAGCAAATGTGAAGGGATCAACAACAAAATAAAACTTCTGAAACTGATAAGGAATTATATCAAGGTTGCAGAATACAAGTTTATATACAAAAGTCAATTGATTTCTCATATTCTAACAATGAACAAGTAAAAATTGAAATTAAAAATATTAACATTAACACCCCCCAAAAAGTGCAATAATTAGGTATAAATCTAGCAAAATATGTGGGAATCTTTATGTGGAAAACTATACAACTCTGAAGAATGAAATCAAAGAATGAAATAAATGGAAAGATAGTCCATGTTCATGGATAGGAAGACTCAATATTGTAAGGAATGTTAGTTTTCCCCAATTTTATCTATAGATTTAATTGATCCCAGCAAGTTATTTTGTGGATATTGAAGAACTGATTCTAAAGTTTATATGAAGGAACAAAAGACACAGAATGGCCAGAGAAGTATGAACTTGAAAGACTTAAAATTGGTGCAGCCGCTGTGGAAAGAACTATGGTGGTATCTCAAAAAATTAGAAATAGAAATACCATATGACCCAGCAATGCCACTTCTGGGAACTTACTAAGAAAAAAGCCACTAATTTGGAAAGATGTGTGCATTCCTATGTTTATCACAGTATTATTTACAATACCCAAAATATAGAAGCAACCTAAGTGCTCATTCATAGATAAAGGAATAAAGGAGATGTAATAAATATATACAATGGGATATTACTCAGCCAATAAAAAGAATGAATCTTGACATTTGTGATGACACGGATGGACTGAGAAGATATCATATTACGTGAAATAAATCAGACAAAAACAAATACCACATGATTTCACTTATATGTGGAATCTAAAAAATTAAAGCAATTGAACAAACAAACAAAACAGAAATAGACTGTTTCTATTTCTTAGAGAACAAACTGGTTGTTGCCATAGGGGAGGGTGATATGAGGATGGGTGAAATAGGTAAAGGGGGAAAAATTAGTGCCAATGTTTGATATTTTGATTGGGGTAATGGTTATATGAGTGCATATATATGTCAAAATTAATTCAACTATACACTAAGATCTCTGCATTTTATTGTATGCACCTCCAAAAAAACCTAAAAATCAGAAAAGTTGGGAGGACTGATACAACCCAACTTCAAGTAATCAAGACAGCATGGTATTGGCAAAAGAACAGATAAATAGTCAATGGAACAGAATAGAGAACCTAGAAACAGACCCACATAACTGTAGTCAAATGATCTCTGACAAAGGAGTAAAGACAATATGAAAGAGAAGATACTCTTCAACAAATATGCGGGGAGAACTGGATGTCCCTATGCAGAATAATGAACCTAGAACAGACCTCACACCCTTCACAAAAAGTAACTCAAAATGGATCATACATTGAAGTGTAAAATGCAAAACTATAAAAATTCCTAGAAAATAACATAAGTGAAAACTTAGATAACCTTGGCTATGGTGATATCTCTGTAAATACAACACTGAAGACATTATCTATGAAATATATAACTAATAATCTGGATTTCACTAAAATGAAAAACATTTGCTCTGCAACAGGCAACACCAAGAGAATTAGAAGACAAGCGACAGACTCGGTGAAATCATTTGCAAAAGACACATCTGATAAAGAACTGTTACCTAAAATGTACAAAGAACTCGTAAAACTCAACTAAAAAAAACCTGACTAAAATATAGGCCAAAAGAAGAACAAAAACCACATGATCATCTCCATAGATGCTGAAAAAACATTTGTCAAAATTCAGCATCCATTCATGATTAAAACTCACAACAAAATGGGTATACACGGCAAGTACCTAAACATCATAAAGGCCATATATGACAAACCCACAGCTTACATCATACTTAACAGCGAGAAGCTGAAAGCTTTTCATCTAAGATCGGGAACAAGACAGGGGTGCCCACTCTCTCCACTGTTATTCAACATAGTACTGGAGGTCCTAGCCACGGCAATCAGACAAAACAAAGACATACAAGGCATCCAGATTGGTAAAGAAGAAGTCAAATTGTCACTATTTGCAGATGACATGATACTGTACATAAAAAACCCTAAAGACTCCACTCAAAAACTACTAGAACTAATATCTGAATTCAGCAAAGTTGCAGGATACAAAATTAACACACAGCAATCTGTTGCTCTCCTATACACTAATGATGAGCTAACAGAAAGAGAAATCAGAAAAACAATTCCATTCACAATTGCATCAAAAAGAATAAAATACCTACGAATAAACCTAACAAAGGAAGGAAAGACCTATACCCTGAAAACTACAAGTCACTCTTTAGAGAAATTAAAGAGGACCATAACAAATGAAAACTCATCCCATATTCTTAGGTAGGAAGAATAAATATTGTCAAAATGGTCATGCTGCCTAAAAGAATCTACAGATTCAATGAAATCCCTATCAAACTACGAACAGCTTTCTTCAATGAACTCGAACAAATAATTCTAAAATTCATATGGAACCACAAAAGACCCTGAATAGCCAAAGCAATACTGAGAAGGAGGAATCAAACAAGGGGAATTACACTCCCTGACTTCAAGCTCTACTACAAAGCCACAGTAATCAAGACAATTTGGTATTGGCACAAGAACAGACCCACAGACCAGTGGAACAGAATAGAAAATCCAAACATTAACCCAAACCCAAACATATATAGTCAATTAATATTTGATAAAGGAGGCTTGGATATACAATGGGGAGATGACAGCCTCTTCAGCAGCTGGTGTTGGAAAAACAGGAGAGCTACATGTAAGAGAATGAAACTGGACTACTGTCTAACCCCATACACAAAGGTAAACTCAAGGTGGATCAAAGACCTGAATATAAATCATGAAACCATAAAACTCTTAGAAAAAAACATAGGCAAAAATCTCTTGGACATAAACATAAGTGACTTCTTCATGAACATATCGCCCTGGGCAAAGGAAACAAAAGCAAAAATGAACAAGTGGGACTATATCAAGCTGAAAAGCTTCTGCACAGCAAAGGACACCATCAGTAGAACAAAAAGACATCCTACAGTATGGGAAAATATATTCATAAATGATGTATCTGATAAGGGGTTGACATCCAAAATATATAAAGAACTCACACACTTTAACAAACCAAAAGCAAATAATCCAATTAAGAAATGGGAAGAGGACATGAATAGACACTTCTCTAAAAAAGAAATTCAGATGGCCAACAGGCACATGAAACGATGCTCCACATCGCTAATCATCAGAGAAATGCAGATTAAAACCACAATGAGATGTCACCTCACACCAGTGAGGATGGCCAACATCCAAAACACAAACAACAACAAATGTTGGCGAGGATGTGGAAAAAAGGGAACCCTCCTACACTGCTGGTGGGAATGCAAATTAGTTCAACCATTGTGGAAAGCAGTATGGAGGTTCCTCAAAAAACTCAAAATAGAAATACCATTTGACCCAGGAATCCCACTCCTACGAATTTACCCTAAGAACACCGCAGCCCAGTTTCAAAAAGACATGTGCACCCCTATGTTTATTGCAGCACTATTTACAATAGCCAAGAAATGGAAGCAACCTAAGTGTCCACCAGTAGATGAATGGATTAAGGAGATGTGGTATATATACACAATGGAATATTATTCAGCCATAAGAAGAAAGCATATCCTACCATTTGCAACAACATGGATGGAGTTAGAGGGTATTATGCTCAGTGAAATAAGCCAAGCCGAAAAAGACAAGTATCAAATGATTTCACTCATATGTGGAGTATAAGAACAAAGAAAAAAACTGAAGGAACAAAACAGCAGCAGACTCACAGAACCCAAGAACGGACTAATAGTTACTAAAGGGAAAGGGACTGGGGAAGATGGCTGGGAAGGGAGGGATAAGAGGGTAAAAGGGGCATTACGATTAGCAGACGTAAGGTAGCGGGGGCACGGGGAGGGCTGTCCAACTCAGAGAAGACAAGTAGTGATTCTATAGCATCTCACTACGCTGATGGACAGTGACTGTAATGGGGTTGGTGGGGGGGACCTGATGAAGGGGGTAGTTTAATAACCATAATATTGCACATGTAATTGTAGGTTAATGATACCAAAGTAAATTATAAAATAAAATAAAATATAGGCCAAAGACCTTACAAATGATTTACCAAAGATGTAGAGATGGCAAATAAGCATACACGAAAACAGATGGCCCGTATCATATGTTAACAGAGAAATCCTAATTAAAACAATGAGATAGCACTACACACCTATTACAATGGCCAAAATCTAGAACACTCACAACACCAAACGCTGAAAAGGTGTGGAGCAACAGGAACTCTCACTCATTACTGGTGAGAATACTAAATGGTACAGCCACTTTGAATATGGTTTGGCAGTTTCTTACAAAACTAAACGTACTCTTACCATGCGATCCAGCCATCATGCTGCTTGGTATTTATTTACCCAAAGGAATTGAAAACTTGTGCCCACATGAAAACATGTGCCAGGATGTTTATTAGCAGTTTCATTCATAGCTGCCAAAACTTGGAAGCATTCAGGAAATCCTTTAGTAAGTAAAGGATTAAGAAACTGTGGTACATCCATGCAAATATGGGGCTATTATGGTTATCTCTTTCTTCCTGATTGAACATCAATACTATTTGTCTTTGTAGGGGCTTAAAGATGGCAGTCTGAGAGGTGAGACATAGGCTTCCTTCTAAAACCACATATAATACGAAAATATAATTAATACAACTAATCCTGAAAGAGCAACAGGAAAGAGGACTGCACCGGACTGTATACACCTGGAGAAAATATCAGACCTCACAGAACAGGCTAACTTACCAAAGCTGTGACCCGGCGGGACCCAAGACCTTCCCCCACCCCAGCTCACTGGTGGGAGGCAGAGAAACGGAGCAGGGAGGGAGTGGAGTCCTGGGACTGCTGAATACCTAACTCTGGAGATCTTCTCTGGGAGCACAAACCTACATTTCACGGTGCTTGCATGATACTCTCGTGATTATGGGGTTGGAAAGCTAAGAAAGGCAGAATTCATGGAGAGACTGAGATTCCAGCCACTGGTGGAAAGCAGGGATCCATATCTGGCTGCTCTGGAACAAAAGAAAGGGAGGCAGTCTGAGAGACTTCCTAAAAAGGAGCCCTTAGCAAGGGGCCTGCTAAAGGGGCAAGGATTGCACAGAGCTTACTGCTCAGGAGAGAGGACAGGTAGACAAAATTGTCTGGGTGCACTCTGCCCAGCAGGTTGGGAGCTTTGCGATATAGACTCTCATATTTAAGGAGGAAAAAGAAATCTTCCTCCTTAGACGATCTTTAGGTGCTCCAGCTCCCTGGCTGCCTACACAGCTCCAAGGATCCCCTCCATGATACGCAGCCAACTGCGCCTTTCTCCTGGTCAGCCTCACCTGGCTTGCAAACCAGAAAACCCTATTCTGGCGTTAGCCCAGCCAGAGGGAAGATCTGTCTACAGCAACTACAAACGCAAAGCATAGAGGCTTATACTGTGTGCTCGGCCCACTGGTTCAGGCAGTGGAGACAGGCATAGCAGCTGGGAAGCAGGAAATAGCTATTTCCTCCTCCCCCCAGGCACCAATTCGACTCCCCTGCGACCCCCAACATTGCTTCAGGGGCTGAGCAGCTCCAGGGAGTAGAGCTTCTGGGCACTAGAGGGCGCCATATACAAATATGAAACACCAAAGGAACCTGGTTCAGAGTAAAATTATTAATACAACTTCTGAGAAAGATTTAAATGACTTCGACCTCATGACTCTTCCTGAAAGGGGGTTCAAAATAAAAATCACTAACATGCTCATGGAGTTACGGAAAGATATTCAAGAACTCAGGAATGAATTCCGGTCGGAGATCCAATCATTGAAGAGCACAATGGAGGGTATTAAAAGCAGATTGGATACAGTGGAGGAGACAATAAATGAAATAGAAACTAGAGAAGAGGAATACAAAGAGGCTGAGGCACAGAGAGAAAAAAGGATCTCTAAGAATGAAAGAATATTAAGAGAACTGTGTGACCAATCCAAACGGAACAATATTCTCATTATAGGGGTACCAGAAGAAGAAGAGAGAGAAAAAGGGATAGAAAGTGTCTTTGAGGAGGTAATTGCTGAAAATTTCCCCAGTCTGGGAAAAGAGATAGTCTCTTAGGCCATGGAGATGCACAGATCTCCCAACACAAGGGACCCAAGGAAGACAACACCAAGACATGTAGTAATTAAAATGGCAAAGATCAAGGATAATGATAGACTAATAAAAGCAGCCAGAGAGAGAAATAAGATCACATGCAAAGGAAAGCCCATCAGACGATCATCAGAGTTCTCAACAGAAACAGGCCAGAAGGGAGTGGCATGATGTATTTAATGCAATGAAGCAGAAGGGCCTTGAACAAGAATACTTTATCTGGCAAGATTATCATTTAAATTTGAAGGGGAGATTAAACAATTTCCAGATAAGCAAAAGCTGAGAGAATTTACCTCCCACAAACCATCTCTACAGTGTATTTTGGAGGGACTCCTATAGATGGAAGTGTTCCTAAGGTTTAATAGCTATCACCAGAGGTAATAAAACCACAGTAAAGAAAGTAGAACAGCTAACTACTAAGCAAATGCAAAATTAAATTAACTATCCCCAAAGTCAATTAAGGGATAGACAAAGAGTACAGAATATGATACCTACTATACAAAGAATGGAGGAAGAAGAAAAAGGAGGAAGAAAAAAAAAGAACATTTAGATTGTATTTGTAATAGCATATTAAGTGAGTTAAGTTTGACTCTTAGATAGTAAGGAAGTTAACCTTGAACCTTTGTTAACCATGAATCGAAAGCCTGCAATGCCAATAATTACATACCTATCGATAATCACCCTAAATGTAAATGGACTGAATGCACCAATCAAGACATAGAGTCACTGAATGGATTAAAACACAAGACCCATCTATATGCTGCCTACAAGAGACTCATCTCAAACCCAAAGACATACACAGACTAAAAGTGAAGGGATGGAAAAAGATATTTCATGCAACTAATAGGGAGAAGAAGGCAGGAGTTGCAGTACTTGTATCAGACAAAATAGACTTCAAAACAGAGAAAGTCACAAGAGACAAAGAAGGACATTATATAATGATAAAAGGGTCAATCCAACAAGATATAACCATTATAAATATCTATGCGCCCAACACAGGAGCACCTACATATATGAAACAAATACTAACAGAATTAAAAGGAGAAATAGAATACAATGCACTCATCCTAGGAGACTTCAACACTACATTCACTCTGAAGAACAGATCAACCAGACAGAAAATAAGTAAGGAGACAGAGGCACTGAACAACACAATACAACAGATGGACCTAACAGACATCTACAGAACTCTACACCCAAAAGCAGCAGAATACACATTCTTCTCAAGTGCACATGGAACATTTTTAAGAATAGATCATATACTAGGCCACAACAAGAGCCTCGGTAAATTCAAAAAGATTGAAATTGTACCAACCAGTTTCTCAGACCACAAAGGTATGAAACCAGAAATGAATTACGCAAAGAAAATGAAAAATCCCACAAACACATGGAGGCTTCACAACATGCTCCTAAATAACCAATGGATCAATGACCAAATAAAAACAGAGATCAGGCAATATGTGGAGACAAATGACAACAATAATTCAACATCACAAAATCTGTGGGATGCAGTGAAGGCCATGCTAAGAGGAAAGCATATTGTAATACAGGCCTACCTCAGGAAAGAACAATCCCATATGAGCAGTCTAAACTCACAGTTAACAAAACTAGAAAAAGAAGAATGAATGAGGCTCCAAATCAGTAGAAGGAGGGACATAATAAAGACTAAAGCAGAAATAAATAAAATTGAGAAGAATAAAACAATAGAATCAATGAGAGCAGGAGCTGGTTCTTTGAGAAAACAAACAAAATAGATAAACCCCTAGCCAGACTTATCGAGAAAAAAAGAGAGCCTACTCACATAAACAGAATCAGAAATGAGAAAGGAAAAATCACTACGGACACCACAGAAATACAAAGAATTATTAGAGAATACTATGAAAAATTATATGCTAACAAACTGGATAACCTAGAAGAAATGGACAACTTTCTAGAAAAATACAACCCTCCAAGGCTGACCCAGAAAGAAAGAGAAAATCTGAACAGACCAATTACCACCAACAAAATTGAATTGGTAATCAAAAACCTACCTAAGAACAAAATGCCTGTACCAGATGGCTTCACTGCTGAATTTTATCAAACATTTAGTGAAGCCCTAATAGCCATCCTCATTAAGGTTTTCCAAAGAGTAGAAGAGGGAATACTTCCAAACTCATTCTATGAGGCCAGCATCACTCTAACACCAAAACCAAGCAAAGACACCACAGAAAAAGAAAATTACAGACCAATATCCCTGATGAACATAGATGCAAAAATATTCAACAAAATACTAGCAAACCGAATTCAAAAATACATCAAAAAGATAATCCATCATGATCAAGTAGGATTTATTCCAGGGATGCAAGGATGGTACAATATTTCTAAATCAATCAATATCATACACCACATTTAAAAAAAAAAGGACAAAAACCACATGATCATATCCATAGATGCTGAAAAAGCATTTGACAAAATTCAACATCCATTAATGATAAAAACTCTCAATGAAATGGGTATAGAGGGCAAGTACCTCAACATAATAAAGGCCATATATGACAAACCCACAGCCAACATTATACTTAACAGCGAGCAGCTGAAAGCTTTTCCTTTGAGATCGGGAACAAGACAAGGATGCCCCCTTTCCCCACTTCCATTCAATATATTACTGGAGGTCCTAGCCACAGCAATGAGACAACACAAAGAAATAAAAGGCATCCAGATTGGCAAGGAAGAAGTTAAACTGTCCCTGTTTACAGATGATATGATATTGTACATAAAAAACCTTAAAGAATCCACTCCAAAACTACTAGATCTAATATCTGAATTCAGCAAAGTTGCAGGATACAAAATTACCACGCAGAAATCTGTGGCATTCCTATACAGTAATGATGAACTAGCAGAGAGAGAAATCAGGTAAGCAATTCCATTCACAGTTGCATCAAAAAGAATACCTAGGAATAAACCTAACCAAGGAAGTGAAAGACCTATACCCTGAAAACTACAAGACACTCATGAGAGAAATTAAAGAAGATGCCAATAAATGGAAACACATCCCTTGCTCACGGATAGGAAGAATTCATATTGTCAAAATGGCCATCCTTCTTCAACAGCATTCTTCAACGAACTAGAGAAAATCGTTCTAGAATTCATATGGGATCACAAAAGACCATGAAAAGCCAAAGCAATCCTGAGAAGGAAGAATAAAGCTGGGGGGATTATGCTCCCCAACTTCAAGCTCTACTACAAAGCCACAGTAATCAAGACAATTTGGTACTGGCACAAGAACAGACCCATAGACCAATGGAACAGACTAGAGAGCCCTGATACAAACCCAACCATATATGGTCAAATAATATATGATAAAGGAGCCATTGACATACAATGGGGAAATGACAGCCTCTTCAACAGCTGGTGTTGGCAAAACTGGACAGCTACATGCAAGAGAATGAAACTGGATTGTTTAACCCCATACACAAAAGTAAACTCGAAATGGATCAAAGGCCTGAAATATAAGTCATGAAACCATAAAACTCTTAGAAGACAACATAGGCAAAAATCTCCTGAATATAAGCATGAGCAACTTCTTCATGAACGCATCTCCTTGAGCAAGGGAAACAAAAGCAAAAATGAACTCATGGGACTACATCAAACTAAAAAGTTTCTGTACATGTACAGCAAAGGACACCATTAACAGAACAAAAAGGCATCCTACAGTATGGGAGAATATATTTGTAAATGACATATCCGACAAGAGGTTAACATCCAAAATATATAAAGAACTCACATGCCTCAACACCCAAAAAACAAATAACCTGATTAAAAAATGGGCAGAGGATATGAAGAGACAGTTCTCCAAAGAAGAAATTCAGATGGCCAACAGACACATGAAAAGATGCTCCACATCACTAACCATCAGGGAAATGCAAATTAAAACCACAATGAGATATCACTTCACACCAGTAAGGATGGCCAGCATACAAAAGACTAAGAACCACAAATGCTGGAGAGGATGCGGAGAAAGGGGAACCCTCCTACACTGCTGGTGGGAATGTAAGCTAGTTCAACCATTGTGGAAAGCAATACGGAGGTTCCTCAAAAAACTAAAAATACAAATACCATTTGACCAGGGAATCCCACTCCTTGGAATTTATCCAAAGAATACAACTTCTCAGATTCAAAGAGACATATGGACCCCTATGTTTATTGCAGCACTATTTACAATAGCCAAGGTATGGAAGCAACCTAAGTGTCCATCAGTAGATGAATGGATAAAGAAGATGTGGTACATATACACAATGGAATACTATTCAGCCATTAGAAAGAAACAAATTCTACCATTTGCAACAACAGGGATGGAGCTGGAGGATATTATGCTCAGTGAAAGAAGCCAAGTGTAGAAAGACAAGTGCCAAATGATTTCCCTCATTTGTGGAGTATAACAACAAAGCAAAACTGAAAGAATAAAATAGCAGCAGACTTGGAGACTCCAAGAAGGAACTAGTGGGTGCCAAAGGGGAGGGTGTGGGAGGGAGGGAGAAGGGGATTGAGGGGTATTATGTTTAGAATACATGGTGTGGGGGGTCACTGGGAAAGCAGTGTAGCACAGAAAAGGCAAACAGTGAATCTGTGGCATATCTGACTACACTGAAGGACAGTGACTGCATTGGGGTATGGGTGGGCACTTGATAATAAGTGTAAATGTAGTAACCACATTGTTTTTTCATGTGAAACCTTCCTAAGAGTGTATATCAATAATACCTTAATAAAAAATCCAAAACATAAATAAAAATAAAAATAAAAATAAATTTAAAAAAGAAAAAGAAAAGGAAAAGACCGCAAAGACCTCTGTCTGCCCATGCACAGAGGAAAGGCCATAAGGGGACCCATGAGATGGTGGCTTGTCTGCAAACCAGGAAGAAAGCCCTCCCCAGAAACCAACTCTGCCGGCGCCTCGGTCCTGGACTTCCAGCCTCCAGAACTGTGAGAACATAAATGTCTGCTGTATGAGCGCCCCCAGTCTGTGGTGTTTTGTGATGGCAGCTGATCTGACAAACACATAGGCCATTTCTGGAATTTCAAACATGTATAAATACACACCTTCAGTGAAACTAAAAATCCATCTTACACTGACAAGAATGAGCAGGGAGTGGACACAGTGACATTCCAAAAGTAGCTTTTTAAAAAGTTTTATTTCAAGAACTTTGTTTACTGGTATTTCAAAAAAAGGTGGGTCAAAATACAAAAAAAAAGGTCAGTTGAATAACAGCATATGTTTAGAAATCACAGCAGCAGAAGCAATGTACAGATGCACAGACGAAGCAATCCAATGAATGCAATTCTGCTCGGGTCCTTTGCTTATTTTGTTTTACCCTCCCATACAAAACACATCAGAGCATGCCAAGACATCAGAAAAAGGAAAAGCTTAACAATGGTTACAAGAAAGACTCTGTACAAGAGGAGATAATGTTCCTTCCCTGCCCCCCACCCCCAAGTCCTCTCTTCTTGCTCTGCTTTAGGTTAAGTTATTCTGAAGACAGTTCACCTCCAAGTCAGCCTGGTCACCTTTGCCACACTCGAGTTTGGGTGACATGGAGTTCTGGATGTTATAAGATTCCTCCTCTTTTAGGCAGGACTTGAGAGCTTCCTGGATTTTGTGGGGAGCACTAGGATCATCCTGGAAGAGGAAAAAAGGTAAGGGAGAAGCAGGCAGGAGACAGTGGGCAGAGGGATCACATAACAGTCTTGGCTGGAAGAAGCATAACAGGAAGACCGAAGAGAGCTCTAAGACTTGGATGAACCAACGTGACTCTCTAGCAGTCGCATTTTAGGAAAGTCATCCTCAAAAACACTGGCCATAAATGAAAACTTGTTTGGTAACTGGATTACAAATACCTGTAACATCAGCCAGTCCGAGGGCTTCTCTTTGACAGTGACTGGAGAGAAACACGTCGTTTAATACGTGCCTGGCCCCTCTACAGCCTCCCTTGTCAGATGCCTGGCTCCTGTCCCCAAGGTCCCCCATCCTGCTGAGTTCTGCTCTCACAAGGTCTTGGTCAGGGCTGATGTCAGTGTATGCGATGGTGCACAAAGAGGCTGATGGTCAGGTGCAGAGCTGCTCCTCGTAAAGTGAGGGCCCCTCTCCCCAAGGCAAATATATGTCCTCTGACTAGAGGCCAGAGATATGTGAGCCCCTTCCTGTCAGAAGTTCCTCTACCAAAAGATGCCGACACACCGTGTTTCCTCAGTCCGAGCCTGGGTGAGCCCAACCGCCCCAGTGGGCTGCCAAACTGCATCAGACAGTGTTTGCACTGCTGCCTCCCATCCTTTAGGATGTGTCCTGGGCCCTGTCTGCCTGCAGTCCTATGACAAGCTCCTGGGCTTGAGTTTATTTTGCCTGTTAGAGGTGTTCAGGAAACCCACACCAGCACATGGCCCTCCAATTCCATGTTCGGGGCATTCAGAGAAGGCTTACGCCAACCCCTGCCCTCCGACCACGCTTTTCCTTTAGGACTGTCTGAGGGGACTAAAGCCCACATGGTGCAGTAGCCTCAACTCCTTCTCAGCTTCCCCGACTAGCTATTGAGAGTGCTTGGAACTCTGCTGATCCCAGAAGCCATGTGGCCACCCAGGCAGGCTCATGGGTGAAGAGAAGGGTAGAGAATGTTTCTATCTGACTGGCCAGCTCAGACCTCTCTTGTTTTGACCACTTTCAAAATTCAAGGTAATCGTCATGCTCGAGGACCTGGGCATTCTCTGTAAAACTGGCTCTATGATGGCTGCTACTGAGTCTGGTCCTTAATAGCAGCAGGTCGGGGCATGGGTTGGTGGAAAAAGAGTGGGGAAAGGCTCAGGCCTCTTCAGAGTACTCGGCGCACCCAAAGTACTATGCATGTGAGATCGCTCTCACCTGCCCCTGTGCTCTTCCAGAAGACCAGTGTCGTCAGCAAGACCTCAGGGACAGACAAGGGGACACGCGTCCCTTTCCAGTGAGACTAGAACAAGAGGAAATTCTACCATGTCGAGGAGATTTTAGGCAAGGCCACAGGCACAGTGCCCACAGCCACTTGGTACTTCCTATCACTGCTTGAGATATTTAGAAAAAACTTTTCAATGATATAAATCCATACGTGCTTAGATAGGAAGAACTCCATGCTATAGTAAGTATATGCACACACACGCACACACACACGGGTTTCATAGAGAGGCAAGGGGATGAAGCAGAACTGCACTTCCATTCTGTATACTTTTATATTGTCTAGTGGAAGGCGCTGGGCATGGAAGCCTGAGAGTTGGGACATTAAAGATCCTCGATCAAGTGGGCTTCAGATCACAGCAAAACCTGGAACAAGACAGGATGGCCTAGACTTGCCTCCCCTCTTGCACGGGTGGAGCTCACTTTCGTATTTCCCAAGATTCTCCCAGCCTCGAACACATTACACTCTCTGGGGGAACACAGGGGCCCAGGGACAGCCTCATAATGTGAAGAAAAGTGGATTTGCTGAGTCCTTATAGACCTGGGCATCAAAGCTGTGATACTGTGGAGGTGGGGCCAAATTAAAACCTGACCCCCTGAGAACTCACGGGATTCGGGCAGATGAGAAAACTGCCCTTTGGACCAATGGCTGGGAGAGGTATATTATAAAATCAAGGACTCAGTGTCCAAACACTGCCATCAGACAAGCTAAGTACCTTCCACAGGCAACAGATTTTCTAAACCAAGACAGAACTACCCTCACCTACTATTTCCTGCAGAACATGATCCTATGGCTCCCGGGGTGGCTGAGTCCCTCAGCAGAAGGCCCATCTGCCTTTGATCTGGCAGAAGTCCATCATGAGGAAGCTAGACCTCCATCTGGCATCAGTCCCGGAAGCCCCACCACTCAGCATTCCACCCCAGCCATAAGGGCATCCTTCAGCCCAGGGAGAGTGTTGGTTCAAGGCCTGGACCCCCTAGGTGTCCAAACACATACCCTATCAGAAGGGGGCTTTACCAGATACATGGAAGAAACCAGTCTGGGAAGTAGAAAGATTTAAATAGGGCACAGAACGGTAAGGGACATGACAGAGAAGTCCCAGTAGAAACCTGAAGCCCTCGGGGTTCTGTCGAGTCTAAGGAGGGCTGCATGAGCCACGGTCTCCCACTGACAGGGCGGCTCTCAGTGTTGGGCAATGTGCCTGTGGGTTTCAGGTACTTTTACTGAAATTAAATTACTGCCGTGTGCTGTAAAGTGTCCAGCCTCCAGCAAACTCGCCTTTCCTTGGAGAAAAGTCGCAAACCTCCACAGGCGGGGCTGAGGAGCCCAGGCCTTTCCCTCTCCTCCCGACGACCCTTTCAGGGCTGCGTGCTCCGCCACAGGAGATTCACACACTGGGCTGCTGGCTCGCCAGCTGCAGGGCACTGCTGAGTCCAGGAGGGTGCGGGTGAGGAGCAACGGGGCAGAGCCTGGCGCCTGGCCTTTCCCCACCACACACCCAGAGCAGGATATTTTTATGTTTGAGGTGTTGTAGAGAGTATTGGAACTGGGCAGGAAAATGACAGATTCAGTCTACTTTGCTGATGTAAGAGAAATAATGCTTCTATTAAGATAAACAGAACTCTCCAAAATTTTAGGAGACACCAATACAAACAAGGCAATTTGAGGGGTGAAGGGAGAGGGCCGGGGAGAAGTAAACAAGCAGAACTGCCAGATGCCCCCTATTTTGCTTCCAGCTCCCCTGACCCCGACCCTGACCAGCACCCTCACCCACAGCTGTCAGCCGAAAGCGAAACTTAACCCTCACCTCAACCCTAATCCCAAGCCGTAACTCAAACCCTAACCATAACTTCACCCTCACCCCAATCCTGTCCCTAACCCTAACCCACTCACCCCTAACCTTTATCCTCATGCTCCTGTTACCCTAAACCTAAACCTAACCCTGAACGCTAAACCTCACTCTAAATCTAACCAGAACCTCACCCTCACCTGAACCCTAGGCCTCACCCTAACTCTAACCAGGACCCCTGACCCTGACCCTCACCCATACCTCACTGTTAAGACCAAGTCTGACTTTGGGGCCAGAGGGGGAGTTAGATGAGGGAGAAAACCTGCTGGCACACTGCTCCTGGGCAGGACGGCCACTCCCACATGCTCAGAGCGCTGGCAGAGGGCGGGGTCCCTGAGGCATGAGCTAAGGGAACCCAAGAGGAACAAGACCGCTAGAGCCACGTCTTGCCCTCCACTGAGGGTGCCTGAGTACTGCCTGGACGGCCCGCGGCCCTCAGGCATGGTCCTCCACGGCTGACCGGCCCTGCTCTGTTCCTTTTTCAAGGCTGGCCACATTCTGAACTCACGGTCCGTGTAGCCTTCGCAGACAAAGACTTGCTTTCCACAAAGCTGGGCTGCAAGACTTGTCTGCCTATGTTCTTGTGGGCTGACTAACATGGTTATCAACCTGAAAGTTTACAGGATATCTTGTGTCCTTGGTTATCATGTCCACCTTGAACATATTAATACCTTGGAGCATAACAAGTTAAATACCATGTCTTCTTTTTCAACCCTTTGTATCAAAGACTTTAAAAAATTATCCTAAACTAACCTCTTTTACTTCTTATTTACATGATCCCTTTGCTCCTCTTCCACCAGGTCAAGCTGTTCTTTTCTGGGATGTGCTGAACAGGCTCACTTGCTATTATTCTCTTTCCCCTCCTGGGGCTGCATTCCCTCCATTTTTAGGAGAGAAAGGTCTGGATCTGCACTGCCCAGTATGGGAGCACCAGCACATGGCGGGAGCAGGGCGGCGTCAGGTGTAGACAGATGTGTCTGTCTCACTGAGTCCCTCTGGATGGCCTAGACCGTTACGGCCCCGTGAATGCTGATACCCTGTGGGCCACCATTCCAAAGAACTTCTTCAGTGTTTCCTCTTTGGCTCTACTTTCTCCATCAGGGACGCTCAGTTTGCTCCCTGGTCTGTGTAACCACATGTCTACCACGGGTACAGAGTCTGCACCACACACTGATTTCTTGGGTTTGGATGGGACATGATTTGGGGCTTGTAGGCTGTTTAATTTCTGAAATTCTGACAGTACCCAGCATCTTACTGGTTGTCTGGCTCAGGGTCTTTATAAAATTGTCTATTGGGACCTTTTATTAGGTTTCAACTGACATTTCTGACCCCATCTTCCTAAGAACAGAATTCACCCCAGATGTATGACCCCACCAGCATTGTGTGCCCACCTCAGCTCTGACCAGGCTGTGCAGGCCTGCCTGTTCTTAGGGTCCTCAGCCAGTGTCAAGGACACTATTTTTCCAGCCATCCTACACTTACCTCAAAGAGCAACCACCATTTGCCTCAATGACCATCAGGAAATTCCCTACCAAAGAAAGCAGAGCCTTTCCCCTTGATATAGAAGGTAGGACAAAAATCGGACTCTTAAAGTCTCGATGCAGCTAAAAAGCATGAATCACCCATAAAAAGATCTTCTATACTGCCTGTAACTCCGCTTGTCAAGAAAATCATGCACCATCAAGTCCTTATTCCAACCTTCACTGCCCTGACTGCATGTCCAGAGCTCTGAGGAGTGGTTCCACACTCTGAAACGGACCGGTGGGCAGTGGCTGAAGCGTGCAAGGGGAGTGAGGAGACGAGTCACCTGACAGATGACCTATCAGTGAGCCAGGGCACAGCAGGGGGAGGAGGCACAGGGAGTCCCACGGTTTCCTTACGTTTGGGTGAGAGCCCTCGGCAATGGTGGAGAGGGAGAAGTTATCATTGTGGAGCTCAGACGGGTTCCGGAATTTGCTGGTTAGGATGGAAGACAGAAGGCAATATGTAAGTAAGACGATCATGGCAAAATCCGACAAAAGTATCACAGGTCAAATATCGGAGGTCATCAAATTCCACAGACTGTAATAAGAAGCATCATTATTTGAAATATGACCAAGAAAACATGTCTACCATTTAAACCATGATCTAATAGTTTCTTATCTAGAGTTCTCATTATAGACTTTAAGTACCCCATGTAGACTTTAGCTAGAGAACCGACAACAGTATCAAAAGCTATGGCCAGAGAATCACAACTACACCATGGCTGCCATCTGGCCAACAGTGATTTTAATATTCCAGTGGCTGTAAGACAGTCCGATTTCCAACACGTTGGTATGGGAAGGAAAGCGTCTCTCAGAGCCAGTGAGCTGCAGCAGTGTCTGCAGTGCATCGGATGCACGGCATTGCCGGAGTAGCGACAGGCTCGGGGAGGGAGGTGTGCACAGGGAAACAAAGGTGACAGCATGGCCGCATGCTGCAGAGCACAACCCCCTGGGGGAGGGGGCTGGGTGGACGCTGTCCCTGAGGTGGCTCCCACCCCCACTGCACTTGCTCCTTGCCTCCCCAGCCTCATCTGCAGTGGCCCTGCCAGGTGGTCCCCCACCCCGCCCCGCCTTCCCCGCCCCCACCACACACACCCTTGGTGTAGGCTGAGCAGCCAAGGGTTCTGGCTTCTGATCACACGCACGGATGAGGCCCGCCTCAATGCACAGGCACAATGGAGAGGCCCTTCCAGCCCCACACCCATTAGCTACAGGCTGCAGAGAGCTGCTGGCATCTGCTGGGTTTACTCAGCAAAGGGGCAACAGATGGCGTTTTGCCCTTTTCCCAGGACCCAGGGCAAGTCCGCAGGAAGTCTCAGGTCGGGGGAGGGGATGATTGGCAACAGGTTGAAAGGGAGGGAGGGGGAAAGCTGGGCATAAATTGTCTCTTGGACCCCGAGGAAGCTGATCTCCAATCTCCTTTGTGACCCCTGTGACACTTCAGAAGGTTCTTTACTTCACTTAGTGACCAGAGTGTGTAAGGTCACATTTGCATGCCCAGGGCTTAAAGGGTAAATGCATGTTGATTCTCACACGCACACAGCCGTCACTTGGCTGAGAGAGGAGCTGAAATGACTGTATCCACATGTGGCTCCTAAAATCCACAGTAGAGGAAGGTAGGCCCAGGCTCCTCTACCCTCCAAATTCTACTTAGGAGAGTTAAGACTTTCCTTAAGTTCCTTGCACTTCTGTCCAGACCAAGGGTCACCAGGTTCTGAAGGGCAGTGAGCTGCAGCTCTAGACCATTTCTCCTCAGCACTCACGGAGAAGAGCCGGAGGGACAGTGGCTTTGAGGCTAGAGTCACTTCATGCTGATCTGCGAGCAAAATCCTCGCTCTGGCCAACTGGCTGTCAAAGACGGGGCAGCAGGTGCAGTGGGGGGACTGAGCACGGGAACCTCCATTGGGGACCGCAGCTGCTATGGGCTGGCTGCCTTTTCTCTCTGCACTCTCTACCCTGGGTGGGGGTGTTCGGGGTGAGGCTGGACAGCTGCAGTGTGCCCCAGGGACTCAGCCTCTGCTGCAGTTCCAGCACATTCTGTCTTGGAATGGATAAGCCTGGGGACTCTGTGGCCTGAAAAACACACCTAGGGATGGAAAGCAGGTGCCAGAAACCAAGGGAACATCCCTGGATCAGACGGAGGGCACCCCACAGGCCCGGGATGGGGCTGGCTACACATACTCACTTAGTCCTGCGCAGCTTGGTATTCTCCGTCTTGAGAAGATAGAGCTTCTTGGCAAAGAACACGGTCATCATGAAGAGCAGCAGCAGTACGAGGGCAGCTGAGCCCACGGCCACGCACATCACCTGGAAGTCGGTGATGATGGACTCGCAGCGCATCCCCTTGTGCCAGATGTAGTCCTGGGTGTTGCACCTGCAGCAGTGACAGGGCGAGACTGCCATGAGGGGCAGGCACCATGGCCATGGCCTGGCACTGAGCCCACGCGTGCCTCAGCAGTGTATTCCTACGACCGCTAGAGGAACTGTGCTGCCCCCAGTCTGTGAAGACCTCAGAGCTGATTCCCTGCCCTGTCTTTCTAACCATGCTCTGATGTGGGCCAGGCAGCTCTGAGGTCCATGACATACAGGAGGCAATCAGGATGCTGGACAGTGGGGGCACTGGGCATCCCTGTGAGTAAGTGAGCTTGGAGGTAAGGGAACTCTGGTCTTCCACCTCACAGCTCAGTGAGGACAGCCACATGATGCTCTCAGGGACCCCGCCGTGGGCTCTGGGTGAAAGAAAAGATGAACAAGGACACTAAGCAGTGGTATCTGCCCTGCGCATGAAAGCCCGTCTTATCCTGCATTCCCTCACTTCACATGGCTAAGCAGACACTGAAAATAAGGACAGACAAGGACAAAGATGGATGCATGTTCTCATATCTCTGTAGTCCCCAAGTTCTGCCCCTAAAGCTTCCTGAAAGCATGGTGAGAATCAACCCTCTGGGTGGGATTTAGTCCTTTTGTTGAGTGACTTTCTCTTGCCCTTGGGGACATTCCCAGGCTCCAACTCTTCCAATGACATTGCTGTTTCCATGGGAACCAGGCTGCTTCTAAAAGGAAAGATGTGGAAGGATACAGAGGCAGGCAAAGGAGGGAGGATGTGGACCTCAGGGTGAATGACAGAAAAGAAAGGTGTCCACGAATGGGGAAATTATGCATCAGAGAACTGGCTACTCCATACCAAGAAGGGAGGGTGTGGTGAGGCATGGCTAACAGGGAATTCTTTTCCACTGACCCTCTGTAGTTGCGGGAGGTTATCTGTTTGAGGATGGTGGTAAAAGAGGATCCCTCCAACTGGCTCTAGAGAAGTTCTGCCGCAGTGCTGCCCACCCCCGCAGTGGGTCAGGGTGGCAGAGACCAAAGCAGTGGTGCTGCAGTCAGCAACCAGGCCGGGGGCCTCCTGTGAGTGGGATGAAGAACAGCTTCCAAGCTGTGGCCACCTGGGTGCACAGAGCCAGAGAGGAAGTCCATTCAGGAGGCACAAGAGGGAACCTGGGATGGAAGCCGAGCGTGGGGACCTGGAGTGGAGAAGCCCTCCTGAGACAGGATCCACTGGTGGACCCAAAGTCAGCACGGCCACGCAGCTCAGTGAGGACAGGCCTTTGCTCTTCCAACTAAGGAACCCCTGAGAGCTCCAGGAGGTTCCTGGACCTTGTCTAGCTCTCCAGAGGCAGCAAGGACTCCAAATTTCACACTCTGATGGGGAGCCTACTTTGAAGGTGAAGTCTCAGGATGAAAGATAACAATTTTGCACAGAGATTTTGTAAGACCCAGGCTAAAATAACCACTACAGCTCTCCAACCAAAGTTTGAGGAACAAAATCACAGGGTGTCCCCATATTTCTGGTAGCCCTTCACCAACTGGTGAGGCCTTGTTGCCATAAATTCCTGATCATAGTTCTTCCTTCTAGCAACGCCTGGACAACTCCAGTGAGAACTGTGTGGATGTGTCTTATGGGGGTGACCCTGATGTCATGATCATTTATAGGAGCTTCAGAGGAAGGGACTGGAATGCAAATGTTAAGGCTGAAGGCACAGCATCCATGCTTGCTTTCTACATTATTTTATTAGAACAGAAAGACCTACAACATTTGAATTCTTCACATCTCTCCAAAAAGACCAATAAAAGAGAGACATGCTCCTGGGACCAAGGGAAACAAGTTCCAGGGGAACCTGAGGCTCCCCCTGTTGGTCCTTTTAGGATGGAGACAAGCATACCAGCCAGATCCCCCCTGACTGTTGATGCCCCAGGATAAGCAGGTGAGCTGCCCAGCAGGTTCACCACCTTGAGGGCAGGTGTACTACTGATGGGGCTGGGATGGTGGCTGCAGTGTCCTTAAAGACAGTCAATCTCTGAGTCTTTAAGACACCCTAGACGGGGTATCCCAAGGAAGAAAAGGAAGGTAGAGGGGAAAAGGTCAGTATCCACAGCTGAGAAACCCTGCCACACCTGTTATGTCAGAGCAGACTCTCCCCTTGACCTCACCTCCCTGAGCAGCTGCTCTCTGGATCTGCTCCCCTGGCAAGGTCCTCACTGGCTTTCCATGCCCTGCAGAGGACATGCCCTCTCCTGCCACACAAGGCTCAGAGCCACTCTCACAGTTATCTTCCTTCAGAGCGGGTTTCCGGGCCCATTCTTCCTTCTAGCACAGCCAGAACTCTCTCGCTAAAACCCCTCAAGATGGCAAAGGCCTCTCTCCAAGGCCCGCAAGAAGTCCCCTCGTTTTGCCTTTCCAGTTTAGCGGTTTCGTCAAGGACCTAGCGCTTAGAGGAAGTACACAATCTTATTTCTGAGAAGCCCTGCTAGTGATGGCGATCCCAAGAGTCCATTTGGGAAGTAACTGTAGGAGGTCAGGAGGAACAGCTCCGGACCCGGAATCCCGAGCGCACCCCGTCTGAGCGCCCTCTCGGCCGAGGCTGCCCCCACTCACTCCTCAGGCCCTTCCACCAGCGCTAGTGCACCTGCCCGCCACACAGCCTCACCTGCAGAAGGCCCCTATGTTCTCCACCAGGTAGCACTGGCCGCCGTTGTGGCAGTAACTGGGGAAGAGGTCGCACACCGACCGGCAGGAGCCGTTGTGGCGCACGAAGCCGCTGCGGCACTCGGTGCCGTTTTCGCCGGCGGCCGGCTCCCGGCCGGGCTCTCCGGGGCGCGGCCTGAAGCCGAGGCCGCCGCCAGGCACCAAGCCCAGCGTGCGCTGCGGAGGGACTGTGTGCCACCGGCCGGCGGGCTTCCCGGTGGGCGCCCGAGGGTCGCTGTCACCGTCCAGGTCTCTGCCCCCCGCTGCGTCCTGCTCCGCGTCTTCGTCCTCCTCCTCCAAATCATCGTAGAAGGACGTGGTGGGGTAGAAGTCGGATTCGTCAAAGGGGGTGAAGTCGTCGTACAAGTCAAGCAGGCTCCACGAGGGCGTCTCGCCCTCCACGTCGGGGAGGTGCTCCGCGGCCTCCGGCGGCCCCGGGAGGGCCCCCAGGTCGGCGCCTAGGCCCCCGCCATCCAGTCCTTCGAAGTAGTCGAGGGCCAGGACGTCCGGCGCGGGGCGGAGCTCCGGGGGCGCCGAGGAGGCGGGCCCCGGCGCGCGGGGATCAGGCGTGCCGCCGCCCCGGCCCCGCCCCGCCGGCAGTGGCCGCTCCGCAGGAGGCTCGCGGCCCGGGCTCAGCCGGCCACCCGGCTCCACGGCTTCGGGCGCGGTGGGCGGCACCGCGGACGGCCCAGAGGCTTCGTCGGGCGCCGGGCGCGTGGCCGCGAGGGCCTGGGGGTCGCCGCTGCCCGCCTCCGCGGCCCCTCCGCTCGTGCCCGGGCCGTCTGCGTCCGGCCAGGCCGCGGGACCCACCGCGCGCTGCTCGCCGCCCTGCGCGGTCCTCGAGGCCTCGGCTTCCCCTGAGGCGCGCCGGCCGGCCTCCGTCCGCGTGCTGTTGGCCCGCGGCTCCCGCACCGCGACGCTCCTCACAGGCTCGCCCGCCTCAGGTGCTGTGGGCGGGGCGGAGCGCGGGCGTCAGGGCGGTGCAGCCCAGCCCGGCCCGCCGTCGCCCCAGGGATGCCCCTGACCTCCGCTCCTGATCCTCTTCCTCTCAGGGGTCCTGCCCCGAACTAGCGACCTCGGGCGCCTGCAGCAACCCCAGACCTCTCATGACACCCGGGCCCCATCTCATTCAGGTGCCCCCATCTCTCTCAGGCCCTCCAGCACCTGCAGATCCCCGGTTACCCGCAGGCCTCCTGTCACCCTCAGGCACCCCCAGCACAGTCAGGCCTCCCCTATCACTTCTAGGCCCCCCATACCCTCAGGTCCACCCTGAATTCACACTCAGACCACCCCATCACCCTCGAGACGCCATCACCACAGAACCCCTCGCCTCTAGCCCCCATCAGCCGCGGGTCCGCACTGAACTCCTGACCTTAGGACCACCCCCGTCACCGCTAAGCCCCGCCTCCCAGACACGCCCATCCAGACACGCTCCACCATCAGGCCCCGCCCACCAGGGGCCCCAGGCCCTGGGGCCCTCCTTCATCTCCAGGCTTCCCATCACCCGCGTGCCGCCCTGAACTCGCGCCCTTAGGACCACCATCACCCCCAGGTCCCCCACCACCCTCAGGATAACCACCACTTCCAGGCCCCGCCCACCCAGGCCCACCCCCGCCACCAGCCCCCATTCCCTGGGGCCCTCCATCGCCTCCAGACCTCCCATCACCTGCAGGTCCCGCCCTAAACTCGAGCCCTTAAAACACCCATCACCCCTCAAACCCCCACCATCCTCAGGGTCCCCATTACTTCCAGGCCCCGCCCACCAACCCTCTCCAGTGTCATGCCCCGCCCACCAGGCCCCCACATCGCCGCCAGGTTGCACCCCAGGCCCCGCCCCCGGACCCCGAGGAACTCCAGGCCCCGCCCCCAGGCCCCTCCCCCAGCCGGCACCTGCTTCCGCAGCCCCGGGTCCCGGCCGCCCCCCACAGCGGCCTCCCGAGCCCCGCACCTTCTGGCGCGTCCCCTCCCCGGCCTCGGCCGCAGCCCGTCGACGCCGCCGGCACCGAGGCCCGTGGGACCCCGGCCGCGGCGAGGCGGTCAGTACCTACCCGGCGCAGCGCCCGCGGCGAGCACCAGCGCGGCCCCCAGAAGCAGCAGCGCCCGCGGCGGCCCGCGGCCTGAGCCCCCGGCCCCCGCTCGGCCCATGGCGCGGCACCCCGGCCGCCGGCCGCGGTCTGCACGGCTGGCTGCGCCCTCGGCCCGCGCTGCGGCCGAGTCAGCCCGCCACCGGCAG
>JAQQAC010002837.1:113300734-113341417 GCA_029783875.1 Phataginus tricuspis | reverse complement strand
GCGGCGGGGCGCGGGGACCCGCCTTCGGGGAGCACAGACCCAGCTCCGGACGCCGCGGCAGGTGCAGCGCGGGAGGGGCAGCAGCGGCTCTAATCCTCTCAGACCTAATCCGCGTTGCGGCAAGGCCTCCCTCCGGTGCCTGCGGCGGCCCACGCACCCCGGGTCCCCACAGCGCAAGGGTCCCTAGTCCGCGACCGGGGACCTCCCGCCCGCCCACGCGCGTCCCCGGCCCGCTGGCGAGTCGCGGCGCGGCACCCGCTTTACCACTGAAGCGCCTGTCCATGTCCTGATCTGTTCCTGACCCGCATGACCACACTGGGGGCCGCAGCCCCGGGAGGCGCGGCTTCCTGGCATCTGAGGATGCTGCTTTAGGGAACTCCAGGCTGAGCGGGAGGAGCGCGTGCCCGCCTTCGGGGCTGCCCGCCAAAGCCGGGTCCGGCCCCTGAGGCCCCTTCAGACCGCCCGAGCCCTGAGAACCTCTCGCCCCTGTCTCGTCATGTCCACAGCAATCCCTTCGGTCCGTCCGCCCCGGCCGCGGCCTCCTGCACATGCCCGTGTCTTTCCTGGGCTGCGCGGCTGTGCAGACGGTTGCACCAGCCGCAGAGGCAGCTGCTCTGAGCAGAGGGCCGGCAGAGGCTCCAGGGAACCGCCACCCTGGTGTGGCCTCCCGTGTGGTGAGCTAGTCTGCCCCTCCGCCTTCCCAAGCCTGAGTCTCCCTGAGCCCTGGGCGGCGGCTGTCAGGGAAGGGTGTTGGTGACATGCCTACCTCCTCCTTCCCGCCAAGTCTGGGGGAAGGAAGGTCACAGGTGGGCCTCAGACGTTGGGGCAGGACAACCACTCCTGGGTCTTTCACAAGAAAGGTCTGGATGAGGCCCTTCTTCCACCCGTTTAAAATTACCTATGTCAATTTGTTTCTCACCTTAATGTATTTTGTCAAATACCCACATTCTTTTAAGCTCAATTTTTGAATTAAATAAAGCAAGCATATTGTATGACAAACTCTGTTACCACTTTCGTCCTTCTGGTTTTAACCTGGCTGTTGCCATTCAGTTTCATCCCCATTCTCCCTAACAGACCTTGCCAGAGGTTTCAGGTGTGAGCAGAGCACAATTGCCCGGGTGGCATCTCCACAGGGTGGGAGCAGCTCACCTAGGTAGTGGAGTGTCGTGAAAGAGCAGGATTTGGCCTCAGCTGTGTGTGACCTGGGAGATCAGTTAGTTAACCTGAGGTTCAGGCATACGAAAGTGGTGACCACAGTGTAAAGTGAATGCAGTACTTTTTCTGGGCACAAGGGCTTGGGTAGGCTCAAGAGGGGCAGATAGATATGGGAACTGGACAGAGGGACATTGACCTCCATCAGAGTACACACCCATATTCCCACAGTCATGTCTGGTGCAATTGGGCCCCAGGATGCTTGGGGAGGCAATGGCTTCTGCATGCCTCAAAGGTTCCTGCAGGGTTTGGCCTCCAGCACAACGCACATTCCCATGGCTGCAGCCTGCATCCCAGGCACAGCCTCTGGGTGAGCTGGGGGGGCTGCTGTCCAGGGCAGGAACTGCTCCAGCTGTAATAGCTAGGGAACACTTCAGGAAGCAGCAGGGGACCTGGCTTTCCTCAGTAGTGACCACTAACACTTGATGAGTTTTGAGTTTTCCTAGTGCTCTAGTTTGCCTTATGCTACACAACCATACTACAAATATCTACAAATTCTGCACATTCGCAGTAACACAGACTGTGCTAATGAAGTGGTGAGGATCTTGATTTAAAACCTTTCCATTTTAGCTTCTCAATTTCAGAAGAGGAATCAGACGTAGAGGTGGGGCTTCACTTGGCAAAACTGAAGCCCTGACTCTCCCCACAAAGCCCCACTTCCACCTGTGCATTTGAGTTAATGAATCAATGCTATGATCTCTTGAAAGAATGCTACGCAGCAGTTGAGTCTGGACTCGTGTCCTCCATCAGTCAGAAAGCATGTAGCACAGCTTCTCTCCTGCCAGTGCTGAGTAGACAGCCGGTTGTGGGCTGCAGGGCAGTCTGTCAGCAGTGACCATTTTTGGTGACGGGCGCTGGGAATGCACCTTCTTGCATGTTATCAGGAAGAAGGAGAGAGCCAGGGGATGTCCTGAGTCCTTTGTGCCAACCACCACCTCCTCACCACAGGGAACCCTAGTCTCAGTTCCACAAGAGCTCTCATTCTAGAAAAAGTCATCACCATCTCGAGGTGGTTACCTTGTGCAGGCAGTGGATCTGCCACAAGATTGGAAAGGTCCCTGGATTTCATTACCCAGAGCCAAGTCAGCTGGCACAAAGCCACACTGCAGAAGCCAACAGTTGGCCTCAGATGTGGAGCAACTAGGTTAACGGCCTGAGTCCTGCTGCTCCCGGGCTACTGAAGAGTGGGCAAGCGGGATAGAGGAATGCCAGTTTGGATGGGCATGGGAGACTGGCAAGATCCCGGGCCAAACCAGTCACAGCGTCAGCCTGTGCCACAGGGCTTACCACCGAAGCATCACATAGCTTCCTAGCCCCTCCTAGACTAGGTAGCCAGGGCACCTTAGGTGGCAGACTGCCACAGAACCACAGCGAGAGGTTTTTGTCTTGGCCGTCCGGAGATGATGTCTGCTCTGTATTAAGGCATGGCTGTTGTGCTGAGACCTGCAAATGCTGCACTGTAAAGGTAGGTGGTGCTAAGGCAGCTGCCGGTAGGTCACTTGGCTCCGCTCCACGATTTGGACGAGCCTGGAAAGGCCTCTGCAGGCAGTAGAGAGGAGAGATGGCAGGATAGCAGCAAGGAGGGGCCCAGACAAGGGTCCCCGCTACGGCCCCATGAGGGTCAGAAAAGGGCGGGGTGGTCCCAGAACACGGGTTCAAAACGGTTTTCAGAACCTGTTTAGGCTGATTCACCACACCCTTTGGGTGGGGCAGTCTGGTCTCAGCTGTTTCAGGGATGAGAGCAAAGGTGCTTCCTACCAAGCGTGGCAGCAGGCCTAAACATGAGCCACAGGGGAACAGAGCTCTGGGGAGCTGCTTACAGAGACCCAACCCTAAGGATCCTGGGCCCGAAGGTGGGCAGTGCTGACTTCCTCTGAGGAGGTACCTGGGCTCCCCATCCTGAAGGGTGCCCGCCTCAGATGGGGAGAATGCATTAACAGGACCCAGGACGCCAGGTCCGAGGAAGATGGCCCTCCACTGGGAGCACCTGGACAGCCATGCTCTGGGAACAGAGGAGGGTTTTACGTTAAGTTATGGGTAGAGGGAGAGCAGAAGTTTTCTCAGGGACTGGTGTGTGTCCACAGGAAAGGCTGATGATTTAAGTTTCCTGAAACCTCAGGTCACCACAAACAGCACGACAGAAATCATGAAGAACATCCTATTCATACTGCACATGCCACCCCCCCAGAAAACTCCTGACTACATTGCTGCTTTATCTTCCCATGTGGCACTCTGAAACAATCCTATTTGTTGACTACTTACGGTCTGGCACCCCCCACCCCACGTCAGTGACCTGGAGTCCAGAGGTCTTACCTACCTTATCCCTAATTATGGCTTCATTGCACGCAAGGGCAAATGCTCGGCACACAGTAGGCCCTCCAGTACTTACTGGAGCAATGGAACTGTGAGAACCGCAGACATCTTGCCCTGCCATACAACTTTCTCAACCACTGGTGCTCAAAGGGTGTGATCCCCTGACCAGATGCCCCAGGACGCCCTGGACCTGTTAAAAACACACTTTCAGAACTCAACCCAGACCTACCAGATCAACTCGGAGGGTTATATGCTAACAGTCTGGAGGGGGGATGATTGTGACCTGCACTCTACCTGGAAAATGCTGTTCTTAATACATTTGGGGGAACTGCTCCACAGAAGGCTCTGAGGGACCCGTGGAAGCCTGGTTGGTTGTCATGTCCTCTTACGTTCCAAGAATCCACACATTCATTAACCAGTCTTTGGTGAGTTTGGATCAGGGATGAACTCTTCTTCACCCCTGGGCACAGGAATCCTTGGGACGGGGGCCCCGGCTGCTCCTGCACTTGACTGGAGGAAAGAGCTGGAGCAAGTCACAGTGCACAGCAGCCCAGCTCACTGGTGTGAGGCCAAGTCCACCGCCGGGCAAGCAGACCCGCTTCCTGTCCTGCACCGGGTCCTGGGCACCCCAAGGCAATGGCCCTCTGCACAGGGTTTGCACCTGGGGAGCTCAAAGGCTGTCTAAACTGCATCCTGAAACACACTCTCTAGCTCACCAAGCAACACGATCCTCTTGTGAGGTGCCCGGATGCCAGCCACCCTCCCCAGACTTCTTTATTCATGCTGGAAGTAGACCAGAAGTAAGGCATGGTCCACAGACATGTCGTGAAGGTGGTCAGTCCTCCAGGAAGCTCCGAGTGACTGCTGACCAGGACCAGCTGCAGCTGGACGTTCAGGCTCTTCCCAGAACAGGTGAGCAGACTGGTGTGTGAATGCAGAAATGGGACTAGAATCCAGGAAAGATGTTCCATTTATTCACTGAAAAAGAGGGAGACCAGGCCTTCTTCATCAATTTCCTCCCATCTCCCCAAACTCCCTCATTTTTCCAAAATAACACACTGAGAAACATGTTTGTACAAAAACCACATATTATTACCCCCTCACAAAATTGGGTGGCTGTATTACAAAAACAAAACCAGATCAAAACATGAAAAGAAAAAGTTGCCACTTGTTCTGAAACGTAACAGTGTTAAGAATTCAGGTATTCTGTAGAATCATTACCAGCATAGTAAAAATATCTCCACCTGGACCTTTAAATTTTTAAGTATCACTTTAAAGACCTGAGGTTATAAGGGACCACAGTATGAACCAGAATTCCATGTCCTTCTAAGACCCCGGGGGGAAGGTAAGCGTTTGGAATGGGTTTCTTTTTGCAAAGGCTGACGGGAAATAGGAAAACCCTGGCCATTGCCAAAAGGCGCTGGGGGTCTTTCTAGGAGGAAAATGCATTGGAACTAAACTGCAACAGGAACAGCTCATTTCTTCTCCAAGAGTCCAGAGCAAACACACAAAAAACAAAACAAGGTCTCCTTGTTTCAGTGCCCTGGAGGTGGCCAGGCCACTTGGTCACAGTAACTCCTGAGGGTTTGAAAGGCAAATCTTAGTTATGGTTTTTATTTTTTTGCTGATATTAAAGAAAAAAGTTCTAAGGTGTTTTACAAACTCCACAATAAAGCTTCATAGAATATATAGAAAGATACCCAAAGGCGTCCCACTCTGCACCCTAAAAGAAACTGTCGCTTGTGACTGTGAAGTGCCAAGCTGCACAAGGACACCTTTCCCCACCCACGGGGGAGGAAGGGCAAGAGGAGCAGCCAGGAACTCATCGCCACTCGTCAGCAGGGGTGCAAAGGAAGTGGCTCAAATTAAGGCATTTTTGTGGCTCTTCTTCCGGAATGATTCTGCCCACCCCCCCACCCACCCCGGGTCTGGGCACCCCAGCCCTCAACACGTGACGCTCTGATTGCCGAGTGCGTTCTGCCTATGCGTCTCCCTGACAACCCTGTGAAGGCTTGAACGAGATCCAAGTGGGGGAGAGCTTCCCTTCTCCCCTGGGAAGCCCCACTTCTCCAGTCCCATCTCAGACCAAGGTACCGCTTCACCAGACTCCACTCACCCTGGCTACTGCAAGAGGTAGTTTGGGGACCTGCACCCCCAGCCATTCTAACCAAGTTCCAAAACGAGCTAAAAAATGTTTAACACTATCTACTTGTTTTTTTTTTCTTTCATTTTAAAGGTCTTTTTAAAGAGGAAGAAAAAAGAATACACACAAAGCACTGAGCAGTGGGCGGGATTCTTCAGTGGCCAGTGCCCTAGACACCTGACACCTCCTCGGCTAGTCTCGGGAAACAAGGACTGCCTCCCCAAATCCAGGACCTCAGAGAAGCAAAACGCCCACCCCGAACCCAACCACCCACCTCCATAGAAACCCAGGACCAGGGGGCCTGTTCCCACGCTCACGTTCCCCCTGCCAGGTCCTAACGGGGTATGTTCTGCCAGGCAGCGGGGAGGCCTGCAGTCCTCCTTAGGGTTGTGAGAGCAACAGGGCACCTTTCTCCCTGTGTTAATCTTGGTGCACCTGTGTGGCACGTCTCATGAAATGTCATCAGCACCACTCTCGGCTCTGATAAGCAGAAATAAGGTCACTTATAAGGCCTTGTGGTGTGTCCCCTCTGGCTATCCCTCTGCCCATCACCATTTCTTGGTTCCTACTAACTTAGGATGCTCTCCTTTAAAGCAGTAATGACCCCCACCCCCCCAAAATTAATGATTATGCTATTTATCCCCAGAAGCATAAGACAAAGGGGAATGAGGACAGCAGAAACAGGACACAGTAGGCTAACGCTGACAGGGCCTGTGGATGGGTGGTCCTGCCCCAGGGCGGGGAGATGCAGTGATTTTTAGGGTGCACTGTGCCTGCAGGCTTTCCTCTGAGTATTCGCTGAGGACCTGACAGAGAGGTGCAAAGTATGGAGGGGTGGTGAGAGGGCTGGGAAATACAGGAGGCGTGTTGGGGCCGTGAGAAGAAAGGTCCTGGAGGAAACCCAAGGAAGTCTTGCCATCCCCACTCCAGCTGGTGGTGCTGGGCACGGATGTTCCCTGCATCTCCCCAGCTAGGGCGCGGCCGAGGCTGGTGGGCCTGGAGCAGGAGGCGGAGGGACTCCATCTGCAGGGGGTGGAGGCGGCGGCGGCTGCGGCGGGGGATCTGAAAACACATCCAAGAGCAACTTGTCACTGCTGGAAACCCAAGGGGCTCGGGGACAAGCCCCTCAGAGAAACATGACAACACGGGAAGCAGCCAGGCCAGCCGGCCTGTCTGAACCAGGTCGCGCGGTTCATGCGCTTCCCCATCCAGGTGGCTGGGGTGGGGACTGTCCCTCCCCTGATCACGGCCCACCCCTTCCAAGAATCACTCCAGACCTTTTCAGAACTTAAGTTATATTTTGCTTTTATTGTATTATAAGGTTCTCTCTGCTAATTTTATTTCTTCAGTTAAACGATAAACTCCTTCCTGGGCAAGCTCAGCCTTCTTCTCTTTCAGCGCCTGGCCTAGCTGGGCACAGAACAGATTGTCAGTGACTCCGTGCTGGTTAACTCTCTCCACCAAGGCCAGAGAGCTTCACTCGAGGCAGCTGCTGACAAGCTGGAAAGTCCTGGGAGGCCCCACAGCTCCTGAACTGCAGTCCTTGGATTTTTGGCCACAACTAGGTCAGGTCCTGAAGGGAACAATTAGTATGAGTGTCTGGGGCTCTTTCCTATTTCGGCGTTAGCTGCCATAGCATACAAAGGAGCCCTAGTGATCATTTAATCCAGGTTTTTTTAAATCTCTCGATTTTGCCAGAAATGAAAACACGTGAAACAGAATAATCACAGTGCAGCTTGCTTACCAGTCGGTTCACACAACCCACCCCCCGGGGTGCACCAAACCGTGGAGGCTCTTCAGAGCACCCTGAAACCCACGGTCTAACCCCAGCCTCCTCTCTCGTGGGAACACTGAGGCTGCCGGAAACGTGAGCCCAGTTGACGTGTGGAATGTCTGAAACCCTCCACTGTGACAGGTGCCCCCAAGGGCCCTTCAGGGTGGATCCCTGCAGGCACAGGCCACAGGGTCAGCAGGATGGGACAGTGGTAAAGACCCCTGATACCATATCTGTGCCAGGGACCACAGGCTGGTCAGGCTGGCATGTCTGGATGTCCATAACGGGGTAAGGCAAGGATTTTCCTGCCAAAGAAGAAACAGCACTATTCTGTAACTTCTGACCATGAGTCAAGATCACTTTTTCCTGTTGTTGGGATGTTATACACCAGCTCAACCATGGTCTTTCTCCTGTGCACCCACTCTGTCCCATCCCCAGAGGTCTAGATGGACAGGACACATGCCTGTCTGTGCAGCCTGCCTCTGCGCCCTGGAAGTCCACCGGGGCCCTACAATGCACCTCACAGTCTCATGGGACTGTTGCTAAATTTTGTTCTACTTATTCTCCACTGGTTAATTTCTTGGTTCTGCCAGCTGTAGCCCCTGGAGGCCAGGCGTTCCTACGAGCCCTCGCTCTACTGTGTCCAGAAGCGAGCCCCTTGGCACACACTAGGACTTCTACTAAACGAACCCAGGGTCATTTCGCGATCACTCTCATGGGGAAGGTCTGGAGTCAGGGGCAGGCCAGAACCCTGAAGCCGCACTCTGGAGGCCAGAGACGACCTGGCTGTGCACACACTGTTGGGCAGACACTGCTTGACGGCAGCTGAGGGAGCCTGACGTGATCACCTTTCTGTGTCAGCATAGCCCCTGGACACTCCTCTCCTTCCTTCGTCTAAGCAGCGTGGCTACCAGAAACCTAAACCCGTTAGGGTCAGTCCTGCCCTAAACCTGTTTCTGTTCTTTTCTTTATACCCACCACTTTTGAACCCTGTAGGGAAAACCAGGAACTCCTCATGCCTACCAAGGCTCAGACCAGACAGGCTCAGCTGGCAGTGGGAGACCAGAGTCTTTCTGGCAGGCCTGCAGATAAAGGCCACGGCACCAGAGCCTGTGTGTAGCCGCCCATCAGGGGTACTGAAGAGCCCTGGCCACAAATCCAACTTCTGGGCCCCAGTACAGGACCCAGTGCCCACAGGGCACCAGAGTGGACAGCACCAAGGCTCCCCCCCCGCCTGCAGCCCTCCCAGGGGCCTGGGAGAACACAGCCCCACCGTATACTTACACATGCCGTTAGGTGCTGTGAGGGGTCCCCGGGGCCCCAGGATGTTTCCTGGCAGTGGCGGCATCCCGGGAGGCGTAGGGATGCTCCCGGCAGGGTGGATGTTGGCTGCAACAGTGGGAACCATGCGGCCTGGCAAGGGCTGCCCAGACATCATGGGCCCTGGGCCGGGGATCTGGCCTGTGGAGGAATTCAGAGTACTAAGGTGAGCACGCCAGCAAGAAGAGAACTCCAGACTCAGACTGCCGAACCCAGACAGACGCCCGGCCCTCTGGAGGACAAGTACCAAGGGCAATTATCTGTAATAAGCTCTGTATCTTCTAATTTTTTAACTAATTTTTGACTCTTGGGGTGGAGGATAGTGGGGCAGGTCTGTGGAGTGAACGGCCACCCTAAACCCTGGGACAGGCAGGTCTGCAGGTACAAGGACAAAACAGGTGCCCGGTAAGCAAGCAGCCATGGTGGTTAGTCAGGTAAACAGCAGGCTGGCAGGTGTCTTCCCATGGGTACAAAATGCTGCGCACAGGGAACAGAGAGGGGACTTCAACAGCAACTCACCGCACAGTGGAAGGACCTCCGGCTCAGCTGGGCCAAAAGACACAGCCTTTGAGGGGAGGTATGTCTGAGGGTGTCATGGCCACCACCAAGAAATAAAGAACAGATTCTTAAGAATGGATCCCCAGTAAGCATGGATCCTGACTGGAGCCCCCGAGTCCTGTTCACAAAGACTCTACTGTGACCCTTGCTATGATGCCTGGACCCGCCAAGAACTAGCCAGCCAGCACCTTCTCCTCCTACTTTGAAATCTATGAACAAGACACAAGACAGTAAAATGCTTCCTGTGTACAGGTTTACACTACTTAGAACCCTCAGCACACTGTTTCTGTAAAGAGCCAGGCAGTAACTATTTGGTCTCTGTCACCAACACTCAACTTTGCCATGTGGCTGCAGACAGTCCTACGTGATAAGGGGTAAACCGGAGTGGCTGTGTCCTAGTAAATGTTGCTTATGGGCTCTGGAATGTGAATTTCACATTTCACATGACATAAACCTCCATCTTCTGAGTTCCGCAAACCACTTAAGCTGTAAAAACTATCATCAGCCCATAGTCCATACAAAAACAGGAGACAAGCCAGATTTGGCCCCCAGGTAGTAAAGTGCCAGGCCTGCGCCAGACAGGATGGTGGGTATTTATCACTCCTTAAGCTCAGTGGTTTGGCTTGGTTTTAAAGAGCTCCCAGGAGAAGAGGGCATAAACTAAGGCTGAAGCTCAGACATAAGGGCAACGTAATATTCTTTACAGACTAAGAAAAGAGAATCTATGCAGCCTTTTCTTTTAAAGAATCTAGTAACTTTAGTATCTATGTGAGGTCAAGGTGTGAAACTGAATATAGGTTCTGAGACAGCTGGAATCAAGAATGCTTGAGGTGCAGTCCTGGAAATGTGGGGAGAAGGGCCTCTTGGTAAGACACACAGAGCAGCGCTGGATGTCCAGGAAATCTGTCAGAAGGTCCTCAGAAAGACCCAAGAGCCTCAGGCCTCACATCATCTTTCAGTGTCTGTTCCCCAGCCCAGGACCCAGGGGGAGGAGCCTGCACTACAAGGGTATCAATAAGGACAACCCCATGGATGTACACGAGTCAGGTGTACAGGTGGCCTGCTGTTTTTAAAAGCATCATACACAACATTATGCCCTTAAGCAAATAGGACAGCAGCCTCGGGTCGACCTCCGTGACCTATAATGCAGTAACCTGCTGCAGGATGGACAGCCCCCCTGACACACACACCCCAGCTGCCCTCTCAGAGATGGTGCCTGCACCCTGGTACTAGGGCAAAGCCAGCCAGTGTGGGAGGAGCTGCCAATCCAGGAGGGCCACAGGCAATAGCACATGGCCCTCAGCACCGAAGGGCGGGGCACACACACAGTGGTGAGAGACACACTGAGGGAAGGCCACGCAAAGGGTGAGCCCAAGAAACCACTGCCCTCCACTGAATCAAGACAAGCTGTGAACACGTATGAGCGAAGCAGAGGAGCAGGGGTGAGGCCTCACTCAGCACACCCTCCTATGCATGGGGCCTCGCTGAGTCAGCCACGCAAGATTGTAATGTGAATGCTGCTCCCATGTCCCTGCGTCACTTCCATGTGACATTTTCATGCTGGCCACCCCCCGAGGAAGCTGCATTTCATGAAGAAGCAACAGGCTTCATGAGGTGAAACAAGTTTATCTGACTGACATGCTTCAAGGCCAAGGGAGGCTGCATGAGTGATGCACTCAGCAGGGTGGGGGATGTAACAGTAAGGCTACAGGGGACTGAGTGGAAGGTTGTGGAGAACGGAGGGGCATGGGACCCACATGTATGATGGAGCCAGAGTTCAGCGCAGAGAAAAAGAGCTTTGGCAGAGAAGCAGGCTGTGTGCGGGCAGGATGCGGGGGTGGTGACAGGATGAGCCGGGGAGCCTGGAGAGCACAGAGAGAGAGAACCCGTGGGGCCTGGGCAGGGGAAGCGAGGAGCAGGTGGAGGATGGCCTCTGCTCTGGGAGGGCGATGCACAGGCAGCCTGGAGCGGACGCCCTGGGGTAGAGACGAAGGCACACAACCCAGGCCTTCCTTTTCTAAGAATCAGCACCGTCCTCAGCAAGGCTGTGAGGAGGCACTGCTGGCCTGTAGGAGCCTCTCCCAGCCCCTTTTGGAGGTCCTGTTGCTCCACCCCCACCCCCCACCGGGGCCACAGGAAGAGCAGTGATTGGCTTCACACTCCCCCTCCCTGATGACCCGGGCCAGTCATGCGGGGCTGTGACAGTCATGTGACAGGAAGGCAGGTGGCCCACACCTCCACAAGTCTAACTGGAGGGAAAAGCTTGTCTGTCAGCATGTATAGGCTGCCTGCCAGCCCAGCTTGAACAGGCCTTTTGCCGGCCCTTCTCAGGTCTGTCTCCTGGAAACTGACAGAGGGTGGTGATGCCTCCTTTATGAAGAGCTGGGAGAGCTCTGCAAGGGAGGAGGCAGATCTTGGCTGGTGCGTGCTCCACGGAGACAGGACACATTGCAGTTCAGCCCCAGCCCTCTCACTTTCAGCAGTATGGTGGGGGGTGGGGGGTGGGAGGGGTCCACGCTTCTACCTGCCTAGAGAGGCATGGGTTGCCCAACCCCTGGCTGAAGAGCAGGCGTGCCTGTGTGCGGCCTCCTCAGGGAGCGCACAGGTGATAAGGCCGGAGCAGCGTGGCGCTGTCCACAGCCCGACCATGAGCACTCTGAGGGCCTCCAGGACTCCAGGCCCATGTCCTCATGCTGCACAGAAGTGAGCCGACAGCTGCCCGCGTCTGCTGACCAGCGTTCTGTCGGCCCAGGGAAAGTGGTCGTACGCTCCAGGGCCTTACTATGGCGCTGGCTCCTCCAGCATGCGAATGAGGCAGAACAAAGACTCTCAGAAGAGTAAGACGTCTGTATGGTCACAGACCTGTTAAGCGGGTCAGACCCAAACCTCCTGACTCCAAATCCAGTTCTCCTACCACATTGTGCTCAGATGAAATCACTCATGTGAAAGCACTAAATATACTTAAGAAAAAAACCCAAGGTGCACACTTCAATCCCAGGCATGTGTTTCTTCTTTACCAAACAAAATGAAGGGTGTGTGTGTACTTTCCCTAACAAAAAAATCAGGTATTCCTTTCCTACTGGAGAGGGTGGAAGGAGTCGGGGAGACAGACAGACGACAAGGCTTCAAAATGGTACCATCAAAGCATAAACCGGTGGAGTATGACCTACATACAAGCTTATCTTTTTTTTTAAACAGGTTATCTGAAGCTTGAAAAATGGAAAGGTTTGCTAAAATTAGTTTTAGCCTACTGGAAAAACCCCTCACACTCAGATTTTTTTTACTAAAATGTTATGTTCAACATGCCTAATAGAGTATTATTTAAGGATTTTATTTCTATTCTTTGGGATGGGAGGTGGGAAAAGAATCTGACAGGAGGAAAGGAAACCTGTGAATTTCCAGCCTTGAGCATGTTTCATTGCTCGGTTCGCAATGTCCACGGCACATACTCCGACTGAGACCCCCACACAACGGTAACACCATCAGGCCAAGTGTGGGGGAGCCCAGACTCCCTGCAGAGGCTCCCCAGCTTCCGGGGTGCCTGCCACAGTGGGGGTGGGGTGGGGGGGTGGCCAGGCCCTCACTCTCCTCTTGGTGAGGGCGGCCTGCTCCTCCCGGGAGCCGCGCGACAGGATGTTACCGTGAGCAGGACCCAAGGCCCCTCAGATAGTAAAGACTTTACTGAGCGATGAGCCCTTCTTCTGCCTCTTCGGTGTGCACTGTGAGCCGGCGTACACTGAGAAGTGAGATAGACTGTAATCTTCCCCTGACACTATTTCCCAGGGGCTGGGCCGTGTAAGTGGGTCTAACTCGTGGGCTTGAAGGCCAAGTACCCAATAACTTGGCTGAAATTTCCTTTAACAATCAGTATTTTACTAAGACGCAAAATGTTCTAATCATATCATCAGAATGTCATGTCTGCCATGTCTGACTTCTTGAGTCAGATCAATTCCTATTCTGATTTTTTTAGGCACTTGTAAAAAGTCTTACACTATTAACAGTAAGATGTACTTTTCCCTCTGCTTTTCACACACAAAGGCAGCCCCCCTGCTGCCAACAAAGGCAGATCATTCGAGATCCACTAGGCATAAACTTGAGACTGCCCAGGGAAGGCAGAGTCCACACTCTCATGTACCAGGTTTTTACCATTTGCTTTTGACTCAGCTCACCAATAGGTGATCTTCCTTTAGATATGTGCCAAGGCCCCGGAGTCCTGGCACCTCACCTCCCAGGAGAACCCAAGCGGGTGAGGCACCCTCCTTGCTTGGTCAGCAGCACCACAGGACACGTCCAAGAGCAGCAGCCACCAACCAGGCCCTCTCCTTCTCGGACCCCGTGGCCCAGGGTGTGACGAGAGGTGGCTGCTATTGTGAGCATTCATCTCGTGCCACCTGGGCGGCAGTTTTCCAGGGAGAACCGGGGAGAAGCTTTGGGGGAATCACCTCGTGAAATTACACTGTAGCAGAGCTTAGATGAAAGTGAAATGTAATGCTGTGTATTTCATAAAAATGAGTAAAAGCGAAGGCTAGTATAAAGATGGACATGGCCACCTCATTTCCAGGTGCCCACCACACACCAGAAACCCTCTGTGTTTCATAAACATGGATAATCCTTTGTTCTCTCGTTTGGTAGGAACAAGTCAACTTGGACACTATTTCAGAGATAAAAACAACTATAAAAAGCTGGAGTTTCCAGGTAGTGAGGAGCAGGAACACAGAGAGCTGAGGAAGAGAGCAGCCCGTAGACAGTACACTGTCCAGAATACATGCGTGTGAAGGAACTGAGTGCAGAGGCCCAAAGTAAGCAGAGCACACAGGTGTCATTTTACAGGAGCCACTCTGGTGCCAGCCCGGCAGATTCATGACATTGAGCTGGTATTTTAATGGGTTCTAGCATTAACTGCTGTCCAGTTCTACTGAGAAAAGGTTATCTGTGATCTATATAATCACATAAACTCTAAAAGTCTGAGAGCTGGACAAATGAACCTCCCACTGAAGAATTTATCTGACCTTCTCACTTCCCTTCCAACCTTGCTGCCTCTCCCTAGGTAGGTTTCCCCCTTCCTTCAATCACCACAGATTTCAGCCAAATACGAAAAGCTAGACAACTGACTTGGGTGATGATCCTCAGCTTCTAACTTTTCTAGAACTTAGGCAACATCAGTTGTTGAAACCGGGTCCTCAGAGTTCACTGCACTGTTTTTTTTTTGTGTGTGTTTACCTTTGAAAATGTCTGCAAAGTAAAATAAAAAAAAAAACCGACCCAAGGATGACTTTTTCAGGTGCTCTGAGATGTACGGGCCACTGGGAGGCATCCCGCCAAGAGGCCCTGGGGAGCGCAGCAGGCGTGTGTGCTGGTGGCTGCAGAACCAGCTCCCACTTGCCTCTAATTTCCTGGACAAGGCGCATTCTGAACGGTCTAGTCAGAGACCGCCAATGGTGCAGTTGGTCCCCAGCCTCACCTGTGAGCCTTACCTGGCTGTGGGGGGTGAGGCGGCGGCATCTGGTGGTGCAGCAGAGGGTAGGGGGGTGGCATCACGCCGGGGGGCCCTGAGTGCTGATGCATCTGCTGAGGGGTCTGCCCGTGCTGCTGCTCCATCTGCTGTCGGGCCCGCAGCTCAGCGTATTTCAGCTGCTCCATGTGGAAGTTCTGACGCTCCGTGAGTAACTGCTGCCTCTGCTGCTCTAACTGTAGGAAAGGGGGACGAGAAATGACACGAGAGGCTCCCACACATGGATCACGCGCAGGACACGTCCCTAGTGCCGGAGCCCCCAGACCTCAGCAGTCACATGGTCACCAGACCGCCCTTACACCCAAGGTTGGTGCTGCTCCGTGAGTGCACATTTCCTCAAGACACTGAGGTCAGAGCCTTCTCTGCATTAAGCGTAGGGCTGGCCTTCCCTGGTGGCCCTTCGTGCAATCTGGCTACTGTTCTCTGGGCCCATGCAGGACACGTGTCCTCCTCTGCTCTCTGGGTGGCAGTTCCCATGATTGCCTCAGGCTCCCCAGTTAAACAAGCCTCTCCTGTCCCTTTCAACAGCCACCTAGCCTCCCCTGTGCTCCCCTCCTGGATGTGATCTTGGGTCACTGTCTGGAACGTGATGCCAGGGGTGGGTTAAATGCCATGGTCAGTGCATGTGGCCTCAGCTGCAAAGATACACCCTTTTCTTTGTGGACGGTGGCAGTGCCACTGTAAATTTTAGCTCTCAAGTACCCAAAATCATACTGGATGACACATTCACACTGTATTTTAGATACCAAAATAAAAATCTGCATGAATCTTGGTTTGAAGGATATAAGCATTTCAATATTCAAGATAGTTTTTCTGGACCCAAATTAAAACAGAGAGGAGTAAGTTATTATATGTGCCAGGAAATTCAGGAACCATATGCCTCACAACAGTTCAAAGAACAGAACCCACCTCAAATGCTATCAAAATCAACTGAATTCAGGGCTGAAAAATCAACTTCAACATAAGGAAAATAAAAATCCAGATTTCTGGAAGCAAGTAGCATGAAGTCCAAAAGCGGGGCGGGCCCATCGACCTGTTTCTCTTCAATAACCTTCTATTCAGCCCCTGTCCACAGCAAGATCTGAGCCACTAGGAGGCATTTTCCAGAGCTGTGCTGCCCGACAGACACAACAGGCCACACGCGGCTCCTGAGCACTAGAAATGTGGCTCATTTACGCTGAAACATGCTCTTAGGTGTGAACTACACATGCAATTTGAAGACTTTTATGAAAGAAAATAAATTTTCCATATTGATTACATGCTGAAGTAGTATTTTGTATATATTGGATTACATAGAAATTATTGCAATTTCATCTATTTATTTTTAAAATGTGGCTACTAGAAAAATTTAAACTACACATACGGCTCATACTTTATTTCTGTTAAATAGCACTATTCCAAGGCATTTACTAGGTTAAGGAAATAGAGCATTTTGGCTTCCAGAAGCAACCAGCTCTAAGGTAAATATTGCTACATCCTCTCATTAGCAAAAGCAGACGGGCTATGTGGGCTCTTAGCAGAGCTGTTCGGGCTGAGGTCCTCACTGGTTGTCAGAAGCAGCAACTAGGGGACGTCCATAGATGGCTGGCATGCAGGAAGACAGGCTCTGGGCCCAGTGTGGAGCAGGGAGGAGGAGGAAGTGGTGCACAGGCAAAGGCTAGCTGGCTCGCGGCCTCCCCAGGGAGCGGAGACGTGGTGCATGCTACCACGGTCCCAACAGATGGGCACAGACTCTGCGAACTCTAGGGAGGGTGACTGAGGAGGGCAGAGCTGGCCTGCTCCATCTGCCTAATGAGCAGAGAGCTGTAGATGTAAACAGCAAAAGAAACCCTCAGTGAAGTAATGTGCAAAGGAGGCAGACAGATGAGAGGAACCCAAAGTTTCTGAGTGGGGCTCCCAGGTTTGGCTTTCTTCTAACCATTCATTGCAGGGATTTTAGGACTTTGCTGAGGTCAGACTTAAGAGGCTGTCAGCAAAGGACCTCCTATGTGTGTTCTTGTTTGCTACTACTGGCCTGGACAACTTGGCTGAAGCCATGCAGTCACATAAGAACCACAAAATTTAGGGCAAGACGTGCTTTATAAAGCAGCTCACTGTCACTGTGTCCCTAAGGCAATTTCAGTCTCTGCCTTACCAGTCTCACTGGCTTTTATCAAACCAGCCTTTCTTTGGGAGCTGAGCTCAGTATCATAGAATTAACTTTGGAAACAAAAATTTCCCAGTTTTCCTTGTCTACAAGTGAACTAATTTCACTTACACTATTTTTTCCTGAGCTTCATCTGTCATTTCATAATATAAGAGGTAAAGAAAACAAAGTCATTCGCATAATTAAAAGAGCCCAGTGTGGGTTCCAGTCTGATGTGGGGGTGAAGGTCCCCTGAGGGAGGCCACTTCTCCCTGGGCACAGGCAGCAGAGCTGATGGTCACATCCTGGCCCTCTCAGGCGAAAGACCCTTCACCGTCAATGAACCCAACAGGGATGCACTCACCTCTGTGGCGACCAGAAGGAATGTGGATGGGGAGTTTCTGAGGAGAGTCTGACAGGACTGAGCAAATTTTAAATGCACTCAACCAATGGCCAAGTGATCCTACCCCTGGAATTCTGTCCTAGGAAACTATGTATGTGTGCATAAGGACATTCAAGTATTCTCTTTGATGTACAGTTATGTCAGAGATATACTACAAAAAACATGGCAACATTTATTACATCATCCCACTTACATTTTAAAAACTTCTGTGTCCATGTATAACCTGTCATACACACACTGAAAATGTTCTGGAAGACCAAACTATTAAGAGTGATTTGTTCCTATGAATGAAATTGAGGGTAGGAGAGAGTTTCTAACTTATTTATTGAATATTTTTTCATCACACATTATCTTTGTAATAAAAAAAACAGCACACTAAAAACTGCCCAAGTTAAATGCTACAGATACCTTAATTTTCTTCTCTCCTTTTTCCATTTCCGAGGACTATGGATAAAGTTACAATAGCTAAACCAAATAGTGTAAATTAGTCACACAAATAAGGTGTTAATTAATCTGTTCACGTTCTTTCATGGCTCCAATCTGGCTCTAGGGAGCCCAGTTTCAGACAAAGCTGCCTGTAGCCCTGCTCCAGAGACAGAGCTTCCCACATTCAAATGCTGCCTTCCCCCCTGCACGCCTGCACTGTGTGAGTATAAAGTAGCCGAGTCCAAGCGGAACCTGAACACAGCAGAGCACTTTTCTAACCAAGACGCCCAACGTGGACAGCTGCACGCACCACGGAAGTTCACACAGCCTTCTCCCAGCTCATCTGCATAACAGGGCAGGTCAAAGAGGGGGCCACAAAGTCCATCTGTTCGGCCCAGGGCGAGGTGTCAGCTGAGGCCTGGAGCTGCAGAACTTAAGTCAATCATCACACCTTCCCATGAAAAGTTTAGGGTCAGAGACCAGACATCCACTTAGGAAAACCAAGTCCAAAACAGACATATTTGTTCCTCCTTGCCCCTGTGGGACAGAAGAACACAACTGCATTTGCTGCTCCCATGTGTGCTTCTGAAGGCAGAACCCCCAAGGCGGGGATGCTGGGACCATCACTCCATCTCTGCTGCCATGTGCTTGCTCTGCGAGGCCATGTCTTTGATTCAGACCGATTCTGCTACTGGATGCAGCTGTCCAAATCTTCAACAAAGCTACCGTCACGGAACGGTGCATATCTAGCACCAGACTCACTTATGCGACAGGCAGCAGGGATGAATTACTACAATACATGGGAAGTAAGGCGATTCTCTTAGGGAAGCATGAAATTCACTCTGGCTTTCTTTCTACCTTGTTACAATGTATAGCAAATTTTTCTAAATCCACATCCTATGTGTGAGGACGACCTCTGAATCTGTCTGGAACCTGACCTCTCCCCTTGCACGGGCACTACCACCTCATGCGGATCACCGTCCCACCTCGGTGTGGCCTTCCTGAGTCATCCTCCACAGCAGGGCAGGCAGACTGGACCCCACTGAACCACAGAAGAGTGTGCCAGGCCTCTGCCAACAGAGTAAAATGAAAGGCCTCTGTATGGCTAACAGGGACCCGTGACATGATGAGGTCCCCAGACCTCTGACTTCACCCTTTCTCCCATTCTCCTCATCGACACAGCCCACCCGGTCCTCAGGTCCCATCAGTCCTGCTCAGGTCACAGAGCCTTTGCGCTGTTCCTGTGCTTAGCAATGTGTTTCTCCACACAGCCGACTCGGATGACTACCTAGGTCTGAAATCCCTCCCAGTACAAGGGCATATGCAGACCCACACAGGGCACAGGTTTTCTCCTAACGTCCCTCCTGGATGATTCAAGCTCCACCCAGGCACAGGGTCTTGTGGGAGGCTCTGTCCCTACGCACCGTACAGCACTCGTCATACCCAGAACGATGCAGGTGCTCTGCAACTGGCTGCTGAACGAACAGACGTAATCTGTCCTCTGGACCGCAAAGCTGCCAGTTCTGGGCAGGCTGACTCTTTGGTCTGCTCAGCAACTGTGGCCTTCTCTTCACAGTTCTGGATATGGGCCTTTTCAAAGCTCAGGCTGGTCCCTCCTCCATGAGGAAGCTTTCCTTGATAATCTCGGCCAACTGTGGCCTCCACAGACCCATGGCTCCTCCAGACCCATGGCTGCTCCGTGCGCACCCTCTTCATGTGTCACCATCTCACCCTCCTCTAACCTCTTTAAGGACGGGGTCTGGGTCCCTCCCAGCCTTGAGCCGCTTAGTGTCTCTTTTCTTAGGCAACAGTTTCCATACATACATGACTGAACTTCAGAGGTTCAGAGGGCTTTTAGTCCAGAAGCTACAAACTCGATCAGCTCACAGACCCATGCTCCCTGGCCTCAAAGTACTTTTAAAAAATCCAAAAATCCAAATGGGAATGCTCCAGGGGGGGCCTCAGCACCCCAGCTCTCTTGATGTGGCTCCCAGCAGCCACACCTGGAACCTGCCCTTCTGGGCTGGGGTGGGGGCTTCCTGGCGGGCACTGAAGACTGCTCAGGCGGGCCGACTGAGCAGAGAGAACCCAGGGCCAGCTCCGCATGCCCACCTCGGATGGAGCCAGTACTTTTTACCAGTCCTGTCCCTGACAGACCGCGTATTCCAAGCCGGCCTCCCTCCAATCAGCACTCATGGCAGGGCTGTCTCAACAGCTGCTGTGAGCGCTAATTAAAACTGTAGTCATAATATCTGTAAAAGATTTAAAATTTTACATCCTTATTCTTAATTACTAAATACGGCTCAAGAGAACACCTGATTTTAAGTCATTACAGGAAAAAGCCTTCAGATCTGATTCTTAAGGTCTAAGAAAAGATTTTTTAATCTACTGCTATGTAAACAAAACCAAACATCCAATTCCAACAGAGCACGTGCTGACCCACGGGGAGTTGCAGCCGGGGGAGGGGAGGGCTCCGCTCCTCGCTGACTGGACAGTTTTGCACAGCCTCAACTTTCTAGAGTCACAATAGAGAGATGACAAAACCTTGTTTATCTTAAGAGTTCCTAGGTTAAAATAAGGATGGCTCCTTTCTTTATAAAGTGCTAGATAAAAACACAGAGCTGAGCACACCCAGGTTTGAGATGTGGCTCTATCCCTTACGAACTATGTGAGCTGAGGTAGGCAAGGGGCCCTGTCTGAGCCTCAGCCTGTTCTTCTGTAAGAAGGGTTGTGAAGAAATAGGCTTACATTCCCACCCAGCATGACGGCTGTGTTCCTGTCCAAGAAGGCAAAAAGCAATCAATATTTTCTTGCTAATGGCTTCACTACATGGTTTTTGAAAGATTAAATGAATAAAATACGTATGAAGTGGCTTAGCATGGTGACTGGTCTAATGTGTTCACAAAGCCAACAGAGGCTCATAAACATCAAGAATTAAACCTCCAGTTGCAGACTGATGGTCTGTGGAGGGAGGCGCAGGCACTCACTGCACACTTCCTAGGTGTTCTGGGCTCTGCGCCAGGCACGTGCCCAGTGATCCTGGGATGAAATCATCAGTTGGAAAACAGCCAGGATTTGCTTAAGGGAGGACACGATGCTCATACGGGGTGGAAGAAAACACCACATCTAACTGTGCAGAAAAGTAATGGGAGGCATTCTGAGATTTTTACACAGCAGTAAGTAACTGATACAGGTATGCTGACACACCGTGGTCAGTGCTGGGCTGTTATGTACGATTTTCCTGCCCCTCAGTGGTTGTGAGAGTCCAACCACTGTCTTCCTGATGCTCTCTTGTCAAGCCCCGTCTATCCCCACAGCCGACCGGGACCGGGGTGACACCCAGTGCAGGGTTATGACCCCCAAGGCTACTTCACACTCCTGCTCTTTTCAGCCACTCTGAAAAGGTATCTTGTCAGCAGCCCCGTGATTAAGCTCATGTGGCAAGGAACTGAGGCCCCCTGCCGACAGCCCACGAACCAGCTTTGTGGCACAGGGTCCGGCCCAGGGCAGCCTTCCAGACACAGCATCCTGTGAGCACCTGCACTCGCAGCACCGGCTCGGCCGCCCTCAGACTCCTGACCCCCAGGGCCGCGGGACAGACTGTTTTCTGCTTTCAGCCACTCAGATTCGGGGAGATTTTTACACAGCAGTAAGTAACTGATACAGGTATGCTGACACACCGTGGTCAGTGCTGGGCTGTTCTGTACGATTTTCCTGCCCCAAAAGCTGACTAGGAAAAAGGCAGGGCTTTGTGCAGAGCAACACCATGTGATGCAGAGAATTTTTATGTCTTCCCAACACTTTCAGTTGTGCTGTTTTATACACAACTACCCAGTGAAATGTTTTGTTCCCTGGTTAGAATTTAACCATGAAAAAGTAAATTCGAGTAAGAAAAACACAGCGGAGTTTTACAATTTGAGGTAAAAAGAATTAGGTATTAAGAATACATAGCACAAGGGGAGTGTTGCACGGCCAGAAGAGGCGGAGCTACTGCACCCTGCTCCTGATGCCTGGGAATGGGTGGAAACGCGGAGCTATGGGGGCTCCACCAGAAGCTTCAAAGGGCTGGGTCTGCAGGTTCACCCTCTGAAGGGAACGCGACATGGAGCCGAGAAAAGAGCCCCAGACAATCCAGACATTTCTCAACAAGCACCCTGACTAGGCCACGCACCCTTCCTGGCCAACCATGTGGTACAGGACCCACCCCATCACCACCTGAATTCTGCATGTGCTAATAATCCATTCTCTTATAGCCCCTATTATCCAAGTCCCCTAGAAGACTAGAAAACGACAAAAGAGCAGCTATTAGGGTGAGACACACACACACACTCCTCAAGCGTAGCTCACCTCTGGGAAGTTTTCTCTAATGGCCTCACCTCTCTGCACCTTCGAGGAGTGCTCCTCTGGCTCCAAAGCAGCAAACACCACACACTGTTGTTTGTTTTCACAACTGTGTCACCCCTAAACTAAACTAAGTCCCCCAAAGGTAGACTTTCCTGCCCACCCTTAAACCTTTGGACAATGATCTGGTGTACACACTCAACAGACTGCAAACAAGAGCCTATGATGCACCAGTAGTGTGCTTACAAAGACACCCCATCAATCCTGCCTTCCTATATGGGAAGCGGACAGGTGATTAGCAATGGCAATACAGCAAGTGCTGTTAGGCAGCCAATGGGGAGGGCATGTCAACCAAGGGTGCAGGACTGAGGGATGCAGAGGGAGGCACAGTGGCAAAAGGGGCCTTGTGGGCAGAAGGGCAGGATGCATCAGGGGGCACAGAGAACAAGGCCATGAGGGAAGCCTGCCTGTGGTGTGGCGTGACTACTACACAGCTGAGCAGCCAGTGTCCTAAGGCAGGAGAGGGCCAGGGAACTGGGGCGGGCTGGCATGTAGCAAGCACAGGACAGTGCCTGGAGCAGCTTCTTGTCCACACAGAGAAAAGGCTGCTTAGCAGCTCAGCATGGCCCAGCTCCCATCTTTCACCATAAGGGGGGACAAGAAAACTAGGAGGCTAAGGTCAGATTGAGGAAGGTCTGGTTAAAAGGGATCATGGACAAGAGGCTCCTGACTCCAGAATAGATTAACCCCTGCCTTCTGATATTTATCTTGAAGACGATAGGTATTCAAAATCCTTGAAACAGGTATGGATCTATATGGATTCTACTGCGCTGGTGACAAATAGGTAAGTCAGTCAGTCAAAGATCCAACTTTTATAGAAGGGAGAACTTGATTCTATCATGTACCTTGAAAGCTGAGAAGAAGCTGAAGTTTAGATAATTAGTTTCAGAATGTGAACAGAGTCCCTTTTATTTACCCTCACTGGCTGATAAGCCTTTTGAAAAGGCAAAGCAAACAGAAAAGAAGGACAGAAGACAGCTAGAGACCAGCAGAGCTGGCTGCCGTATCAAAAAGCTGCCCTGAGCGGCACTTACAGCCTCTTTCTCTCTGTCCATGATGGTCTCCAGCTCCTCAAAATGTCGAAGTTTGATCTCCAGTTTCTTCATCTGAGTCTCAACCAGGAGAGCTACCAGAGACTTGATCTTTCTCTCTTCCACAGCAGCCAGGTGCTAAGTGCAAAAGATCACTGGAATTATTTAGGTAAACATTTGCTTAAGAGTAAGGGAGGTTGCAGTGGAGGTTATGTAAATAAGCACGGTGCCCCCCACCACCCATTAATTAAAAGAAATTCCTCCCATCTAAAGAGTCCATCTAGGAGGGGAGGGATCTACCTGTTAGAACCTAAAGTACCACCTATTCAGGCAGTAACCCCATCTATAAACACAACATATGTGGAAACTGAATACGCTAAAGGAGAAAAACTTTATGTGCTGTGGGTTTATGTGAGAATAAAAAAGTTTCATTCCAAGAAATTTAAAAATGGTATATAATCCCTAATTAGACCTCACCTAATGGAACATGCCTCAGCATTCCAATTCTAGTCTTTTATACACATTCAATCTCTTTTCCTTCATGACTAAATGGATTCTCATGGCTCAACTCAGAAGTCGGTAAGGTTCAAGGTTAATGGGTTGATTGTAGGTCCCCAGGGGCTGGGACCATCCGTGTCTGTCTCAGGCATCAAGTAAGCCTTGCACTGTAGCAGCGTCTGACACGTAACAGGCACTCAGACACAGGTTTAAGGAATAATCCGAGTATGGCACTTTCCAGTTTACAAAATGTTTTATACTTAAATTTAATATTCATTATTTATAATATATAAATTATATTAATAAATATTAATCATTAATATTAAATATTAATTCGATTCTTATAATAATCATGTTAGAAAATCAGATCAGAAAGGACTTCTGATTCCAACAAAATGCTATGGGTTCAGAAAAATTACCTTAGTTATGTAAGGTTGAGGTAACAGTAAAGGCAGAGCTAGAGTGAAAATGTTAAGTCCTAAAGCCAAAGGCTGGTTACTCACATCACTATGCAACAACACTGTTTTAGTAGACAGTTTCCTGGGAAAACCTGAGAAGGGAGTTGCGGTAAAGACAGCCAAAACCCACTGGCCTTTTTTCCATGGAGAGGTGGAGTCTCCAAGGGCCCTGGACCTGGGAAGGCCCTCGCCACGTGTCCTCGCCAGCTCCCCGCCTGGGAGCCTCATGGCCCATCTCCTGGAACACTTGTTCTGGGACTCCAAGCTGCCATGCAAGAAGTACGATCCTCCCACCACAGCCTCCAGGGAGACCCTGAACACCGCAGGAGTGGGACCCACAACCTACACCAAGGACAAGTACTTGAAGGACCTGCCACAGACCCGCTAGATGAGCCTGCCTGCAAGGTGAACGCCACTGAATGACTCAGCTGACAGCACACAAAGAACTGTTTTTGGTGCTCAAATTTCACAAAATCATGAGCCGTAATTAAATGTTTTTTTTTTTAAACCACTAGGTTTTGCTATTGAAAAAGAATTTGGTATCTGGAAATGAGCTTCTGTTTTAACAAAAACCCAAAACGTTAAGTTTGGCTTTGGGATCATGCCATGGGTACAAGCTGAAAGGACCCCAATAAAATTGTTAGTGACATCTTAAAATACAGAGAGGGAAATACTCTCTAAAGTTGGGGAGAAGTAGATCTTTATTATATGATAGCACAAAGTCTGGAAACACTGTCACCTCTAGGGATGTGAAACCTCTAGAGGGCTGGGGGTCTGTGGCCTCCGGGAAATGCAAACCCTCTTTCTGTGTTTTACCGTAAGCAGCTAGGAGACCAAAGGGGGAACCTATCAGTTTCTGGATAGCTATTACCCGAGTTAGACGCCTTCATCCAGACAATTTAGAGGAAACGGAGCAAGTTTAGAAATAAAACTCTTCTCTGTAGTATTTCCAGCAAGGGTCTGAAACAAGGAAACGGCTTCAGGAAAAGGACTGAGTCCACAAGAAGAGCAGCAGAGCGTCCCCTCAGGGATCAGCTCCGGATGTGGCTGAGAGCCCCCCACCAGGCAGGAGGGCCGCTAAGTATCCTTAAGAGCACGTCTACTACATTCTTTCCTGCATGTTCTTGATCTGTACATTAAGGTTTTCCATCAAATTTGGAGAGTTTTCAATCAGCCACAATTTTTCTTTTTTTGCCTCTCACTCTCTCCTTCTGGGACGTTGACTGCAGGCCAAGAAAGCCACTCATCAGCAAAACGGAGCTGATTTTTTAATGGAAAAAGACAATGACTTGGGAGGCAGATTCAAAAGTCCAGAGGGCCACGCCAACAGGTGTAGAGAGTAATTTGCAGGAGCAGAAGAAGCCTGGACACGTGTGCTTGACTGCTGAGAACCGTGAGCTCTGTGCCCCACCGCCATGCTCCCTGGCTGTAGGCACATTCATCCCCACGCGTCACCATGCTGTCAGCCCACACAGTCCTCAAGTAGGGAAGAGTGACATGCAAGGAAGCAGTGCCCCGGCCCCCAAGTATCCTGAGGCACTTCACCCTCCACCTGCATCTGATTTAGATACGGCCGTGGGTCTCCTCCAGCCTTAGCTTGGTACTGTAAATGAAGCAACTACAGGTTTGTCTTGCAAGCAGGAGAAATGCATGTCATCTGGGACCAGAGGGCAGACCGACGGGTTAAGGTGGCAAGCCTCTGTGCAGATGTGTGGTCTGTGATCCCTCTTCACCTTGAATTCGGATAGAGCTTGAGAATAGTGCAGCTGGACAGAGTTAATCCAGTGTCAGGCTGGGGTCTAAGCCCAAGTTCCCCTTCCTGATGCAAGGGGCGTTTTTCCCTTAAAGTTGTAAGAGACCAGGGAAAAAGTCCAACTACTGTGGTACCGCATTAACGTGAAGAAGCCCACTACTACTTCTTAGCTAGGCCGTGTGGGATCAGTGATGGTCAGTGGGGTCACAGCCAGTCCTCCGGAGGCAGGGCCACTTGGCCTAGGCCTCAGGCAGCCCCACACAGCCAGATAACTGCAGGGTGGACCAGCCAATGCCGGGAGGAGCAGAATGTTCCCCCTGTCTACCAAAGTCACAGGGACAGATCACGAGATGGAATACGATGATTGTGGCTTCAGGCCACACGGATGAGCAGGGCCTTCCAAGAGCAGGGTGACAGAGCCCGCCCTTCACTCCCAGGCTTTACAGAATGCTAAGTCTGTGTGCGCGCCACAAACGCCTGGGATGTAGCAGAACCAACCCGAGCAATGATGAAGGCAGCAGGGAAGCGTCTTGGCTAGAAGAGAGTTAAGGGGGCCCTCGCCCAACAAAGTACAGGTACCAGCTGGCAAGAGCAGAAGCAGGTTCCTGAGGCAAGCGGATGGGGCTGACCACAGGCAAAAAATTGTCAGAAGCCGACCTCTTCTGTCTTCTCACCACAGTATCAGCAGGAAAGAGGTATGGTGACCGATGATCAGTGTGTCATGTAAATCCCTTTCAATCAATACATACTGGTAAGACCTTACGACTAAAGTGTACACTGAGCTTCCCTATCTCCAGAAAGAATCTCAGGCATAGGGAGTGAGTCCGAGGTCACTGAGAGGGTGAGAGGGTGTTGCTGCTGCTGCTCAGGAACTGACACCAAACCACCACGAAGGCAGCTGCAGGGTCGATGGGCACGGGCAGGTGGTAGGATAAACCTGAAGGGAATGTCTGTGGTCGGAACAGAACATGGTCTCTGCTCTCTCATAAGAACTGAATCCCACGTGTTCCAACTCCTGGGGTTTCTAGTTTATTTCAGCAACAGTTCTGGGCTTTTCCTTCCAACTTAACCTGAATCCACACCTCCAGAGGGATCCAGAGCACGGGCCATGGGTCTCCTTCCCACATGCACACCACTCTTCAGGAGGTATGAGTCGCAGCAGATAAAATGCAAAAGCACATGTGACCCTGAGTCTGTCCGACAGCAAGGAGGGAGAATAGCCAGACAGTATTCCCGCCCTGTGTGTGCTGGTGCTGATCCAGAACCTCTAATCACCACTCCACGTGAGAGTGTGACAAGTAATTAAAACCTATCAGGGAAAACTCTTACTAACAAAGCTGTTTATAGACACAGCACAAAAAGAAAGTCAGAGAAAACTTGGGTTGGCAAGATAAGCTGCACTAATTACAGTGATTTAAGTGACTTCCTTACCACGTAATTTACCACGCAGCACAAAATGTGTGTGCCATGGAGATGAGACCACACTGCAAGGGGTGCTGCGCATCCCTGGTGCATCAGAAAAAGCCGTGCAGCAGATGCGCCACCCTACAGGTCCCCGGGAAACACAGGTGCTGTGAGCATGAAGATCTGAATCGCAGTTACACGGATGGGAGTGAGTACTGATGTGGAGAGAACACTCATTGGCCTGGAGAGAGCATGTCCTTTGCATGGTGACACCCAGGGACTGGAGTGATTGACGTGCAAAAGCAGTGCCCTGATGAAGGGGTCCCCACTGTGAGCAGTTAGGCACAGTTGTCAAGCTTTTGTGCCCAAAGCCGGACACGTTAACAGCCACAAAAAGAGCACGAAGCATTTGGGAGATTTCACGGCAGTGTGCCATTTTACTCTCTTCTCTGGCAGCCTACAGGTCAGTGGAGGGGAGTGAGACGAGGTTCTGGCTGCTACAATGGCAAGGAATGGGACAGACAGGAAGAAATGTTGCTTGAGGGCTGAGACAGGTCCTGATCATGAAAAACTGAATTTCTTACAGAAGAGTTTGAAATTTTAGCCTGAGAGACATAGGGAGGTTATTTAAGTAACATGCTCATTTTGCATTTGTAAAGATTCTTTTGCACACTGTATGACTCCATTTATATGAAGTAAAAAATAGGAAAAAGTAACCCACGGTGTGGGGAGCAGGCCAGTAACCAGATGGATGGGAGGAAGCCTCTCTCGGCCTGGTCTATTCTGTTGCTGGATGAAGGTTCTGTTTGTGAGCCCACAGGGCTCAGTGTGGCAAATGCACTAGCCCCAGACACATAGATCTACTTGCTTTAACGGGGTGGAAGGGACAGACACAGATGATGGGAGGCCCCTCAAGAGCAGAGAAGGGCCGGCACTGTCAGATGAGCTGTGACCCCGATGGGCCAGTGCCTAGACAGCTCCACATGAGAGAGGATGGGCCGAGACTGCAGGTGTAGAGTGTGGGCAGGCGGTCTGTGCCCTGGCAAAGGACTCAGAAGGAAGCCCTCCTGGTCGCCAACTCCTCATTTACAAAATGATCAAAGATGCCCAGGACAACCCTCTGGGCCTCCAGGATCCCTGAGGACAGCATGAACATCATCATGAACTTGGACAATTCAGAGACGAAGAAATGCCAGAGTCCAACCTGGCAGAAGACAGACAGACTCAAAAACATGCCTCCAATGAAGAAGCAAAGCAAACAAATGTGAAGTAGCAGACAAACTGCCATCTGCACCAGGACTTATTTAACACACGGCCGGGGTGGTGGAAAAGGGAACCCCTACATGTGGGCTAAGAGTGTGTCTGGAGGCTGGCAAGTGTGAGTGCTCACCCAGGAGAGTGTGACTGGCCAGTGCACACCCTCCCTGACCATCTGCACCCATGTCCCTTGGTGGACATCAAAACAGTGTCCTGTGAACGGGTCACCTAAGGGTCTGGTACAGTCACGCTCCACAGATTAATACCTGCAAGAACAGTTCACAGCAGCTTAATGGTCAGGGGAACTAAAGACCGAGGAGGAATGTCTACCCACAGATCAGTGACCATTAAGTCATGACGACTAGGTGCGCCCGGTAACTACTGCTACAAACGGGGCAATGCGCACTGCAAGGCAATGACTTCTGTGACATGGAGGAGAGAAGGCCTTTTAAAAACTTCACATACTCATACCTGGAATGCCTTAAAATGTTAAATTAACTCAAAGCAGGCAAAAAACATTCTCTTTTCTTCTTATATATGCTGTGAAGCCAATACTATGATATAAATAGAGAAAACCACCCACAGAAAAGCTGGCAAGTTCAAAAAGAAAATGAGCTATTTTAGGTTCCCTCTGTCTCCTTTCAGTCTGTAAAAGTAGGGTGAAGAATTTAGACAAGGAAGCAGATTTTTGTCTTAAAAATCACAAATATTTCAATCCAGCAGAAACTGGGACAAGAGTCTAAGACATCCTGCAACACATCAGAGAGACTGCAAACCCCGCCTTCCGCCTCTCAGAGTGACAGTGCCTCCATCACGGGCAGCCGCGGCTTCACCCTAGCCTTCTGCCTGTGCAAGTTGCTCCCTGGAAATGCCCTCCAAGCACACAGGAATCCCCCATGGGTGCACGGCTCTTCACACAGCCTGCTCCCCAAGTCCTAACCGCTACGGCCCTTTCGGCTTCAGGGAGCGCTGGAGAGGCCGTGGGGCAGACCTTGGCCTTGGCTGCAGCAGAGGCGAGAGCAGCTGCCGCAGCTGTGGCTACGTTTCCTTCAGGGATCTCGTGCTCTACTTTCTTCTTCCCAGCGTCACTTTCTCTCTCTTTACAAGCATCAGTGAGCTCCTTGTTCTCTTCAATCTCCTTTTCTTCTGGGGGTGGGGGTGAAATAAGAAAGCTCTGTTACCAGTGTGCTGAGTATCAACAAGACAGCTCTGTCTCACGACAAACCGGGGCTTGTCAGAGATCTCAGTGCACTTTCCTTCTCCTCAAGGTCTCTGCCAAGCCACTCCACGCACTAAGATTGCCTCTACCTGAGAGGGCTTTTCTGAACAGTACACTTTGTCTTCTCCCTTCTCTGGGCTGCCTGTGTGGTTCCCCTGGAAATGAAAGCTCAAGGGCCCTAATCCCTGAGACCAATGAGATCAGTCAGTGATGGGCTCTGGGAGACCCTAGGGCCTGGAGGAAACCAGAAGCCGTGCACAGCATTTCCACAGGCTGCCGAAACAGACCCACAGGCCACCCCAGCACGCAGCCCCCACTGGGGCCTCCCCAACCCCCTCCAGGCAACTGCGGACTGGCCCCAGCATCGGCACTGGGACCTCCCTGCAGGACAAAACTCAAACGCCTATTTACTGTTACATTAAGACACACACTCAAACTAAATGAGGGACAATTTCAACTGCCCACATTTCCTGAGTGCTTTTTACACTTTTGCATAATAGTTTCCTCAGCTTACCTGATTTGGCATCCTCACTACCTTCACTGTCCTGTTCCTTTTCGCTGTTTTTTTCATTTTCTCCATCTTGTGCTTTATCACCTTCATCTGTTTCATTTTCGCCTTTGTTTTCTGCCTTTAAAGGGTCACAAAAGAAGAGGATAGAAAGTGAGCAAAAAGAGGTCCTTTTACAGTGACATTATTTTAGAATACCAACAGGTCCTAACTATTTTTGGCAAGAGGTAGACCAGGTCCACAAGGGCCTTGAAGAGAAAACCTGGGAAAAGAAATTCATGAAACTCAGAGAAATACCATTCACCACCTTATTATCTGACATCTCATAAGATCACAGGCCTCCACAACACACAGGCCCTGCCCTCTGCCAGGGTTAGTGTCCAAAGGATGCCAGGGGAATTCGGTGTATTTATGGGCTAGATAGATCAATAGTAAGTAAATTATTCAGTCGTTGTCCAAAAGGACCAAGAGCAATTAAAATGTACATTATCAACCAAGCAGCAAGATGGAACACTGCCAAAGTAACAAGTTGACAAAAGCCGTTTTATACAGTCATTTGCTGATGGTTCTTAGGAACAGCCGTCATCAAGAATCAGCAATCACACTCTGGGGACTGCACCAGGTCAGTGTTTGGTGTCATCTGCTGGTTCTGAAATCCCTGTGACCTTGGACAAATTATGTAACCTTGTCTACAAAACGAAGACACTATCTCTGACTTGATGAGGCTGTTTTAAAGAATTAGATAAATTTATAAATTTTAAGTACAAAGCACAGTATCTGGAACATTGTTAAGAATTCTAATTCATTTCAGTATTATCCTCACTATCTCCTTAGTCTATACGCAATTTTACCACAAACATGTAATTAAGACCTTAAACTCCTGAATATCTCTATTTGCTCAAGGAGTGCCTGAAAGCTCCTGGCTCACCTGTGTGCACAGCCCCCATGAGACGGACCGGCACAAGCAAACTGGGCGCTCTGATGCCCTCTGCACACCGGCTTCTGGGTCGTCCTCCACTGCCAGCTGGAACTTGACTCCCTATCCTCCATTTCTTTATAGCTCTACCTGCTCTTTTAAACCTCCCTCAACTGTCAATACTTAAGTCTTCTCTAAGTTTTTCTGCTGTATTTTCTCTCCTTGAAAATCCCTTAATATTCTACAATTCTCTTTTGGCACAAGAACAGGACCCAAACCCTACAATTCAATATTCCCAAGAACCACACCTTTTATATTCATGTTTCCAACTGTGCCCAAACAGGTTATAAAAGAAGAGGTTAAGGACTGGATAAACCTTCACTGGCTGAGGAAGTGAAAAATGCCCTGTATTAAACCAGCAAAGTCCAAATGGCTAATACGATCATTTATACTCCCTGGAGAAGGATTCAAAAGGTCAAAATAAACCCAAACCAATCTATCACAAAAGGTGTGCTCTCTATGGCTTTTCTGTCATAGGAAGATTCAGACAGACAGACAGACCTCACCTTTTCAGACTGCTGACCATCAGTATCTGTTTCCATTTTTTCCTCTTCAGAGCCATCTACAAGCAAAAGAATAAAAACAAATAATACCATGTGGAAAAAAGTAAGAGCTATGCACAGTAATGTGGACATTTTGAGTGAGGCATTGGAGAAACACTGCAGAAGGGGGATAGTAACTCAACGTGAAGAGCGTCACCTTCTGGCTAGAGGACACAAGGCGGCAAGTCCACCGTGGGTACGCACGTACGGGATGCCACAGGGGCAGAACTGTCCCAGTCCGGGAAGGACACGTGGTTACACAGTGTTTTCTAGGGAGATGTGGGCATGTAGGGATGGTAGTAGCAGTATTATATGTACAGAGGACATTTCAAGGAAAGGACAGAAAGAGTCAAAGGCACCCCTGGCAATGAGCAGAAAAGGGAGGACAGCAAAGAGAAACCAGAAAGGGGGTCTGATGCTGGGGGCCGCATGCCGAGCAGCCCTGATGCGGTGCTGGGGGCTGCATGCCGAGCAGCCCTGATGCGGTGCTGGGGGGCTCTAACTACTCCCCGTGGTTAAGAAGTTCATGAAGATTTTGTAAGCAAAACAATGCAATCAGGCAAGTGTTTTTGGTTTTACAACTTTATACAGAAACAAATTATTTCAAACACAAGGATTTCTTATAGTTTTAAATAAAAACATTCAAGAATCCTACAGTTTAAATTTTTCTATTATCCTCTTACAAATGACAAGACTATGCATTTACTCTCAGTGAGGACATTTAAACATGTTCAAAACAGTATTACAAGTTACTAAATAGGAAAATCCCTCTTTCTCTAATTTGTGAGGACAGAGATCCCTGTTTCAAGAGTTTCGGCTGACTAAGGGCTCCAAGGGACACACTATTTTGGGAACCTCATGAACCTCACATACAGTGGAAGAGCATCTAAAGATCACCACCTTCCAAAAAGTGTCTAAAGCTCACAGACCAGAAGTGAGCCGAGTGGGGCCAGGGTCTGAGTGTGTGGAGGTTTGCGGGGCAGGGCTGCCAGACCTACGTGCTTGTACTCTCCCACCTTCAAGAAGCTGAGCTGTGGACCAGCCAGGTCCTGGGGAAAAAAGTAAGAATGGTGGCCAATGTGACTGCAGGCCAGGGGCAATCCCTGGCTACCTGGAGCAGCAGAATCCTCTGAGGACAGTTTTGCAAATCCCATTTTAGCTAAAATCATGTCCAAGTAATGAGCTAACAAAGAGCAAACACCAAAAAAAGAAACCACTAAGACTGGGCAGAAACATCAGCCAACAGATTCATAACTCAACAATTACCAAACATGAGATGTGTCAGACCCAGAGTCTAGCATAGCCATGGATGCAATACACAAATAAATGAGAGAGAGTCAAAGATCTCCAACCAACAAAATATTATTCAAGATCACCAGAGACTTAAAAACCAAAAAATCAAATTATTTTCTAGAAATGAATTCAGGATAAACAGATGAACCCTGGTGAAGAGAAAATTACAAAACAAAGAAATGTATCTACAAACACGATCCACTAGTCAATAATGTTGTACCATCTCTGTATGTTGAAAGATGGCAACTGCTCTTGTCATGGTGGGCGTGTCAAGTCAGCATGTTGTGCACTTGAAACCAGTATAATATTGTCTATCAACTATACTTCAATAAAAAAAATTATCAGTGACCTGAATTACACAGAGCACTAAGTGACATGAACTCCTCATCTCAGCGTGGCAACTGGACAGGAGCACAGACCGAGAGCACAGCTCAGCAGAACTGAGTCCAGAGTGAACCCTGGGGTGCGTGTACAAGCTGTGCTCGTGCAGGGTACTGGGAGGCACGGCCAGACTGCACAGGCACGTCTGAGACAGAAACAGACCAGGGGACAACCCAAACTGCCCACCCAGTAATAGCACAGGTAATTAAATTGGGTTATAATTACAGAATAGCATACTTTACAACAGTGGAAATAAATGAACTATGGCTACCTGGCAATGTAACAACATGGCTATAGATGGAAAACAAGAGTAAAAAGTCTCAGGAATCTAAACAAAGCTTAAAACAAAGTTACACCTCACATACACTGTTAAGTACATCTCAGTGGTGAAAGCCACTTAAACAGCAGAACAGTACTCACAATTTAGGGTTCTTGGCGTGAGCAGTGGGAAGGAGAGAAGGTGAGCTAAGGAAGGAAAAGAGGTGGGAGCTACTGGTAATGTTCTAATTCTTGGTTCAGAAGGAAGATGTGATGTGAATTAAGATACATTAAAATGTAACAATGAAGAGAACAAAAAAACATCTGAACAAAAAACCAAACACAGATGGGGTCTTAAAAAACCCCAAAACCTCACAAGTTATTCGTTATTGAATCTGTATCAGATCGCCTTTGACGACAAGTCATCTTAATTATAGACTATAATTAAGATTATGTGGGAGAAACAGTTTTTGTTTTGTAAAAAAAAACCAATTTTTTTGTTATTATTTTATTTCTTTGTCATTTTTCACTGGAACCAAGCCTATTATTATTTTGGTCTGAAATTTAGTGATTGTTTTCCTGAAGAGTTAGTAGCTGAGCAGCCATGAAACTTTTGCCTTTTTGTAGCCAAGCAAATACCCTTGCTCCAGTTTTTTACATCAGGATGCTGGATATTGAAGAGGACAGCAAGGGTGAAAGCCCCTAACAACTCGCAAACACTGACTTCGCTTTCAGAGACAGGCCATTTTCAAATAAAACAATAAGGGAGCAAGTGACCTTTAGCTACAAGGGAAAAATCTACACCTTCTGGGCTAAACCTATCTTTCTCCGAAACTACTCAAATATAGGAAGAACAATTGACATAATAGTGTTTGAAAGGTAAAGGTTGCCTAGTAATTTTAAAGACATACATTCAGACTACTAAGCATAACTGCTCACAATATATTCCCCCAAAGTGTTTTCTGACCTAATCTCAAACACATCCAGAAGAATGGAGTCTATAATCTCCCACTCCAATGTTGCAAATTCTCAACTAAAAAATAGTAGAAAGGCGGCTTTGATTTAAACTTCGAATTTACCTTTGAGTTAAAACCATGGTTCTTCAATTTATTAGCTGTTGGGCAAATTCTTTAGTCTTGAAAAATCTGTTTCCTCATCAATAAAATGGAGATGATAATACATTACATTTCTTCGAGGACTGCTTGTGAATGTTGAATAAAATTACTATCGCAGTATGTGGCACACAGTAGATATTTGATCATTATCATTTCCATTTACCTCCATTTATACAACCCTTAATGTGAGGAATAATTCTGTTTGCTATTAAAATTGACACTTTTTCATTTTTCTTGAGAGCACAGGAAAGCTAACCACTTAGTTATATTTCTTCTAACATTTTAAAGTGACTACTCTAATTGTTTTTTTGGCTTAAGAGACTCTATTTTTAAAAAGCCATGTCATTAAGATCTACTTTCTTTTGTATCTTTTTAATTTGTCACTTCTTAACCATTTCCAAGGTGTGCAGTAAGTCGACAACTTTCTGGTTAGTCTGTTTTAAGATGGAGTCACCCATTGTGAATTTGTTTCCACAGTTTATGCAGTTTCTCCCTGGCTCACTCTCACTTGTTTTCTTCTTTAAACAGCATTTATTAATAATTATCAATTCATTGGAAGATTTTTTACATTTTAATTTAAATGGAAAACTTGTTTTATATCAAAGAAATGTATGAATTGAAGTAAACTTGTGATAAATTTGGAATGAAAATGCTGTATCTTTAATTGCTGTAGCTATTACATGAACACTAAAAACTGAACTAACGATATAATCAAAACAAAAAACAAACAAAAAACCTGCTTTTTAAGTGACTACCCACAATCTACAGTTCCACATCCCAGAAGATTACACACACTCACTTTCTCTATTGTACAGAAAGCCAAATTTGATATTCACTCTTTTAATTGGCTACGATTCCAAGATGAAGAGTGAAGTCACACAGTATTACTGCTAACTTATTACACAGTGACGGTGCAGTGGGGCCCTCTGTAAGGGGAAAACCCTGGAAGGAAATACTCAGTCTGAGAGCTTAATTATGAGTTGTGTGTGTCAAGATACTATGTGGAAGAGCAAGTAAAGTGGTTTCTGTTCCATGAATCATTTTTTTAGCTGCTATTAGACATCTCAGAAAAAGAAAATAAGAACACAAACTGCATCTCGTTGGTCTGAATTCTAGTTGGAACTGCAAACTCCCAGAGGCGGCAGCCTCTCCCATATCCATCCCTGTCACCTTGTTAGTACTGATAAACTTCCCTACAAATGTGTGGTCTCACCCATTCTGCAAAGTTAAATGAAGAGATTATGGGCAAGATTAAATTCCCAACTTACGAGGAAGGACATGACACAAACGAGCAGGCCATGCACCAAAGACAAAAAGAGAATGTAAAAAACCCTCTGACCAGGTGGCTGAGCCACGAGGGGAACGCCAAGTCAGGGAGGGAAAACATCAATGCCGTGGTCTACAACCAGACCTCGTGCTGCAGAGAACAGGGGTTGGTAAACTTCTTCTGTAAAGACAGCAACTATCTTCAGCTCTGCAGGCCAGACGATTTTAGATGCAACTACTTAACTTTTTCATTGCAGCACAAAACCTACCACAAAAGCAGCTTGTGGATGAGGACTTGATGGACAATGAAATTTAAATGTCATGTAATTTGTATATGTCATGAAACATTATTCTTTTGATTTTTTCCAATCATTCAAAAATGTAAAAAATCATTCTTATACATTGTGGGCTAATAAAAACAGGTGGCAACCTGGATTTGGCACAGGAACCAAAATTTGCTAGCTCCTGCTCTAGAAAGACAGGGTGAGGGCTGGATCCAAGCCAAGTAGGCTGGAGTCCTGTCCCCACAGTCTACTGACTGCAGTTGACGGGCCAGCTCCTTACAGTTGACAGGGGCCTCGGCCTGCTCACCTACAAAAGGAGAACAATGACGTCGTCCTGCGTAGAGTGGTGCTGAGGATGGAATGAATCATCTCTCGTGAAATTCTAGGAACCAGCTCACTGTAAGAGCTCAGGGACGCCTGGTGGCAGGGTTGGGTTGGTGGGACCCGGGCCTACCTCTCTGTGGCTCTGACCCAGCCTCATGACTCAGAGGGCTCTCATCCTGCCCCAGACTCCCAAAGATCCTTCCCAATTGGTATGTCATCTATGACTTCCTTCTCTCCACGAGAGAAGGACTTTTCAGTAAAGGGCCAGACGGTTTTATAAACTCACCTGCCCTTGTCCCGTTCTCTCAAAAAAGTTATAATGGGAGTTCCGGGAAGATGGCAGCGTGAACAGAACGACAGAATTTTCCTCCCAACATTATATTTACCCACGAAAACACAGCAAAGGCAACTGTTCCTAAAAGAGAGACCAGAACAAACAGGAAAGCGCACACAGTGCAGACACCTGAGAGGACCCGGCAGCGTGCGAGGCGGGTTAGAAACAGAACCGCGAAACACGATCCGGCAGAACCCAAGCACTCCCCCACCCCAGGTCACCGGCGGGATGAGAGCATTCAGAGCCAGGAGGGAGTGGAAGTGCAGGCCCAGGAGATAACCAGCCCCTGAACGGCCCCTGGAACGCGGGCGCACAAAGCGCGGACTGGCGGAGATTGGAGAGACGGAGGGCGCACGGTTGCAGCAGGAATACGCCTGCTTGCTCGCGGCTGGCTCAGAGAAAGAGAAGAGAGAAGAAAAAAAAAAAGGAGAAAAGCCCACGCTTTGTTTTTCAGCGGTCTTAAAAAGACGGGAGTGCAGCAGAGAATATCCATTGATTGTCACCCCGGCCACAGCTTTAAAGGGCCGTGCAGAGCTACGCGGCCACGGCTATGGAATAGTGGAGCAACAGTGCCACCTACAGCACTCACACAGAAACCACCCCTGGTGGGCGTTATTTTTCTTTTTTTTAGGTGTTGCTGCTGCTTCTTTTTCTTTCCTTTCTTTTCCTTCTTCTCTCTCTTTTTACTTTTTTTATTATTAGTAGAATTTTTCTAATATTTTTTTTCTTTTCTCTCCTCTTTTCTCTTTCCTTTTTAAAGTCATAAAGAGCCCAGCGGACATATGTGACAACTACCAACAACCAATTCTATAGTCATGAGAAGACAGAAGAATATGATACAGACAAACACCACCCTAGAGAGAGAATCTGAAGGAATGGATATGCACAGTCTTCCTGAAAAAGAATTCAGAATTAAAGTCATACCCATGCTGACGGATCTACAGAAAAATGTGCAAGAGCTCAGGGAGGAAGTGAGGGAAATGAGGAAAGACAATGCAGAAATGAGACAAGCCATCGACGGGCTCAACAGCAGATTGAAACAGGTTCAAGACACGATCAAGGAATTACAAGACAGGGAACAGGAATACAAAGAAGCTGAGGCACAGAGAGATAATAGGATCTCTAAGAATGAAAGAATATTAAGAGAACTGTGTGACCAATCCAAACGGAACAATATTCGCATTATAGGTGTACCAGAGAAAGAAGAGAGAGAAAAAGGGATAGAAAGTGTCTTTGAAGAAATAACTGCTGAAAACTTCCCCACGCTGGGGAAGGAAATAGTTTCACAGTCCACCGAAGCCCACAGATCTCTCAACACAAGGGACCCAAGGAAGACAACACCAAGACACATAATAATTAAGATGGCAAAGATCAAAGATAAAGAGTATTAAAGGCAGCTAGAGAGAGAAAGATCACCTACAAAGGAAAACCCATCAGAGTGTCATCAGACTTCTCAACAGAAACCTTACAGGCCAGAAGAGAATGGCATGATATACTTAACGTAATGAAACAGAAGGGCCTCGAACCAAGAATATTGTATCCAGCACGATTATCATTTAAATATGACGGAGGGATTAAACAATTTCAAGACAAAAGAAAGTTGAGAGAGTTTGCCTCTCATAAACCACGACTACAGGATATCTTAAACGGACTGCTCTAGAGGGAAACACCCCTAAGGCTAAAAAGATGTCACAAGAGAAAATAAAATCATAACAAAGAAAGCAGACCATCCAAATACTAACTAAAGGCAAAGAATAAAACACCTAATATATAAAGAAAGGAGGAGAAAGAATAGGAAGGGAGAGATAAAGAAACATCAGACGGCGTTCACAATAACTTAACAAGAAACTTAAGTTAGATTCTTAGATAGTAAAGAAGCAACCCTTGAACCTTTGGTAACCACGAATCTAAAGCCAGCAATGGCAATAAGTACATAAGTCAATAATCACCCTAAATGTAAATGGACTGAATGCACCAATCAAAAGACACAGAGTAACAGAGTGGACAAAAAAGCAAGACCCATCTATATGCTGCTTACAAGAGACTCACCTCAAACCCAAAGATATACACAGACTAAAAGTGAAGGGATGGAAAAAAATATTTCAAGCAAACAACAAAGAGAAAAAAGCAGGTGTTGCAGTACTTGTATCAGATAAAATAGACTTCAAAACGAAGAAAGTAGCAAGAGATAAAGATGGACATTACATAATGATAAAGGGGTCAATCCAACAAGAAGATATAACCATTATAAATATATATGAACCCAAAACAGGAGCGTCAGCATATGTGAAACAAATACTAAAAGAAATGAAGGAGGAAATAGACAGCAATGCAATTATTTTAGAAGACTTTAACACACCACTCAGTCCAAAGGATAGATCAACCAGGCAGAGGATAAGTAAAGACACAGAGGCACTGAACAACACACTAGAGCAGATGGACCTAACAGATATCTACAGAACTCTGCACCCAAAAGCAGCAGGATACACATTCTTCTCAAGTGCACATGGAACATTTTCCAGAATAGGCCACAATCTAGGCCACAAAAAGAACCTCAGTAAATTCAAAAATATTGAAATCCTACCAACCAACTTCTCAGATCACAAAGGTATAAAACTACAAATAAATTTCAGAAAGAAATCAAAAAGGCTCACAAATACATGGAGACTTAACAACATTCTCCTAATGAATCAATGGGTTAACGACCAAATCAAAACAGAAATCAAAGAATATATGAAGACTAATGACAACAACAACACAAAGTCACAACTTCTGTGGGACTCAGCAAAGGCAGTTCTAAGAGGAAAGTATATTGCAATCCAGGCCTATTTAAAGAAGGAAGAACATTCCCAAATGAACAGTCTAAAGACACAATTATTGAAATTGGAAAAAGAAGAACAAATGAGGCGCAAAGTCACCAGAAGGAGAGACATAATAAAGATCAGAGAAGAAATAAATAAAATTGAGAAGAATAAAACAATAGAAAAAAATCAATGAAACCAAAAGCTGGTTCTTTGAAAAAATAAACAAAATAGATAAACCCCTAGCCAGACTCATTAAGAGAAAAAAAGAACCCACACACATAAACAGAATCAGAAATGAGAAAGGAAAAATAACGACGGACCCCACAGAAATACAAAGAACTATAAGACAGTATTACGAGCATCTATATGCCAACAAGCTTGAAAACCTAGAAGAAATGGACAACTTCTTAGAAAAATACAGCCTTCCAAGACTCACCAAGCAGGAAACAGAAAAACTAAACAGACCAATCACCAGCAACGAAATTGAATCGGTAATCAAAAAACTATCCAAGAACAAAACCCCCGGACCTGATGGATTCACCTCTGAATTCTACCAGACATATAGAGAAGAAATAACACCCATTCTCCTTAAAGTTTTCCAAAAAATAGAAGAGGAGGGAATACTTCCAAACTCTTTCTGTGAAGCCAGCATCACTCTAATACCAAAACCGGGCAAAGACCTCACTAAAAAAGAAAATTACAGACCAATATCCCTGATGAATGTAGATGCAAAAATACTCAACGAAATATTAGCAAACCAAATTCAAAAATACATCAAGAGGATCATACAC
>JAQQAC010002837.1:113218382-113295299 GCA_029783875.1 Phataginus tricuspis | reverse complement strand
TGGCCAACATCCAAAACACAAACAACAATAAATGTTGGCGAGGATGTGGAAAAAGGGAACCCTCCTACACTGCTGGTGGGAATGCAAGTTAGTTCAACCATTGTGGAAAGCAGTTTGGAGGTTCCTCAAAGAACTCAAAATAGAAATACCATTTGACCCAGGAATCCCACTCCTAGGAATTTACCCTAAGAATGCAGCAGCCCAGTTTCAAAAAGACAGATGCACCCCTATGTTTATTGCAGCAGTATTTACAATAGCCAAGAAATGGAAGCAACCTAAGTGGTCCATCAGTAGATGAATGGATTAAGAAGGTGTGGTAAATATACACAACGGAATATTACTCAGCCATAAGAAGAAAACAAATCCTACCATTTGCAACAACATGGATGGAGTTAGAGGGTATTATGCTCAGTGAAATAAGCCAAGCCGAAAAAGACAAGTATCAAATGATTTCACTCATATGTGGAGTATAAGAACAAAGAAAAAAACTGAAGGAACAAAACAGCAGCAGACTCACAGAACCCAAGAACGGACTAATAGTTACCAAAGGGAAAGGGACTGGGGAAGAAGGTGGGAAGGGAGGGAGAAGAGGGTAAAAGGGGCATTACGATTAGCAGACGTAATGTTGGGGGGGTATGGGGAGGGTTGTTCAACTCAGAGAAGACAAGTAGTCATTCTCATCTCACTACGCTGATGGACAGTGACTGTAATAGGGTTGGTGGGGAGGAACCGGATGAAGGGGGTAGTTTAATCACCATAATATTGTACATGTAATTTTAGGTTAAAGATACCAAAATAAATTGTAAAAAAAAAAAAAGTTACTAATGGGTCAGAGACAACGGACCAATATGACTGACCTGGGGTCAGCAAACTACCGTCTGCTGCCTGATTCTATAAATAAAACTTTATCAGAACACAGCCCCACTCACATCCGAATATCATGTACAGTTGCTTATGCACTTACAAAGGCAGACTTGAGTAGTTGTGAAAGACACAATCTGGTCCACAAAAGCCTAAAATTTTTACCATCTGGCTCTTTACAGTTAAGTTTGCTGAAATTTCTGAGGGAAAATTCATGCTAATATGATAGTCCTGTTTATGGATAAAGACACTCAGGAGATGCCTTCCTCCCAAGGTCTCAACTTTAATATTGGGATTGGAGGGACATAGGCAAATACAGCATGTGCCCAGAACTGGTGGGAAAGCCAACCAGTAGGGAGACTCCAGGGCAGCCCCTGAGACTCATGGCTTTCCTGTCTTCCCGGAGTCCTCTTCCTGGAGCGTCAGCAGCATCTGTGGCACATTTCTAACCAACACAGACTGGCCAAGATGATGGGATGTTCCATCATGTGAGACCCTGTCTGGTTACTAAACTTGCTCTAGACGCCATGCTGCCAGCTTGAGGAAGCAAGCTGCCACACTGGGAGGCCAAAATGGCCAAGAACAGGGTGACTTCCAGCTGACAGCCAGCAAGAACTGGGGCCTTCAGTTCTGCAGCTGCAAGCTAAGGGGTTCTGACAACAGAGCGAGGGTGAACCCATGGCCCAGCCACCACCTTGGCCAAAGCCTTGTGAGCTCCTGAGCAGAAGACCCACAAGGGTGTGCACAGATGCCCGGCTCACAGAAATAAGACAATAAATACATCTTGTTTTAAACCACTGACTTTGTGGGGAGTTGTTACACAGCAATGGATAGCTATATACCTAGGGAACTTCTGAATGAACCTTAACCAAGAGTGACGCACACTGGCTGACATCCAGGGTGAGAGTATCTTCAGGGACTAGCAACAGGACATGGCATGTTGCCAGCCAGGTCCAGCCTACCCTGTGCTCTGTTTCCCAAGATGCAGTGCTCACACCCTGATCAGCCCTGGACTCCCCACCCCTTCTCCCCACACCACCGAGCCGGCTGTTGCCTGAGAGGTAGGTATCTGTGTCTTCTATCTTAGAGCACTAAGCTCAGCTCCTGTTTCCTTTCATCCACCAGCCCACAGCTCTGTCCTGCAGTCCCCACCCCCTTCTTCCCACTTCTCCAATGAAGTGCTTTTCAGTAATAATGTGGTCAGCAAAACTAGAATTAGGAGAGATCTTTTCTGGAAGAGTTGAGGGAATCAAGAAAGTTAGCTTTGAGGGGAGACCTCAAATGTTTGCCAATTACCTGCCTGTAACACAGTATGTTCTGAGTAAAGTCAGGGTGCCCCTGGAGAGGAGCTATGATTACTGGGTGGGCACTCTCCCCACCTCCCACACAGCATCTTGTAAACTGCCCGCAGTTACTTTCATCACACTGAGTTGTGTCACTTCCTTTCACTGGTGGCTTCTCGACGTCACCAAGGTCAAAGCCCTCCAGAGCTGGCGCACCCAACCACAGAGCTGCACACAATGCCTGCTGTCCAGGCTTATTGGTACTGGTTCCAGAATGTGCCACATGTCCATTCTTTTCTCCTTTTTCATCAGTTTAGAAGGTCACCTTCTTTATGAGGCCTTCTTAACTGACCCAAGTATAACCATGTTTCTGTCTGTAGTATATTTTATGTATATATTTACGTATGAACAATAATGGTATCTTCAAGTACAGTACAGCAATTTCACAGTGTGCTCTAGGTTGCCGGGGGAGGTCTCCAAGGTCAAAACGACAGTGATAACAACTCAGAGGTGCTACTTTCTTGTCACTCTCATCATGCACAAGTGTGGCTTTCCAGAGGCTGCATGATGCACGACAAAGCCAACGATGGGGCTGCACAGCTGTGTGTGATTTTGTTGGAGACATTCTCGGTTTTAGTTCCTCATACAGCAAATATCAGCATTATGATTCAATAGAACAAAATACTGTAGGTTCCTCAATACTTTTAAAGAGTTAAAAATTAAAAGAAGTCCTGTACCAAGAAGTTTGAAAACTACTAGTCCAGTAATTTTTATCTTCTCAGGGAAGAGCAGTACGAGGCCCATGGTAGGAACTCCCTCATAACTTCCAGGAAACTCATCATATCTTCTCTGTATTAAGGTCCAAGCGTTCCAGAAAGCTGGCCATGTGCTGTACAAGCTCGAATCACTTTTGGTAACCTAGCTCCAGCCGACCTCGGTGGGCTGCTCTCTGTCCATGTCCTCATCTGAACTCTGTATTGAGACTAACCAGGCTTACACCCCCCACTCTGAACGACCGTCTGTTATCATTTCTGCACCTGGGTTCACACTGTACCACAGAATCAAATACCTGCTCCAGGACATTCTAAACCTTTCTGACAACATTAAGTTCAGCCCTACTTTGTGAAATCTTCCTCAGTCGGAACTCACACATCCCCTGGTGGTAACTAACTTGCCTGAACAAGCTATGCCGGGCTTCACTGTGCCCCCAGTCCTCCAACACGGAATTATTCTTCTGTGTATGTAACTCATCAAAAAATAGCCCCAATTATTAGAGGGTATTACTTGTGTCTTATAGAGTCCACAGCAGGAGATCCTTATTAAGTAACCAAAATGCCCGATTTGATAAAGTACCCCCAAAAGGGCAGGCAATTGTGTTACCTAATGGAAGGCAATTTGTTCCTAAAAATATACATCCCACCATAGAATAAATAAGGGTCATTAGGCAAGTAACTTAACCCTTAGCTAGAATTAGCTAGTCCTTAGAGGTTAGGGTCCACTTATGAGCTGCTCAGCAATTTGAATCTACCTTCCAATGCCTCTTGTGAAGACCCTTCACACAGAAGGGTGGCTGAGGGAGAGAAGGCCGTCCCGCACAATGGTGGTGGATGCCCAGAGCTGGCCCACTGTTGTCTCAAGCTCACCAGCCAAGTGTATAGTCACACGTGCTGTTCTAGAAGTGCATGATTTAAAATGTTATGGAAATGCTCATGACGAGAAGAACAAGGCTATTTATAAGGTAAGAAGAGTGTCAGAGGCAAGAACTGTAGAAGTCACTTCTGGGCTTTATGTTCCTAGAAAGTGACCTTTACAATACTGTTACTGTCGGGGTGCTCCCTGAAGTCTCCTGATGGATTAGAGACTAGTTCTTCACCTTCTGGAAAACTAGGAATGATTACCTGGGTTTTTCTACACACAGCTGTGACAAATGGCTCAAATCACATTCTTTGCAGTCCTGAAAGGAGCTGGGTGGACAAGCCATGCACTGATATAAAAGAATCTCCCCTGAATGCTCTACCTGTGATTCAATTTCCGTAAGAGCATGGCCACTTGTAAGGAGAAAGCATCAATTAACTTAATCTCTCAAATATTTCTAAACAAGAACTAAGATACAATCGACTCTGTAGCAAGAGCAAAATAAAACCAATACTTGAGGTCATGAAATACAAAAGGGAGATACATGATAAACCCTGGACTAGCCCTTAATGTGCATACACAGTCCAGTGCTCAGGGGGAAGGCTTATGACATAGAAAAGGGCTGAGATTGTGTTGTGAGAGCTATGTAGGAAAAAGGCCTTACTTTTAGAAGATGCAGGCTGGATTTTCTGGGGTGCAAAGAATCAAGATGTCTACAATTTAGTCTGAAACAACTCACCAAAAATAATAAAATAAAAATCACTTATGGAAGGCTTAAAGATGATGGCATGAGAAGTGAGACAGAAAACTTCTCCCGAAACCACATATACTACAAAAATACAGCAAATACAACTAATCCTGAAAGAGCGACCAGAAAGAAGACTGCAACAGACTGCCTACATCTTGGGAAAAGAGAAGACCTCACTGAAAAAGGTAAAGTAGCAAAGCTGCGATCTAGTACAACCCAAGCCCTCCCCCAACCCCAGCTCACCAGCGGGAGGAAGACAAATGGAGCGGGGAGGGGGCAGAAGCCTAGGACTACTGAACACCCAGCCCCGGAGATCTGCTCTGGGAGCATGAACCTAATCACATGGTGTTCTGGAGATCAGTGGGGTTGGAAAGCAAAGATAGGAGGAATACTCGGAGACACTGAGATTTCAGCCACTTGTGGAGAACAGGTACCCAAAACCAGCTGGTCTGAGAAAAAAGGAAGGCAGGCACTTTGAAAGAATTCCCAACAGCAAGAGGGCTGCTAAAGTTGCAAGGATTACATAGAGCTTGCTTCTCAGGAGAAAGGACAGGTAGACAAAATTGTCCTGGCACACTCAGTCCAGCAGGTAGGGAACTTTCAGGAGTGTCAGCCACTCCATCCCCCTAGCTAAAGAAGTGCACCGAGGCTCCTGCCGCAATAAGCAGCCTGCCACTCCTTCCTTCCAGCCAGCACCATCTGGCAAATCTGCTGCCCCCATCATCATGCCAGGTCAGCCAGAGGGAGGCCCTGCCTACCGCAGCTACAGAGGCTCCTCCCTGTACACTTGGCCCACTGGCCCTGGCAGTGGAGGCAGGCACTGCAGCTGGGAAGCAAGAAAGATTCTTTTCTCCCTGGCAGGCACCAGCGCTGCTCACCAACGACCCCCTGCCATCACTCCAGGGGCTGGGAAGCTCCGCAGAGTAGAGCTTCGGGACACTAGAGGGCACTGCTTACACAAAGTATAGTAATCACTACAAATATGAAAGGGCAAAGAACCTGGTACAAACCCAAATCCCTCAAACACCAGAAAGAGGGCTAAGTGAAACTGAAATCACAAATATTCCTAATAAGGATTTCAAAATAAAAATCATAAACATGCTCACGAAGCTACAGAAAAACATTCAGAACTCAGGGAGGACTTCAAGAAGAGACGGAAACTTTAAAAAATACAGTATTGGAAATGAAACATATAATGGAGGAATTTAAAAGCAGATTAGGTGAGGTAGAGGAGACTGTAAATGGAATAGAAATTGGAGAACAGGAACACAAAGAAGCTGAGGCAGAGAGAGAATAAAGCATCTCTAGGAATGAAAAAATATTAAGAGAACTGTGTGACCAATCCAAATGGAACAATATTCGCATTATAGGGTTACCAGAAGAAGAAGAGAGGGAAAAGTGATAGAGGGTGTCTTTGAGAAAATAATTGCTGAAAACCCCCCCAATCTGAGGACAGAAATAGTCTCTGAGGCCATGGAAGTGCACAGATCTCCCAATACAAGGGACCCCAGGAGGACAACACCAAGACACATAATAATTAAAATGTCAAAGATTAAGGATAAGGAAAAATATTAAAAGCAGCCAGAGAGAGAAAAAGATTACATACAAAGGAAAAACCATCCGGCTATCATCAGAAACCTTACAGGCCAGAAGAAAGTGGCATGATATATTTAATGCAATCAAGCAGAAGAGCCTCAAATCAAGAATACTCTACCTGGCAAGATTATCATTTAAATTTGAAGGAGGGATTAAACAATTTCCAGATAAGCAAAAGTTGAGGGAATTTACCTCCCACAAACCATCTCTACACTGTATTTTGGAGGGACGGCTCTAGATGGAAGTGTTCCTAAGGCTAAATAGCTATCACCAGAGAAAATAAAACCACAATAAAGGAAGTATATCAATTAATTACTAAGCAAATGCAAAATTAAATCAACCACCCCCCCAAGTCAGTCAGGGGATACACAAAGAGCACAGAATATGACACCTAATATATAAAGAGCGGAGGAGGAAGAAAAAGAAGGGAGGAAAAAAATAGAACCTTTAGATTGTGTTTGAAATAGCGTACTGAGTTAAGTCAGACTGTTACATAGTAAAGAACCAACCCTTGAACCTTTGGTAACCACGAATCTAAGCCTGCAATGGCAGTATCTATCAATACTCACCCTAAATATAAATGGACTGAATGCACTGATCAAAAGACACAGAGTCGGTGAATGGATAAAAAAACAAGACCCATCTATATGTTGCCTAGAAGAGACTCACTTCAAACCCAAAGACATACACAGACTAAAGGTGAAGGATGGAAATAGGTATTTCATGCAGCTAATTGGGAGAAAAAAGCAGGAGTTGCAGTACTTGTATCAGAAAAAATAGACTTCAAAACAAAGAAACTAACAAGAGACAAAGAAGGATATTACATAATGATAAAGGGGTCAGTCCAACAAGAGGATAGAACCATTATAAATATCTATGCACCCAACATGTGATCACCTACATATGTGAAACAAATACTGACAGAATTGAAGGTGGAAATAGAACGCAATGCATTCATTTCAGGAGACTTCAACACACCACTCACTCCAAAGGACAGATCAACCAGACAGAAAATAAGTAAGGAGACAGAGACACTGAACAACACATTAGAACAGATGGACCTAATAGACATCTACAGAACACTCCACCCAGGCGCAGCAGGATACACATTCTTCTCAAGGGCACATGGAACATTTTCAAGAATAGATCATACACTAGGCCACAAAGAGAGACTCAGTAAATTCAGGAGGATTGAAATTGTACCAACCATCTTCTCACACTACAAAGGTATGAAACTAGAAATAAGTTATGCAAAGAAAACAAAAAAGTCCACAAACACATGGAGGCTTAACAACATGCTCCTAAATAATCAATGGTTCAATGACCAAATAAAAAAAGACATCAAGCAATATATGGAGACAAATGAAAAGAATAACTCAACACCAGAAAATCTGTGGGATGCAGCAAAGGCCGTGCTAAGGGGGAAGTATATTGCAATACAACACAACCTTCCAAGACTGACCCAGGAAGAAAAAGAAAATCTGAACAGAGCAATTACCAGCAATGAAATTGAACTGGTAATCAAAAAACTACCTAAGAACAAAATTCCTGGACCAGATGGCTTCACTGCTGAATTTTATCAAACAGTTAGAGAAGACCTAATACCCATCCTCCTTAAAGTTTTCAAAAAGTAGAAGAGGAGGGAATACTTCCAAACTCATTCTATGAGGCCAGCATCACTCTATTAAAACCAGGCAAAGACACCACAAAAAAAGAAAATTACAGACCAATATCCCTGATGAACACAGATGCAAAAATACTCAACAAAATATTAGCAAACCGAATTCAAAAATACTTCAAAAAGATCATCCATCACGATCAAGTAGTATTTATTCCAGAGATGCAAGGATGGTACAATATTAGAAAATCCATCAACATCATCCACCACATCAACAAAAAGAAGGACAAAACCACATGATCATCTCCATAGATGCTGAAAAAGCATTCGACAAAATTCAACATCAATTCGTGACAAAAACTCTCAAAAAAATGGGTATAGAAGGCAAGTACCTCAACATAATAAAGGCCCCCATATATTACAAACCCACAGCCAACATCATTACTTAAGAGCAAGAAGCTGAAAGCTTTTCCTTCAAGATTGGGAATAAGACAAAGATACCCACTCTCCCCACTTTTATTCAACACAGTTCTGGAGGTCCTAGCCGTGGCAATCAGACAACACAAAGAAATAAAAGGCATCCAGATTGGCAAGGAAGAAGTTAAACTGTCCCTGTTTGCAGATGACATGATATTGTACATAAACAACCCTAAAGAATCCACTCCAAAACTACTAAATCTAATATCTGAATTCAGTGAAGTTGCAAGATACAAAATTAATACACAGAAATCTGTTGCATTCCTATATACTAATGATGAACTAGCAGAAAGAGAAACCAGGAAAACAATTTCATTCACAATTGCATCAGAAAGAATAAAATACATAGGAATAAACCTAACCAAGGATGTGAAAGACTTATACCCTGAAAACTCATGAGAGAAATTAAAGACACCAATAAATGGAAATACATCCCGTGCTCATGGATAGGAAGAATAAATATGGTGAAATGTCCATCCTGCCAAAAGCAATCCACAGATTCAATGCAATGCCTATCAAAATACCAACAGCATTCTTCAGTTCTAAAATTCATTTGGAGCCACAAAAGACCCTGAATAGCCAAAGCAATCCTGACAAGGAAGAATAAAGCTGGGGGGACTATGCTCTCCGACTTCAAGCTCTACTACAAAGCCACGGTAAACAAGAAAGACAACTTGGTACTGGCACAAGAACAGACCCACAGATCAATGAACAGACTAGAGAGCTCAGGTATAAACCCATGCATACATGGTCAATTAACATACAATAAAGGAGCCATGGATATACAATAGGAAAATGATAGCCGCTTCAACAACTGGTGGTGGTAAAACTGAACAGCTACATGTAAGAATAGATCTGATTATTGTCTAACTCCATATACAAAAGTAAATTCAAAATGGATCAAGGACCTGAATGTAAGTCATGAAAACTCTTACAAGAAACATAGGCAAAAATCTCTTGAATATAAACATGAGCATTTTCTCTAAATACATCTCCTCGGGCAAGGGAAACAAAGGAAAATGAACAAAGGGGACTACATTAAACTAAAAAGCTTCTGTACAGCAAAGGACACTATCAGTAGAACAAAAAGGCATCCTACACTATGGGAGAATGTATTCATAAACCACATATTCGAAAAGGGGTTAACATTCAAATTATATAAAGAACTAACGTGCCTCAGTACCCAAAAAGCAAATAACCGGATTAAAAAATGGGCAGAGGATATGAACAGACACTTTTTCTAAGAAGAAATTCAGATGGCCAACAGGCACATGAAAAGATGCTCTACATCGCTAATCACCAGGGAAATGCAAATTAAAACCACAATGAGATATCATCTCACACTACTTAGGATGGCCAACAAAGAAAGAACAAAGGCTGGCAAGGAGGCGGAGAAAGGGGAACCCTCCTACACTGCTGGTGGGAATGTAAACGAATTCAACCATTGTGGAAAGCAATATGGAGGTTCCTCAAAAAAATAAAAATACAAAGACCATTTGACCCAGGAATTCCACTCCTAGAAATTTACTCAAAGAAAACAAGATCCCAGATTCAAAAGACATATGCACCCTTATGTTTATCACAGCACTATTTACAATAGCCAAGATATGGAACCACCTAAGTGTCCATCAGTAGATGAATGGATAAAGATGATGTGGTACATACACACAGTGGAATATTTTTCAGCCATAAGAAATTACATCTTAGCATTTGCAACAACATGGATGGAGTTAGAGGATATTATGCTCAGTGAAATAAGCCAGGCGGAGAAAGACAAGTACCACATTATTTCACTCATTTGTGAAGTATAACAACAAAGGAAAACAGAAGGAATACACAGCAGCAGACTCCACAGACTCCAAGAAGGGACTAGCAGTTACCAAAGTGGAGGGGTGGGAGGGAGGGAGAAGGGGATTGAGGAGCATTATGATTGGCATACATGGTGTGTGTGGGGTCATGGGGAAGACAGTGTAGCACAGAGAAGACAATTAGTGACTCTATAGCATCTTGCTATGCTGATGGACAGTGACTGTGGTGGGGTGTGGGGGGACTCGATAATATGGGTGGATGTAGTAACTAAAATGTTGCTCATGTGAAACCTTCGTAATATTGGTAATCAATACCTTAATGTAAAAATAAAAAAAACTTTTGGACTGCGACATAGATAAATATATGGCAAAGCCGACCCTACCTGGCAGACGTGTGAAGCCTCATTGTGCTATTCTGTCAACATTTTGGTGTGGCTATAAGTAAACATGTTATCAAAAGGTATTACGCTTATTCTCCAGGTCAAGTGAAACAAACTTAATGAAGCTCTTTAATAAAAACCTTAATAATGTTTTTTAAATAACAGCTTTAGTGAAATCGTAAAATTATCTTTGATATTCAAATGCATTACTTACATTATTTGAAATATTAATCTGTTTAACAACTCCTATATAGGGGTACATTCTTAACCTAATAATTACAAGAAGACCTTAAAAATATAGGTCAGCTCCTGATACTCTTCTGCTCACACCTCCCCGCTGGCTATACCTCACTAGGAGTCAACATTAAAACTTTACAATGGCCTCCAAGGCCCCTTGCCATGTCCCATTACCTCCGCTGCCCTGCAAGCTGCCTACTTGTCCATGATCCCCCTTGCTGTCCCTCCTGTCCAGGGCCCTGTCCGCTGGCAGCTCTGATGCTTTAGCGCACTCCGACCATAGAAGTCTACACAACTCCCCTTGCTGCATTACCTCTTTGCTCCAGTGTCACTTTCTTGATAAGGCATCCCCACACTTGGTCCCACACTCTTATCCTTGATCCCTGCTTTGTTTTTCACCATACTACTTACCAGCCAACCTGTTCTTTCTGCACACTTAAATTTCTACATCCCCTGTTTCGTACATGTGATTCTCGTTCAGCTCCTGCCTCTGAAATATAAAGTCCAGGAAGGCAGGGATTTCAGTCTGCTTGTTCACCAGTACACCAAGAACGTAATTTAACGACATGGTTAACACAACTGGTTTACAGTCTTATTAATCCCCGAGTGGAAAGAGAACAGTAAGTCTAGTTTGAACTGACCTCCCACGCACAAAGGCTTAATGGCACACACTCAAACACTGTCCACACACATTGAATGTCGGCATAACTTTCTCAAGCACTTGCCCTGAAAGAAAAGAATCATCCATGGTGGCTCTGTCAAGTACATTCACTTGTCTCCTCATGGAGGGCCGAGGTTTTCAGGAGGGCCTGGTTGTTTCTCTATCATGTTTGCCACCTTCTGTAAAGCGGTACAGTTCTGGGAGCTATCAGGCCTTTAGTGGTCCTTCTTAGACAGGCATACCTGTATCTTTCACTTCTGGCATTACGCTGCAGTAAAAAGAGGTTAAGCTTTGGGATTAGAGATTTAGTTCAAAATTTAGTTCCGGTTCTCACAAGCATGTAATCGGCAAGCAACTAGGTTTCCTTGCTTTTACTATAATAACAATGCCACTTCCTCCAAAGGGTTTGGAAAAGAAACTCAAATGACCAGTCAGAAACCCCTACATAATATGTGTCTGATCTGGGTGCTCAGAAAAGAAGTGGTGGTTTCCAACAACCTCTGAGAAACGCTTAATTAAAAATTCATTTGTTCCGATTTCTCCCATCTTCCCCTATAATCCAGTTAAATACAAAAGGCCTCAAATATCACTACTGTTTTTCTATTCCTAGAAAGGTCTCCGGCCAAACAAAAACAAAAAACAATAGAACTTACAGGAATCAGTAGACACTAGAAAGTGAGTTGAGGTAAAGAGGATGAACTAAAGAAGCCCACCTGGGGAAGCTAACATGCATTTCCTGAATAATCCCACGAGAATTCTCCTAAAATGAAGAGAGGTGTTTCAGACCCAGCATTCATCTACCTTAACTTTTAAGTCACCAAATGCTCCCCACAGAGCAACTACACAATGCAGTTATATCAGTTAACGACAGAAATCCAAAAAGAATCTTGTATTTCATAAGGAAGCACTTATTTTCCTGTATTATCATTTTACCATGGTTATACATGTGTATATTATACAACTTATATACATGTTAATTTGTGTAACATAGTAAATTAAGTATCACAAAAAAAAAGTATAATGAATCTATTACCCAAGTACAGTATTATCTTTATAGGGAAAACCCTACTAATTTGAGAACCCTACTTCAAATCAGTGCCCTATGTAAGAAGGCACAATTTTGTTATAAGAAGTGTAAGTTTAAATGTAAATAGGATCCTTCCTTTCTTTGAGCTCCTACTTGGAATACAGCTCAGAAAGGAAGGAGGTACACTGCTCACTTCTCACTACAATTCTTGAGGAGCTGATTCCACAGACTGCATCATTTGCAGTTTTTTACTATTTACTCCATCAGTTTATTATTCTTATTTTATTAGTTACAGCCCAATATAAATCACACTAACAGTAGGCATACATTAATTATGGAATTCTGTTCACAACTCACTTAGAAATATTCACATTACCCTTATCCCTTATTAAATGGTAAAAGGACTAAATTCTGTCGCTGCAACTAGTAAGTCCACATCGCACTTCAGAGAGGTCAGCTGACGGGCCCCTTCTAGACACTATGAATGAACTTCACTGTCCAGACGAAGAACCACCCCTTTGGTCTCTAATGCTCCCTGCAGCAATGTGACCCAAGCTCAGCACACTGTATATTCACTATGAGTTGGGCAAAGGTAGCCCCACAGGGACTAACTTTTCCTAGATCTTGTTTTTGTCCTCTTTTAAATCCCACTAAATTAGAAATGGCTAAATTTGCAACTTGCTTCCTAATAAGCACTAATGCTCTATGGAATCATACACTGAAAAACTGTAGGCAGCTTTCCATGTAAAAACATGTCCCCAACTTTGCAAAGTACAGAAGGTTCTCTCAGTTAAATAAGAAGGCTCTGCCAGCCCTTTTCAATTCCATCATCACAGGGAATCAAAAGACCCTACAAATGAACCAGAACCACAACAGAGGTTGAGGAAATGAAGGACTTTCCCAGGCATTCAGCAGGCCCAGTTTCCCTGCCCGAGGTGGGAGTGCCTGGTGGTGGAGAATCAACAAAGGGAAATGAGATGGGCCTGGCTTGCCACTTTCACTCTCCAGCTAAGAGAGAAAAATTAGCGAGTTTTTAAGCTGAGATAACCGTGGATACTCTTAAGTTACCCTTAAACTCCAAGGTGTAGTTCTCCGCATGAGGAACCAAGATTAAGGGCAGTGAGGTGAAATTTGTTCTAAGGGCCAGAGTGAGAGGTTCAATTAATCCGAAAATCTGCTTTCGCATCTGCAAAACGAAGACTGCTGGACTGACACTTCAGAGAGAGAAGAGGGGTAGGCTGTGTGCAGACCAAAAGCATTAGGCTTGAAGAGACCTCACTGATACCTACTCAAACCACCCAGAGCAGACCACCAGGGCTCCAATGACAGCCTGTGGGGTACTGGCTAGCAGGTTTAATTTACTTTGTTCTATCTTTATTCTATAAAAATAAACAAAAAGAAAAAAGAATATCACTGTAGCTGAAGAACAAGTTGGATAAACTACATGCAACTGAGCAAAGATGGAAATAATTATGCATGATGACACCAATCTTCAGCTTGAGTTATTCATTAGAAATTACTCATAATGAATGAGAAGTAAAAGATGAGTGATGACACTAATATAAGAAATGTTGGGAATATACAACTGTGTTTACATATAAAAACAATACTTTGGTGTGAAAATCAGCCTCTTATACAAAAGACCTGCGATTTGAGAAGCCAGGTATTGCTTATGAAGCTACTTTATTACAATTTTACTTCACTTCAAAATCAATTAAACAGAAATAAAGGTGTTAATAGAAAAAACGTCATCTATCTATATCATCAACTGGCATACTACACAACATTTTATACAGGGTATCTAACCATCTTTTTCATGTTATAGATGCAAGAATTCAGAGCCAGAGATAGGTGATAAGTAACTTTTAAATCCTGTCACTATCCAGGGCAGAATCAAAGGTAGAAAAATCTACATAGGAAAAATCCTAAAACCCAACAAACAACATGCTGTCTAGAAGAGGCCAACTTTAGATCCAAAGATACAAACAGACTGAAAATAAATTAATGGAAAAACATATTCCATTCAAACACAATAATCAACAGAGCTAGAGTGATATGCTTGTATCAGATAAGAGACTTTTAGACAAAAAGGGTTACAATAGAAAAAGGACATTATATAATGATAAAAGGGCCAATCCATCAAAAAGATATAACAATTATAAACATGTATGCAAACGACAACAGAGCCTCAAAATACATAAAGCAAAACCAGACAGAAATAAAAGAAGAAAAAGACAACTGAACAATAGATGGCAATTTCAAGACATCACTTCCTGTGAAGGGCAAACCAACTAGAATAAAGACAGAGAACCTGAACAACCCTGAAAGCTAGTCACACCAGGCATGCAGAGAAGACACCATAAAACCACAGCAGAATATAAAAGGAATATTCATCAGGACACACAACAGATTGGGCAACAAAAAAAGACTCAATAAATTTTAAAAGATAGAAACCAAAGAAATTATCTTCTCCAAATACAATGGAATGAAATGAGAAATCAGCAATAGAAGAAAGTCTAACAATACCCCTTCTTCCAACTTAAGGAACTATTAAAAGAAAAGCAAACTTAACCAAAGAACGCAGAGGGAAGGAAATGAAGTTTAGAGAGGAGATAAAATTAGAGAACAGAAAAACTATGAAAGAGAATCACAAAAATCAGCAGTTGGTACTTTGAAAGGTAAGCAAACCTGACAAGTCTGTATCTAGATGGAAGAGGGCAAAAAAAAAAGTGGGCCATGTTACTAAAACCAGGAATGAAAATGGGGACATTACCACCAATTTTAAGAAATATAAAAGTCTTTAAAAAGAATTAAGTCTTCAAAAAAGAATTTTACTGAGACACAGTTCACACACCATGTGTCAGCCCACTGGGAGCATCGTTCATGAACTTCAGTATATTCCCTGGTGTGTGTGGCCCTCACCACAATGAATTTTAGAACATGTTTATCACATCAAAGAGAAACCCCATGCCCTTTGGCCATCACCCCTTTACCTGGTCCCTCCAAGCCCAGGAAACCACCTTCTGCCTCTAGCTTTGCCTCTTCAGGGTATTTCACACTACTGAAATCACAAACTATATGGTCTCTTTTCACTGGCTTCTTTCACCTACTACCATGTTTTCAAGGTTCACCCATGATGTAGCATATGTCAGTGCCTCACCCCATTTTATGGTCAAATAATATTCTGCTTTATACATTTTGTTTATCTATTCATCAGCTGATGGACATTTGAGTTGTTTCTACTTTTTATTGTTACATTTTCTGGGTCATCAAGAAATTAGATAATCTACATAAAATGGACAAATTCCTGCAAAGACACAAACTACCAAACTGACTCAAAAAGAAAAAGAAACTCTAAATAGGCTTGTAACAAACATATCAAATCAGTCATCAAAACATATAAAAACAAAACAACCACAAAACCACACAGGACTTGATGGCTTCATGAATGAATCCTATCAAACACAGAGTAAGCAGCCAATACCTTTCAAACTCTTCCATGACAGAGAGAACACTTCCTAACTTGCTCTTGCAGGGCAGTATTACCCCAACACCAAACTAGACAAAAGCATCACAAGAAGTGAAAAGTGCCAGCCAGTCTCTTATGAGTACAGATGCAGAAATCCTCCACAAAATACTTGCAAAGTTAATCCAACAGACTATTAAATGGATTCATTCACACAATCAAGTGGGACTTATCCCAGAAATTTAAAGGTGGTTCAATAGGCAAGAATCAATATAATACACTGTATCTATAGAATAAAGTACAAATACCACGTGATCATCTCAATGAACACAGGAAAAGCAGTTGAGGAAATCCGATACCCTAACAACAACTCAACAAACTAGCAATAGGAGGGAACTTTCTAAGATTGTAAAAAGAAATCTAGGAAAATCCATAGGCTAACATACTTAACGGTGAAAGGCTAGAAGTTTTCCCCCTAAGATCAGGAGAACAATTTCACTTACAATAGCATCCTGAAGAATAAAATGCACAGGAAAAAATTTAACCAACCAAGGAAAACATAAGACATGTACCAAGAAAATACAAGACTAAAAACTTCAAAAAATTGCTTAAAATAAAGAAGTCCTAAATAAATGGAAAGACACCCTATGTTCACTGATGGAAGACTTAGTATGGAGAGGACAATGCTCTCCAAACAGAATGCAAATAAAAATAACAACGAGGCAGCACTTCACACCCGCTAGGCTGGGTACTAATACAAGGGAAAACAGTGTTGGTGAGGCTGTGGAGATGGGAACACTGCCGGGGGACCACCAAGTGGGACAAACACTACAGAAAACAGTTGGATACCTTCCCCAAAAGCTAATTTCACCCTTAGGTACTTGACAGGTGAAAAAACCTATGTTCCCCAAAGTATCTTCTATGTGAATTTTCATAGCAGAATTAGTCAAAACAGGGAAAGAGTGGAAACAATACAAATAACCATGAACTGATGAACGGACGAGTGAAATGGTGTATCCACATGAAGAATATTATTCAGCAGAGAAAGGACTGATTTATGTAAACGAATAACTTTGAAAATGTCATGTTAAGTGAAACTAGTTGGACGCACCAAAGGCCATGCAGAGTATCATTCCATTTATAGGTAATGTCCACACAGGCAAATCCAGAGAGAGAGCAAGCAGATTAGTGGTTACCTCTGGGCTGAGAGGAAGGCATGGAAGTGAATGTTTAACTGATAAGGATTTTCTTTTGGGGTGACAGAATGCTCTGGAATTAGATACTGGTGAAGGATGCATAACACCATGAATGTACCTGAAGCTACTGGATTATACATATACCATTAAGTGGTTAAAATGGAGACTTTATGTTTTATGAATTTTACCTCAATTTAAAGATAACAGACAGCAGTGAATTCATACCTACCCAGTAACATGTTAACTAAAATACCCACAAAGGTTCTTTCAGTATTTGTATGATTACATGCTCAAAACCTGGACTAGAAACAGGCATTGAGCACTTAACACATGTGAACTGTTAAGAGTTATGAGACCATTTTAAAATCCTAACAACCATGAAGGAAGAGATCAGAGAAAAAAAGTCATGCTCTAATCTTACGAGACAGGCCAGTGCCGCTCGTGCTCAGTCCCAAGAGGGAAGAAGCCCTGAGCACCTGGCACAGGGGCGGGACAGCGCAGCCCCTGAACCCCACCCCCGACGGCAGAGCCTAGGGCCAGGCATCCTCACCCGGTTGCTCGGGCTCGTCAGGCCCTGTGCCCGCAATGCAGCTGCTCTCCAGGCCGAAGGTGGGGTCCACTTTGCCAGAGGTTCTTGCTGCTTCTTGTACCTTCTTCACATGAGCTTCAACCAACTCCAAGGGAACCTCCTCACGGACCCGAGAAAACTCCTCTGTGCAAGAGTAAGAATGGGACAGAGGCCTGGTTTTGCACAAATAAACATTTGCTTCAACACAAACCACCAGGAAAACCAACAAGTTAGTGGCTTGCATGTAGAGAGACCTTTCTGGGGACTCTGTCTTTTCTCTTCCAGCAAAACATGAGGCCAATGAGATGATCATGTACAGTAATGAAATGTCTCTATGGTTAGCTTATATGCCACAGTATCTTATTATATAAATAAAAGAGATCTTTAAATTTCTACCAGTAACAATCAAAATTCCTGAGTTCTGTGGTATGAGAACATTCTAATCATAATGTAATTCAAGAAAGTCACATGACTCCGTTTGCCTGTTATACCAAATTCCAAATGGATCACTAAATATGCCATAAGAAACTCCACTTTGCCCCTCCAATTCTTAAGTGCTTTACTTTAAGATGCTATAATACTTTTACATGTGACATGGTTACCTTTAAGGGGTTAATACCTGACTGTTCATTATTTATGTAACTGAGATGAATGCAACAGCTCGTAACACTTAAGTTTGCTGTACCATTACTCTAAGGAGGGAAGCGTTAACTGTGAGGTGAGACTGTTGTGCTCGTGGGGTGGCTTGGGAAAGTCCATACCTAAAGCCGCCTTCGCTGCAGCAGATGCCACACGAGGGTCCACCACAGACGCCAGGAAAGCAACAGTGCTCATGACTGGGTTTCCTGACTGACTGAAGGGGACAGGCTGGTAAGCCAGGGGTCCAAGGGAAGCATCTGAATTCTCAAGGTATGGGTCCTCGATGGGAAGCCTCAGAAAGTGGAGGATGCACTCATCCTGGGTACGACTTCCAACATGTTCTGACACTTTGTTCCAGTCATCCTTGTACATCTCCAGGGCCTGCAACAGAAAAAAGCAGGAACTTCAATATCAGGTAACAAGTTGTATGTAATGTCATCAGAAGCCTGGGACTGTTCTTTAAATAATGGAAATGGTTATTCTATACATAGGTAGATTTGATTGCTTTCCTTAAATTAAATTCAATCAGACAAGAAAAATGAACAAAGACATGTAGATTACAAAGGAACAAGTGTCTCTTATGAACACATACACCGTTTATTCTGAAAACCCTAAGGAACCCACAGAAAGGGTACTAAATCTAAACATTTCACGAGGTCACACAGAAAGGTGACAGGAAAACCTCAATTATACTTCTGCACATATGAGCAATGATAACTTTTTAATTGGAAAAAAATTTTCAATAGCACAAAAATGAAATACTAATAAATATAATAAAAGAACACATAAGATCAATATGCTGAAAACCTGCTGAGAAATCAAAGACATAAATAAAGGAGGACATGCACTGCACTCAGTCATTAGCAGTCTCAGTGTGGTTAAGACTCCAGTTCTCTCCACAGTGAGCTACACATTCAACACAATCCCATTCAAACTACAAGCTTTTGTTAGAAATTAAGGAACAGATACTAAAATCTATATAGTATATAAATTTCTACCTTTAAAATTTGTTATTTTTCAGAGAAAATGCTAAAGAGCTACCCCAAAAAGAGTACAGGAAGAAAAATAGAATGGAATGAAGAAAATCAGAAATATGTGGTGCTAAGAAAGCCACTGGGTAAAAACCATCTATTCAGGGGCTTACTCAACTGGCTGTGGTCACACAGTTCTCTGCAGAGCTGTGATTCTCCACTTGGGGTGATTCTGCCTTGCTGGGGACACCTGGCAGTGTACGGAGACATACCTGAGTGTCACAGCTAGGGAGGTGCTACTGACATGGGCAGAGGCCACGGACACTGCTACATGTTCGGCAGTGCACATGGGAACCCCCCCAGACAAAAGAATCTTGTGGCCCAAATGTCAACAGCACAAGGCTGAAGAGCCCTGGGCTGGGGCCGGTTTGCTCATGTGTACCCGGAGAGGTGCCCGCCCTATGCCCACATGCCTCAGTGATTCTTATTCCTGGGCTCCAACCACTGCTACAGGCTTCCCTCCTCGCTGGAGTGTCAGAGGATTCCACAAACCAAGCCAGCGGATGGTCCCTCTCATTAAACCCCTTGAAAAACAAAGCTAATTCTGGGTTTCCTCTAGAGTGTCATGGGCCTCAGGTATTTCTAAAAGGAATTACTTAGAAAAAAGACCTCAATTGTGACAAAAAAGAAAAATCAGTCTACCTCACTAGGACCCTTGGGGTCAGAAACATACAACTGGGGACATCTCAAGTTTCTGACTGAGTAGCGACACCCCTGGGATGCTCTATCATGGCACTTTTAGATGAACTTATTTACATGCTCTTTTCCCTTTATTCATTTTCCTTCAGTCAGAAAATGTAAGACAGTTCAGGAAGACTTTTTCCAGAGTAAAGCTGAGGGACCTTTGACAGTCAAACTGCAATCAAGAGTCAGCAGTGACACTCTGAGTCAGGCACCATGGCAGCATTCCAAGAGGAGCAGGGAGAAGACGAGTCTTCAAAGCAGATTAGGGTGGCAGCCGGGCTGGCAAGGAGGAGAAAGGCTGGCCTGCAGAACACTTACTAGTAGACATTTTATGCCACTACAAAACACCTTCACTCTTCCTGCCATCACTTACTGGGATTGTAAGAACTGCCCCCTTTTATCCTTAAATTCACCCTTCTTCCTTTTTCCAGAGTGAAGTGTGTTTCACACAAGACACACAAGTTTCTCCCCTGCCTGAACCTGTTTCACTGCTCAAAATTACCCAGTGGAATTAAGTGCAAGCAGGATGGGGGTCTGGCTACCTGTTCCACCCCACTCTTAAGAATATGCTGACGCCACACCCTGCTCCCAGTGGTTTGTTGTCCTGGAACTGCCTTGTGCTGGAAACAACACAGCCACCCACCCCAGGAAGCTGTCCTACCCCTGCCACCAGCCCACAGGCTGCGGCCGCTCCTCTGAGCGCACCTGGAGCACCTCCAATCGTGAAGCTGATGACTACACTCATTTTTTGTTTTACTCTGTTTCTGGCACGCACTGACTATAAGCTCCTTCACTGTAGAGACCCGGGCCAGCCACCTCAATGTGCAGTATTGGACACAGTATCTGAAACACAGACCCAATAAAATTTGCTGGGTTTAATGAAAGGGAAATGGACGAAATTAGCAGAGGAATTTAACTTTTCGTGGCTCCAAATATTAAAAAATACTAAAAAAGGGCTTTTTCCTTAAAAGAAGTATTTTTTTACTGAAAGACATATGTACCTAAAGTGTAATTCAAACTTACACAGGAAAAATACTTCTTGGGCTGCACAACAAGAAGAGGTACATGCATACCATGCATGCGGACCATGAGAAAAATTTCTTATACTGTTATCCAGCAACTTCTAATTCTGTCTCCACAAATTAGCCAGTAAAAAAACACTTGAGAAACTCTTCTGGTGATAAACAAACAACAATAATAACCCTCATGGATTTTATTTGCAGATACAAAAATCTATGTCCACTACTTATCTAAGGGAAAATAAAAACAAGACATGAGAAGGAAAAGCAGGCATGTGAAATACTAACGTTTACAAGGGGGAATCAGAAAGCTGAGGCTCCGGTTTTGCCAATGTCAAGCGCAAGCATACCTACAAATGACCAGGATGACTGCTCTAGCCAGTTGTGATCTTAAAGAACACTGCAAAAGCTCCTTTAAAAGCTCCCCTTAGTCGCTGTGGGGTAGGATGGTGCCATCTCTTTCTTCATTCTGTCTCCCTTGATTCTATGAGGGCAGCTTCAGATGCTAAGGGCTGAGTTAACCCTGTGGCTTCTTACACTAACGGCATGTTTGTAGGGAAACACCTGAAGTTCCTCACACATTGACAGATGAAATCTAAGTCAAATAAGCCTCTATCATCTCTCTTCTTATGCAATATCAAGGAAAAAAAAAGCTAATCTAGAGCCTTACATTATCCTCCACATCTACCAATCAAAGATCTTTTTGGAACTGTATCATCTGTCCCAAGTGTAGGTTCCATTTGGCTATTAGCAAAACTGCAATTATGTCTCCATTGTTTGTATAAGACAAAGAAATGAACATAACCAAGACAGCAACCTGGAGCCATCGCAACCATGCTTTGATAACAGACTATATCAATTCAAGTGTTTTTAAAATAAAAGTGGGTGGTCTCAAGAATATTCTGAAATATGCAGGCTGCTGCCTATATGAAATACCTGTAATAAAATTGTTTTTTTGGGGGGTGGGGAGAACAATACATCCCAATGAATCTTCCAGATTTACCTATTTATTAGGAAGAAATTGACAGTGTTTTGGTTATAAATCCAATAAAAATTTTTCATCTGACTTCATGTTCTTAAGCCATTAGTTACCGATAAACAGACTATATAAATAGAAGGTGTTAGTGGTAAACAACACTGTTGGGAAGATTTACATCTCCTCCTGTGTAAGCACAGACAACACCTGTTGATTCAACTGCAGGTTTAAAAGAAAAATCACCCAGCACCAGGCTCCAGCTGCAGAAGAACAAACACACAACTGTGTACGGATGCGGCAGCTTTCCCAGACAAGCTCCAGGTGAACGGCAGCTCAGTTGCTCTGACCTCTCTCTGTGTTTACTGTCCACTAATCTTAAATGCAGGAGAGGAGAAAATTTCGTTGTCAGTATACAGGAAGGAAAGATGAGAGCAAGACACCTACAATTCCAGTAGGTGTTACGCAACGACATTTCCTCCAGAGCCAAAGCTAACAGTATTGGATCCCCTGTGGGGCTGAGCTTCTACATCCCGAGCCTCCACAGATAAAGGTGTGCTTAGACTCAACAGTCCTGACGTAAATAAAAAGTGGCTCAGAGAAAAGGTGAGTATCACTGACACTGAGTGGCAGATGGAAATAAATAATGGTAAAAACTCAAAAAAGAAGAAATGCTTTAAAATTGTGATCCAGAGAGAGACTGGCAAGAGAGAACATGGAAAAGTAGGAGAGAGGTGTGAAGAAGAAAAGAAAATAGTCAATAAACTGTTAAAAGCTTAAGCAGCCACAACTGTTGGAACAACTAATAAAACCAAACAAGAGCCCCACCGAGAGGTGAGGCGCTGACGACCTGGTGTGTGCTACGATCTGGAAGCCAGGGGGGCCTGGATGCCAAGGATATGCTCCAGCACTGGGCATGGCTGCTCTGCCCACCGCACTGACATCCGCACCGAGGCTGCAGCGGCAGGGCGCCACTGGGCCCTGGGCCATTTGGAGAGTCACTCTTCCCTCAAGCCACAACTTACAAAAACAAAGTGAGCCATCTTTACTTAAGCGTTTCCTTGACAAAACAGTAAAAATAATCAATTTAACTGAATGTAAACCTCTGAGTACATGTGTTTTTAGTATCAGATGACAGGCAATGGGAGGTACACAAGAGCTCTGCACACCAACTGCCAGAGCGCAGTGGATGCCCCAGGAAAAGCACACGTGGGCCACTTGTGCTGCCAGCTGCCTGAGCCCCTCGCATTCACAGGATACCACAGCTACCAGAATGAAGGCTCACACGTCCGTGCCTCGCAGACGCAGGTGTCTGCCAGACACTTCCTCGTCAGTACAGAACTTTTGACCTAGGCCAGGTCACCCCTCCTTAGGCAACCTGATGGCTCCCTGCTCCTGGGAGGTCACCATACCGATGCCCAGTGCAGAAAGCACAGCACACCACAGCCCAGAACTCCCGGGCTCAAGCAATCCTCCTGCCTCAACCCCCCGGGCAGTAGGGACTACGGCACACGCCACCACCAGGCCTGGCAGACATTCTCTCAAAAAGAAACCAAGACTGTCAAAAGTGTCACTTCAAGGAAAACAACTGATAGTGACTGTTGCCAATGACTACATGAAAACCAGAATTCCGAAAAACTGCTATCTGCCACGGAAGTTTGTCTACTACTTAAAAGACTTTCTGAGATGAGACTGGTAGTAATATTATTGAACGAGGTTTTCTAGATACTGTGTAATGAACTGTACCAACGTTTAGAAGATCTGCGTAATTCAGTAAGCCAGGATTTCCTAACTTACCAATGCAAGGTGTTACACAATCACACACGGATAGAAGAAGATCCATTACAAGTATGAGAGATACCAATGAATTCCACTGCAACTAACGTGTAAGAAACTACCAGTGGGCAACTTTTATTACAGAATATCCACAATTATCTGAAAGGCCATTAAGACACTCCTCTGGATTCTAACTACATATCCAAGTGATGCCGATTTTCTTAATATACTTAAACTAAAACAACATATCTGACAAAAGAGCCAATATGGAAATCCAGCTATATTCTAGTAAGCCAAACTTACAGGAATTTGCTAAAATGTATAATGTCATGTTTTCACTAATATCTTGTTTTTCAAATTGTTCTTCATAAAAATGTTATGTCAACTTGGAATGCACTTATTGTCATTTTCAGGAAATTATTTTTCTCAGCTTTATTTTTTAAATACAGAAAATACTGATAAATTCACAAATGAAAACTCTTTGAAGTCCTCAATTTTAGGAACATGTATCCAGAGACCAAAACCTTGGAGAACTGCTGGCCTTGTCTCATCTTCTTTTGATGCTTCATTTCTGAACTGCATATTTTAGGCCTGGCACACAAGTCTGGATCAGATGTAATATTCCCAGAAAGGGGGCTCTCTTCCCTGTGAACTTACTGCTCTAACACTACAGTTGTAAATATTTTAAGTACAGCAGATGCTATAATTTGCCAGCAGCAATCGTCAACTTCTCCCACGTGACCCCAGTACCACATCTAGTCACAGGTGGTCACGAGACCCTTTCTTATCAAGAAGGAAGGAAACACTGATGAGGGGGCAGGGGGTTCTGGGGAAGCTTTTCCAAGAAAAATCCCCAGGTGCCATTCCAACTTTCTTCTTGTTTTGAATGGGAATATGGAGCCTAAAACTAAGCAGCCCTCCTGTGACCAGAAGAGAACAGAACAGAATGTGGACAGCAAAGTAGGTGAAATCCAACAGAAAAGCTCCAGGGACCTGGTGACATAACTGAGCAGCTGAAAGAGTCCTGGAACTGTTAATCTGAAGAAACTAGTTGGGGGGGGGGGGAAAGAATGTCTTTGGTTTAATCTACTGCTAGTCAGATTTTCTGTTCTTGCAGGTAAAAGCATTCCTAACAGATTTAACAATAAACTGCCTTCTTAGGTTCTACTTCAGCTCCCACACGCACATTCTATCCGTAAATACTAAGAAGTGTCATGTAGTGTTCATTTTAATCCAATTATTATTTTCTATAATTAAAGACAAAGGTTCCTTCTTCAGAAATGGTTGACAGAACCCAATATTCTCTATTTCCTATACTTCAGAGCAGAAATAATTGCTAAGATCTACCATGTAAGTATTTGCCAAGTATCTCCAAAGACAAGAGGAAATCCAAAAGGCATTCAATAGGTCGGTAACAGGTATCTTGCATTTATCGTTGGCTTACTGCAGGCTTTTGGCTTTCATAGACAAAACTGTTTTCCATGGCAGGTATTTCTAGCTACTTCTCTGGAATCCTTTGAAATAAGGAGACCGAGCACCCAGACACACACAAGCACAAGGAAACTATTACTCTGCGGTGACAGAGGTGGTCTAGGTTAAGAAAAACCTAAATCTGAAGATTCAAAGAAATGTGGTATTAAAGGCCAGCCAATTATTGCTAACAGGGAATGAGGTCCCAGAACTGCCAGGTATTCCGGTTGTGGAGGAAAAGTTAGAAATCTGGAAGACTTTGGAAAAATTCCACTATTTTTAAAAGTTGCCAACAGATTAAAAAAAAAAAACACACAAAAACAAAAAAACCTCCAACCTGGGCCAAAACAACACACATCCAGGCCTAAGCTCCAAAACTGACAGCCAGCACGTCACTTCAAAGTGTAATATTTAAATAATAGAGGTCCAAGAAAATTCTATTAAAACTCAATTATATGGATCAAAAAGTTTCCAGGATAATTTCTAAAGGTTATTTTTTAAAATGCTAGTCATAGAAACAGCACTCTCTCCTATGTGGGTGAGGGCCCCACCACCACCCTGCTCACCTCTAGGAGTAGAAGGGTCTCCTGCTCAGTCCACTCTCTCCCAGCACCAGCACCTTTACTCTAAAAAAAACAGAACCAGAAGTTACTGACTCATTCCTAGAGGTTGAATATAGAGCTAAGCAGGATTCCATCTGAAGTTCAGGGGGTTGTTTTCTGTAAACCACCAAAATAAGCCCCGAGTAACAGGAATAAAATACATAAGGAACCTAACTTCTTCAAAGATTTTCCTGCACCTGTCCATCTATAACCATCCACTTATCTTAATTTTTTGATGCATTTCAAAATAAGTTATTTTTCTTTTTAACACACACACACAGGAATTCTAATTCTGTAAGGTAAAGGACTGTGATAATCATTGTGTAATACACACATGTATCAAACCACCGTGTCGTGTCCTACACCTTAGCCTTACACACCGTTACAAGTCAACTTTATATCCACAAAGCTACAACAAAAAAACTTTTTTTTTGAGGTTATGATGCGGTCCTCTGGCTTGTATCACTTCTGCTGAGAAATCAGACATCAGCTTTATTGTTTCTCTGAATTTAATATGTCCTTCTCTAACACACTTTCACCCCCTCTCTCCCTGGTTGCTTTTAAGATTAGTTTTTAAGAAAGGTTTGAGCATAATGTGCCTGGATGTGGTTTTCTCTGGATCCAATTCTGGGTCTGTTCAGTCTCTCATTTGTGAGCACTGTTAGCTATGCGGGCATCAGCCGAGATATGACCCGCCCTGCCCGGCCCCCGCCTGTCCCCAGCCGAACAGCGAGCTCCCTTCACTGTGCCCTCATGTCTCCTGCACTATTCTGGGCCCCGAGTCCTCCACCCTCATCCCATTTCCTTCTCTCCTGGTGCTTCAGTTTCAGTACATTTACTCACCAATCCTGTTTCCTGTTGAGCCCAACCTGCTGTTAAACCCATCCAATTCAGGTATATTTTTCAATTATGCAATATTCATTTGATTCTTCTTAACATATATATATTCCAACGCTCTGTTTAAATTTCCCATTTTCCCTTCTATTTTTTTAAACATATTATTCACATACCTTCCAACCATACAGAATAAATGCTACAGTAAGTAGCAGTTGTTTTACAAAATGCCATCAGATTAATTAGAAAGCTCCCCTCCTTACACTATAGAAAGTAAATTAAGTTTCTTATGGAAAATGATGCTTCTTAGAAGAAGGCCAAGGAAGACATGCTGGATTGCAGACCATGTGTGTCTAGAAAAAAAATTCTTACCTTTGCTAAGGTTTTCTTGGAGTAAATGTCAGTACGAAGGCCAAAGTTCTGCATATCAATTGGTTTTTCCTTGTTCTTCTCAGGAAAATTTAGCATCTGCTGAGCAGCAGGGACCTACGAGTCAGATAAACAAGAAACGGCTGTATTAACCTCTACACACTCAAGGGAACAGAAGTTTTTAAACAACTGTTTAATACTGGCACTTACGGAGATCATACCAAGAAAAAAGACCCCCCCCACTACACTTCTAATAAAACTGCATTTTATAAGAAATATTTTTCTGCCTCGTTTTAAGTTACAGAGAAAAGAGACAACAAATTTTCTTCAATACAACCTTCCATTTCACAATGGAGGGCAATTTACAGCAATATATCATGTAATTCCAACTCAATGCTATATATAATTTAGTTGTCACAATAATCTTTTCAATACGTGTACACAGATGTCCACTTTCCAAATGCTAGGAAGGGAAAAGAGTTTCAAACAATTTAACAGATTTAAACCACCTTTTTATGAGTGTCTTTGATGGCAGAGAAAGGCAGTCTTGAGTATGAAAATAAATCTGTAACTTAAAATAGAAGGCATACAGTCCTGTGGTTAATGGGGAGCATTATCTAAAACACTAAATATTCCTATGGACTCACAGATAAAAACAAACACCACCTATCAACTGAGGAACACCACTATTAAATGATAAAACCATTCCCTGAACGTCAGTGTTGGAAGTGACAGTCTGTCACCACGCAGACCTGAAGGAAAGGTGCGCATATCTACCTGAGGCGACCGCAGATGCAGAGGCACAAGCCCAGAAGGGGTATCAGCTAAGACGTTGAAATGAGGGGTAGGAGGCGGCCCCATGGCCATGGGTCGGCTTTCTGGATCCACTTGGTAATTAACAAGCCCCCATTGCTCTAAAAAGGCATGAACCCTGAAGAACAAAGCTCTGAAAGTTAAAAACTAGAGAATGAACCTCATCTCCATCACAATCATTATCACATTTCATTAAAAAACGAAACAAAATGAAGTAAACATTCTCTGTAACTCTGAACCATCACAAAGTTAACTAACTGTCAATTATGGTTTGTTGTATGAGGGACACTCAAGATAATGTTGCTAATTCAGCACCCAGAAACCTGGTATAGAGCCTGTTCTCAGACAAATGAGAACAAACGCTCACTTAGGTCCATGGAAAGAACACACAGACCAAATCCACAGGACAGCCACACTGTAGTTTGTTTCTTCAGACAGATTCAGGGCACAGACCTTATCTACTCCCAATCCCACCTGTTTTCCATCCCTGGTCATTTTATGACTTGACTGTTAAGATAAAAGATGTAAACTATAACTTGAAAAAAGAGGAGACAATGTTAAGGTATTAAAGAATAATCAACCCCTAAATCAAAGACATAAGACTGAGATGTTTTATTAACCAAGAAAGCATCCAGCTGAACCAGTCAAACACTGAACAGTAATGCATCAGTAACAACCCGCCGTGAATGTCTGAGAAGAGCCGAGACGTTTTACCTCATCACAGCACATACATCTCCAGTCAGGTTCCTACGACAAGCAGTGCTGGTTAAATACTCTTGAGGGTTTAAGCGATATGTGTCAATCATGAAATTTCGGTATGCCAAGTATCTAAAAAGCAATAGAAAATTCCTAAGGTGGACACACACACTTTCAAAAGCAATGACTCACAGAGCCAAAAATCTTCCTACTTCTCACAACCAAATACAACAAAAAGGTAAAATACTGCAACAAATAATAGTGACACTGTATTGAGTATTTAAAGTCACAAGAGTAACTCAGGATAAGAACCCCAAATATGCCAAATAACTATTATAATATATATAATAATGTGAAGTAATGTAATAAGTACCAAATTGGTCATGGAGGTTCATGGATAAATTCTCAGCTGCCTGCAGGCTTTGCAAGTGGCACGTGTCTCCCTAGGCTGCCTCCCTGACCACTGTGCGCCCAGCATTTACTGTGTGCAGGTCCAGCTCTATGTACTCGCACGCAGGAGTTCGTTTAATCCTCACTCCCCATCTGTAAGGTGGGGTCTGGTGCCGTCCCATTCACAGATGAGGACTCTGGCACACAGAGGAGTTACAGTATGTCCTTCACCAAGGCTGTCAGCGGTGGAAATGGAATTTGCCCTAGATTGTGGGCTGGGTCGGGAGGCCAGGCTCTTCATCTCGGCTGCATCTCATCTCTACGCTCCTCCTATACAAACTGCGAGTGGCTTTGGCTCTGACAATAGCCCGTATACCTTCTGGCTGGCAGCTTTTCAGTGATACCAGTTAGGCAATGAGTAGAACCCGAGAGCAAATTCAGAGGTAAGACAAGAACACACAAAAAGGGAGGAAAAAAACGAGATTCTATTTTTCAGCAAATTCCACAACGTACCAAGCATTTTTGCTGCAAGATACTTAAAATAAGAAAATAAGACTGTGGAGAAGCTAGAGGCCCTAGCAGAAGTTCTTGCCACAAAAGCAAAACCAAAGTCTGGCAGCTGGAGGACAGCTATACAGGAGTAGGAAAGGCGTACTGTGTCTGCTGGGCTAAATAAACAAAGCCTGGAAGGTGAATTCAAAAAGCTAAACGGGGCTAAAATGCTCAATTGTGCTTTTAAGCAGAAGACTTGCCAAGAACCATAAATAAGTACTTATAACTGCTAGCAACAGACAAGCCAGGTGGGAAAATACACTGTCTGACTAGGAAAATACACTGTCTGACTAGGTGGAAAAACTACCAGGGAAATGAGCAACGTTTCTTAGGCCAAATCCTTGGTTCTGGTTTTAAATGACTCCTTACAGCTTTGTTATGGAAAGGCTAGAATTATCTTTGATGTCTAAAGTTAAAATCTTAAACTATCATGGGCAATCTCCCACCAGGAAATACACATTATTTAGTTATCTTTATTATGACATATAATGACATGTGTTTTATGTGGAAAATTATTTTTCCCTAACAATTTAAACAGGAGACATCCATTTGTGCAGTCAACATATGCCTAACACACAAGAGTCACACTGTTCAAGATAATGCATGGAAAGTTATGTATAGTACAATTGGTGTGGATTTATTTTGGGGTTGAGGATTTCTAGAAGTGTGTACTTGAGGGTGACCAGCAAAGGCAAAAATAATTTGTGACAATTTTTATTTCCAATGCAAAACCAGAAACAATCTTCTATGCAGTCAATATCAATTCTTATGCAGCTATGTAATCATATTTGGCATTCTTTTAATTACTAGTCATTCATCAGCAAAGTGAAGATTCCATTTCTCCTAGATTATTATACATATGTAATCTGTAACACATATGTACACACAGGTGAGAACTGTAAGGGAGGAAACTGGATCTCATTTAGTAAGTAAATATCTGTTAATGAATGCAATCTTTAGCTGCAAGAGCTGACATGCATGAAGGTCAAGGTTGCTGAGGAAGAAACAAATACCAACAATTGCCTCTGGAGCAAGGGGTTCTGTGCAGTGGGGACAACACCACTCTAACTGGGGTAAGGTGGTCGCAGACTCATGCACTGGTGGAGGTGAGGCAGTGGTGCCCCAACAGTGCCTGGCTATACCAGTGCTGCCTACCCTACAGCCCGCTGAAGACTGCAGTTGCACCACGTGGCTTCTTTGTGACACACTCACATTTCTGGAGTCTTGGACTTGTTTCTCCCATTGAAAAACTCAGGAAGAGCACGCCGTTCAATCACATGAATACTGAAAAGAAAAAAGAGGATTGGAAGTCCTCTTAGAAAAATAAGATCTTAAAATCTGAGCTGACTTCAATTTTCAAAGTAGAACAGATAAATCCAGAAATTGAGCACTACTTGCAAAAATTAACTGGCTTTTGCAAATTCCTATGTATCAACAGCATATAATGAAGTCAAAGAAAGTTTTCCCTTCTCATCCCCAATATTTATTATTTCTATTTCCATAACCAAACTCAAAATATCCTATCAACACATTGCAAGCCATACATTTTATTACACCCGTGTCATAATGTATCATCATAACTAGGCAATGATGCACAGATGGGAAGAGCTCTCTGGATACTTGCCAACAATTATCACAGAGGATGGGTGGCATAGCAGCACGTGGGCGAAATTAACGGCTGCCCAAGGACCACAGAATACACAATCATCAGTTTCTCAGGCTCCTAAACTTCAATGCATCTTTTTGTCCAGCCCTCGGAAACACTGTGGCAGATCGAATTTTGAAAAAGATTTCAGTGATTTACTCCTTATAAAGACCACAGAAGTAATTTTTAATATTTAGATAAAGGCACTACTAATTTTATAAAATGTTATGGGTGATAAGCATATAAATGGTCAAGGGCATGCAAAATGATAAGGCCTAACATCTGATCCAATGAACCAACTGTGTATCGGGTACAAAGGCTCTGACACTAATAACAATCAATGTTTTTCCTGATGACACATTCTGGTTCCTCAGTGGCTTCAGATAGGCAGCACGTACTGGCTACATGGAAAGAGCAAACTGGTCCTCTGTGAATGTAGCTAAAAGCGCTCGCTGTCACATTACTTGGTAAATTTAAATTGTTTGAACTGGATCTGTTGCCTAATACTAGAAATACAAATTACCTGAAAGTTTCCAGGAAGATAAATCTAAGATGAATTAACGCTATGTATATCAATATGTATGTGACCTGACCAAATTTTACTTTAAAAAAAAAAAACAGCTACTAGCAATTAATTATATGGTTCGAATATATCTCTCATTGTTTTAATTGTTACAGGTTAGGAAGAGCTCAACCTCCCCCCACCAATTTCTATATTCACCAAGAACACACAAGAATGTTAATCCAACCACTTTCAACAGCTCTGTTTGGAGTACTGGCAGCTGATTCCTTAGGTTCTGTGAATGAGTCTAGCAGTGGAGGGAGTGGGGTATTCTGGCTCAGAAAACACTAGTTCTTCATATCGAATCTGCAACTTTGGAACCCTCGAACTGAAGCAGCACTTACCTATAAAACAGGGACGTAACTGACCCCCACAGCACACTTTGCAACATGCAAAGGTTATGATGCAAGTGAAGGTTTCTGTAACCTGTAAAACCTACAAAATGATAATTACGACTTTCCCCTTTCCTAATTTTAGAGGGAAAGGATGCCAGTTTCTGAAGTGTGTCTTAAGCCATTCTGAATATTAACATGTAATTACAATTAATAATGAGATGCTTCCGAATTTAAAAATAACAACGCATAACAAGTGTAATGAGAATGGACCTTCAAACATCTGATCCAATGAACCAACTGTGTCAGACACTTTTCTGCTCCAGCTTCTACTTCCTCACACACTTTAAGGAGCAGCATCCAGAGCAGGTTTCAAAGGCTTAGAGAAGCGCCTCAAACTTAGAGTCACACCTCATGGTTTGGACAGAAGTATGGCTCAGCGGCACCACCCACCCTCTTCTTCTACACTGGCCTCAAAAGACCTCTAGGTATTTTACAACCCACCTACCCTTAAAGAATGATAGTATAATGACTGTTGAGAGCAGAAAGAGATCCAAACAGGACCACAAGATTCTGAGGAAGGGGAGCACCACCGAAGTAAGTATACAGCCTTCCAGTGGAAGTGCCTTCCAGGAGCTAATGTCTATGTGCAGGGGCAAGCTCTGGTACACACATTTAAAAATAAAAAACAGACAAACAAAAATTGGCCTGAATATGAAATAGTCACACCTCTTAAGTCACCAATATGTAAGGTACGTAGGGCTCCAGTTATTTCCAACCATGTTCCAGTGACGCCACTGGGGTTGAGGTGAGTGACAGCGCAGACGCTGAGGAGGTGTTCTCTTAACTTTTTTGCAAACCAGTGTTAACACAGGAAAAGGAACCTAATGTTAAATGCTTCCTATTAAAATTAAGCCATTACTGGGTAATGAGTTTAAAAAAAATAGTTCTTTAATGTTTTCAAAATCATATAATAAACATCAATATTTTATAATTACTAAATACTCATGGATTTATTTGCCTACCTGAATTATCAACTGATCCCAAATGAGTTAGGTTCAGGCTTACAAGATTTTACAACCCTAAGTTACAACATAATGTAGTATCTGTCCTACAGTGTTTTAAGTAACACATTCCAAAGTTAAAATAAAGTCACTCTCCATCTCAGTTTGACAGGGACTCAGGCAGAATGGTGCGGTACGATTTCAAGGCAAGACTCCCCCGGCCCAGGCACATTGTTCATGGATGGAAGCGGCCCACTCACCAGTTATAATCAAACCATGACGCATAGCTGGGAATAATGATGTGATTGGTCTGTTCTGTCACATTATCTTCACCAGGATCAACTGAGCGGCTCTGATCCCCTTTGCTAGGATCTTCATCTTCCTATAAAAAAAGAGCCAAAGTTGGGAGAAAGTCAGAACGACAGAGATACGTGGCAGCTTTCCGGCTTCCGGTATGGCTCACAAAAGTGAGGCTGGATAACCCAACTGCAAGGACCAGGAAAACACACTTTTAAGGGAAAACAGTCTTTCACGGTTTGTAAGATGCTTTCATCACAAGATATCCACATGACATGGCAGACTTTCTTTCCCCCTTTTACAGATGAGGGAAACAACTTAAAGGAGGCCCCAAACTTTCCCACAATAGCTCATTTCTTACTTGTCCAAGTTTAACCTAATCCTACAGTTGAAACCTAAGTTATTTATAAGGAAGCAATTCAAGGACACTACGACAAGGCGTCCCCTCTGTAAAGATTGATCCTAAGTGTCTGTGAACAGCTACATGCACATTATCTCATTTTCTCCTCACAGTATTAACAGCAGGTATTATAACTTCTTGTGGATGAGAAAATGTGGATTCGGTTATTATAAATAGGATGTAACTCTACAGAGTCCAGAGGAGAGCCTACGTTCTTTATCACTCCCACTACTAAAAATCAGCACTGATTCTTATCAGATTTTTTCAAAGGAGTCCACCTGAAAACCTGCTTTAATAAAAAAAATTAATTTCAAAATCACTGCTCTGGGTTAAAATACAAGCACATTTCTTATGCCACCAGTTAAAAAGTAATAATAATTACTTTTAAATAATACTATCTAATATACAGTTTATATTCAAATGAATCCAAGTGACCCAGGAATGCCCTTCATATATTTTTCTCCCCAGTCTAGAACCTGAGCAAGGATTCCACATTATATACAGTATTCATGAATCTTTAGTTTCCTTTAATTCCTGGTTTCCTTTTTGGGGGTATTTTATGACATTAAAAATTTTGAAGAATCCAGACCAGACAAGTTGTACATCTAACAATCTATATTTATCTGATTTATTCTTCATAATTAATTTCAGATTAAACATTTTTATCAAGAACACGACAGAAAATATTTTTCTTTAAATTCAGGTGTTTTCTAGTTTTGTACAGTTAAATCTATCAATTTAACATCTGTGGTGTTTTAATCTTATGAAATGCTTTCCTATTAAGACACCAGTTAAATTTTGAATTGCATTCTTTTACAATGGTCCCATAGTTGAATTTCTACCTTTCACTTACTTCAACCTAAATTTCCTTTGATTTATTATTTGAGGTGAGGACCTAGTGCCTAGAAACTATGACAGTAGTTTCCTTAAGATGGAATGAATACAGGAAAAATTTAACATGTGAAAAGCACCAAGGAAACTCTGGCTGTTACTTAAATGACATTAAAATAGTCATGTTAATACTGATGACAAAACTGAGAAGTTTTATTTCTCAAACCAGGGAAGGCAGCAAAAAATATGCTCATGATTAGTGCATTTTTGAGATACAGATTTAAAAAATTCCACAGAATCACAAAAAAATTTCCTTTCTTCAGGAGACCAGGGAGGGACTGGCATTGCAGTGAGTGAAGGGTGACCATGTGCACCTGAGCTCTCTGAGAGGCGCCGAGTCAGCCTAAGCACACCGAGCCACGCTGGGCTGGGGCTCTGTGACACAAGTCTCTGTGGTTTCAAGGTTCCCCCTGTCCCTCATGTAAGAAGAAGTCTTACAGGTAACTCTTTGGCTTTCTCCTTTAGTCTCTTACTATAAGGCAGTACTACTTATTTTTTATGGTAACATCTTTTTACAAATGTAATATTCCTTAATGTTTGTAAGTAGCTTGTTGACAGAAGAAATTCTGCTTTAAAGAAAAACATCACAAAAACAAAATTCAGTTGGAAGAGACGTATGTAGAAGTTTCTTGAAATGCCTTTTCCTGGAAATCCTGTCATGGATATGTCTACTGCCTGAATGTATGAAAAACAATGATAAATGTCAATTTGGGGAATTTGACTCAATGAAAAAGAACTATTCATTTTGAGCATATTAGGGAGTTATTTCAAGGTTAGGGATTAGAATTAGTTATACTTCCTGGTAACACAAACATTGCAGTCTGAAGGAACAATGGGCCATGCACTGAAAAGATAAGCAAAATCCTGCCTCAAACCCAAGGCCTTCCAACAGCATAGTTATTCTCACGTGTCTGATGAACTAGGAAGTACTGACTATAAGGCTGCAGGCGGCAAGGCCCAACAAAAAAGGGTGTGGAAGGCATAGTCTCTGCTCACTGCGTGGTGACCATGTGGTCAGCTCTGACTATTACCTGCAACCAGGGGTTAGAGTATGGAGCAACATTATGTAGGAAGGCACAAATTTCCTTTTGATAAAATTCTGGGTCAATAAAGGAAAATTACTTTGGGGGTGTGTTAAGGAAATGAAAATATCAGAAGAGCCTCAAAAATGAGTATTTCTAGAGCTATTTCCAACTCAGGGTTCCTACTGCTCCAGCCACAGGACCCTTGGGGTCCCTTCCTGCACCAGGATTAATTAAGTGTTACCTTTCCTCCTGTTGTAACTGTTTCTTCATCCTGCTCATCTGCAAAAGCAAAACATAATGTGTATGAAAAACTGGTAACACTGTTTGGATTACCTGGAAACATTAAGGTTTCGGTAGCTGATACTGGACACGAAATAGGAAAGAAACAGAGCATTATTAAAGCAAATCCACCTCCAATAATTCTGTCAATTAGAATCGTACACAGCAGCAACCAGGATTTCTAATGAATTACTGCTGGGCGACGGTGTCAGTCATGCTTAACCCTCCTGCCTCAGGAGGGCTGGTGCAACACAGTGATGACATTTTGGATCCCAGAGGAAATAAATGAAGAAAGAGATGAAAGTCAACCCCTGCAGACAGAGTCCTGGTAACTGTTATTAATTCCTTCTGAGGATAGGCTGGCCTTGGAAAAGAACAGGAATAAAGCCACGTATACCTAGATATATACGTCAAGTCGACATCCATAGCGGAGAGAGGGGCCAGCGGGAACCCTCATGCACATGCTGTCTGTGGCTGCACCCTCATGGCTACAGTGAAGCTCACCAGCTGTGACAGAGACCAGCCCCACAGCACCTCACTTACTATCTGGCCTTTTCAGAAAAAGCTTGTCAACCCCTACTTTAAAGGGCATAATAAGACAATCAATATTTTACAGGTAGTAAGGGTAATATTCAGTCAACTAAATTTTATAGAGTGCCTACTGTGTGCCAGCCGCTGTCCAAATGTCAAGGACACAGTGATGATGAACAAGAAAAGGTCCATCTTCCTGGAGTTTACATTTCAGTTAAGAGTGGCAGGAGATGGAAGAGAAATAAAGACATTAGATGTTAAAAATTGCTTTACAGAGACTAAAAACAAAAGAAATATATATTAGAGAGAGACTGGACAGCCAAAAGAGGGAAGCCTCTCTGGAAAGGTCATACTTAGTGAAACATCAGAAGGATGAAGCAGGCAATCCATGAAGAGGAAGCAGCCACTTCAAGGGCTCAGGTGGAGATGGACTCGACAACCTCACAAAGCTGAATGGCCACTGTGAGCACGAACAGCGGCTGAGAGCAGTGAGCAGACACAGCAATGACACCGGTGCCAGCGTGGCAGTCAGACAGCCCTGGACCCGACTGTGCACCCTGCCACCATTTCCTCATCAATAAAACTGGGCTAACAGGGTTTTAGTGAACTGCAGACATCTGTAGAATGATACCTGGTAGGGACCATGCAACACAGAGATGGACACTTGCTTGATCTGTACGGTAGAGACAAACACCTGCTACAAGGGACATGGGATTCAGGGCCTGGTGAGCCCGGGAACCAGCAACACAGGTCCCCCAGTTGTGCACAGGCACCGCTTTTCCTATCAAGTGACTGACCGAGAGAAACCTAGGTAGCGCTGTCGAAAACGAACTCTGTGTCCTTTGGATCTTGGTAAACCAAAGGAAAACCACTCACATATGGTGTTGGTACAACTTAATGATCTCTCTCTGGCCAAACTGCACAAGTGGATTCTAGCTTGGCAGAGTCTGGGCCCACAGGCAGTGTTGGTACTCAAAGAAAGTAGGCCTGTGACGATACTGAAGCGACAAACACCTTTGCTACTGGTTCCTGGACAGCAATACCCAATAAAGTTCTCTTCCTCCTTCCAGACATAGGCAAACGCACTCTCACCTCAGCTCTAGATCTTGACTTTAGTTAGAGATCTCAAGAAAGGAGAAAGGACTGGGTGTATTCAGCCAAGAGCCATATAAGGCAGAATATGGATCAGCACTGTGGACAGGAATTCCAGTTGATGGATCCTTTACCCTGGCATGGTTCAGGCTAGAGCTAATGCAGAAAGCCAGGTGCTTACATGATGCACTGGAAGCTTGCTGGTCCCTGGGTGAAAGGCCAGGATAACAGTTACAAATTCCTCAGATCCTAGAGCTTCCTCAGGTCAGCACCACCTTCAGCTACAACAATCCTGGACTTAGGCCACATGCTCATCACAGACACAAAGGGAAGAATTCATACCCAGCACTACAAATTTTCAAATCTAGTAGGAACCCCTACCCTTTTCTTAAAACTGTCTTCCACTGGACTCCACTAATAAACCTTATTGCAAAAATACTGTTACTTCACTTTAAAAGAACTGTCCACTCCCTTAAAACTACAGATTGATTGATTCCTTCTCAAGATACATACTTAAAAAGCAGAAACTGCCGTTCAGTTTAACAGGCTGCCCCAGTGAAGAGCACCAAGCCCAGCTCTCTCAGCCTGTGCAGCCCTGGGAATGGAGAAGAGTGCCTCTATGAACTTCTCCTTTCCTGGCCCTGGACGCAGTGGGGTAAGTCTGGCTATAGCATGGGCAATACAAACTTATGGGAATGGAAATTATTAGTTGTTCAAGATCTACACTCGACTAACAACATTAAAAACAATTAAGATAGAAATGATGTTTTGACAGCATCTTATTTTCGTTTATTCTGTTGACCTAATACCACCTGTTTATACAAACTGTCCTCAAGACAAGTTTCTGCTTCTAGTTCCGACATAACCCAAAATAGAACTGTCCACTGATATTCAATGACAGGCGTTAAGCCAGGAAAAGCAGGATGCATTTAGTGAAATGAAGCAGAAAAACTCTCGCAAACACCCACTCATATCTGCTATCAAGAATGACTGTGGCTTATGCAAAACACAGAATGCATGTATCCAGAAGACAGAAAAAATGAAGTCTCATTATCCATATAAGAGATCTCAAAAAGCCCTTCAAGTCTGAAACTCCATCAAATCAAAAATTCAGCATATACTGAAAACACTAGGTTCTCTTGTGATTTTTACAAGTGAAGGAAGTAATTGAGATTATTACTGCATATGTAACTCTCAGGAAAAAAGATGCTTAAAACTACCAGTTTTTAAAACTTTAAACTACACTTGACTACACTTCTCTTTCTACCCTCCTAACACATCCAAGACTTATTCTTGTGAAACGTACCCTGTAACTGCGCAATACTACGAAAGGATGATGTGACTCATTTTATACCATTTAGAAAACTTATGGTCAATTTACAAGGTATTAACAGTAAACAGATTTTTGTTCTGAAGATGCAAAATCTATTTGCATATGTGAAATTAATACTTCAGAGAGATTTTAAGAAGTACTTTAATTACAACTATTTCTTTACAATCAGGTGACCTGATTTAGGTATATCACCATGGTTGCTAGTTTGCAGGGAAACACTGTGCTCTGTGAGGGGCAAATCAGTAAGAAAGGATCACAGGAAATCAGCACTGATGAGGCAAGCAAACCAAACCACAACGGGACAAGGTGCCTGGGGGTTCAGCTGTGCTGAAAAGCATGGCGACAGGAAGTGACATGTCTCAGTAAAGAGACCATATATTTGAGACAGACAACAACACAGAAGTGCATAGGTTTTTGGTTTTTACCTAGATCTGCTACAGTTCCTCCTTTAACAGGTGTATTTTCACTATCTTTCTTTGGATTCACTAGAAAAAAAAAAAATTGTTATAGGAGAAAAGTTCTACTTGTTTTTAAGAAGAAAACAGAACAGGAGACGATCACATAATACACAAATCTTCCTGCAACCCCAGTATCTTTCAGTCGCCTGACATAAAGACCACATACCAGCTAAGAAACAGTAACACTTTATCACAGATATTTAGTGATGAATCACCCAAGCACCAGTATTTTTTCACCATAAAACAAAGAAATATGTACAGCAAAACCTGCAAAGAACCTTCCAACCCCTTCCCCACAGCACTGTTGATTCCATTTTATGCCATTCATTATTAAATGGACAGACCAAGGGAAAACTGATACCTTTCACACATCTATATGGACATGAAAATGTATGTGAGGGTTTTCGATCTTCTATAAATGCTATCCACCCTGTAGACATTCCATAGCACTCTACGGGTCTCCTGTAACACAGTGCCTGTAAACATTTATAGTTACATCACATCTTTTTCACTGTTAATAGATCCACTGTGTCCTGGGTGGATCATAAGGTAACTAGCCCTATATCAACGGAAACTTAGTTTATTTTCAAATTTTCACTATCCTGTAATCAGTATTCTTTTATCTTATCTTCATGCATAGGAGTAATTGTTTTAGATGGACTCTTATATTTTGGGTTCTAATTCTTTGTAAGCAAGTAACAAATATTTTTTCCAAGGCTAACATTTGTTTAAAGTGCATTAGCATTTGGAAGTTGACCGAGTTTTTTTTTTATTTAGCATTTTAATCCACCTAAAGTTTAAATTCTTATGTATGATACAAAGAAGGGTACTAAATTTTACTAGAAGTATTTGTGGGACAGTCTGATCTTTCCCCAATGATTTGCATTGCCAAATTCAAAAACCAAACTTATAAACAATTAAGTGTCTATATATGAACTGGCTATTCTACTGAGCTGACAGTCAGCCATTCCTCTGTCTAAATGATAACATATTAAGTATTATAGCTTTACAGTTTAGTTAGATATTCTTTAAGACTCTCACCACCATCACAGCTCTATTATTTAAAATAAGTATTTTGGTAACCTCTGTGAATTTTCTCTTCTGTATGACCTTTAAAATTCATTTGTGTGGTTTTTACTGCCGCATGTGTAACATTATAGATGAGCCTATTTCTCATTATTTAAATTATTAAAAATACAACTGATCGCTTAAAAAAGAACAAAAGATACTGCAGGGATTATAATACATGTGGAAGCAAAATATATGAAAACATCATGAAAGACAGGACAGGGAATATATAAAATTTTACTATGGTTAATTTCATACATTTTTATCTTAATTAGGTAACAGTGATTCTAAACAGATTTGATAAATTAAGGATATATACTGTAAGCCCTAGAGCAACCACTAAGAAACAAATAGCTTGAAAGCAAATAGAGAATGAGAAGATCCATACAAAATAGAAGAGTGGTTGCCAGGATATGAGGGAAAGGGGATAATGTGGACTAACCCTTGGTAGGAATGTGACTTCCTTTCAGGGGGATGGAAACATTCTGGAATTAAGACAGTGGTGGTGATCGTACAACAGAGTAAATATACAAAAAAAATCACTGAAGTGATTAAAATACATTTTAAAAAGGTAAATTTTTTGCTCTGTGAAGTATATCTCGATTAAAATTGTGCTATAAAACAACATCTAAGTTCTAAAAGAAAAGAGCAGTGGCAACAGAAAAAGGTGGGGAAACAGGACTAAGCCTAACCATATCCACAATGGACTAAGGACTCCAGTTAAAAGCATACAATGTATATTGGGAGGCAGGAAGATCAACCTTTAAGAACATGGTGTTTACAAGCAACATGCTTTACATAACTAGGGAAAAGGGTAAAAGAATGAAAAAGAGAGAAGCTGGAAAAAGGATTGTAATTTGTAACACTGCTGTACTAATGTCTTGGGAATAATGAAAAGTGAAACAGAAATAAAAGGAAGGGTGTGGTAAGAAAGGGCTCTACTGTTATCAGAGCTCAAGCTTCAACACAAGCACTATGGTGGCACCTAAGAGTCAAGACCCAGAAACAGTTCATCAGGGAGACATGACGGCCCTAAGATATGCCCTTTAACAGCAGAGCTTCAGAGTATACAAAGAAAATGCAAGAAGACAGAAATGTAACAGCAATAAAGGGGAAAACAGGCAAATACTCAATCACCAGCACAAGCCTCTAGCATCCTTCTCCCGTAAGTGACTGAAATAGGCTGAACTGCACATATGGAAGTGCTCCACTTTTCCTATGGGTATTGGTTCTCCTGGGAAAATCATTACTACAAAATATTACTAAATTTAGAGAAGTGTTTTGTCATGGTGTATTTTCTCAATAAATAGCAAAAACAACAAGACTGGGAAAGAGGGAATTTCATTAACGCTAACCTTAATCGGGGGAATCTATTCATATGTGAAAGTTGAATGGCAACACAGAACAAGAAATGCATGATACCATGGCACTGTTGCAATGATTGTCTCATTTAGCACTCCCACAGTCTAGGCACAGGAATACAAACCATTCTTTGGAAGCACCACTTCCTCTATGTTGGGCACAGGTGTCGGGTCCTCCATGTCCTTGGTGAGATCTTCCTGCTCGTCTTCCTCTTTCTGACTTCTGCGCTTCCCATAGAGACTGGCTTGGCTAAGCACACAAGTATGTAAGTATAAATAAGACTACTATAGCTACTTACAGGAAGCAATTTCAGAGTCATTACCCTCATTGTTATTAGTATGCTCAGAAAAACATTAAAAGACAAATAGAAATAAAAAAATTAGATATGTTCCCCAAATTACATGTTAACTAGCCAAAAGGAAGATAACTAGGCATTAGAAAGGGACACAGAAATTGTACAATACAAAATGCAGGCAATACCTAAAAGGTATGTTGCTTAAAGCAACTTAATAAAAGAACAACTGCCAAGGAAATATGGCAATTTTACCTCAGATCATCAGTGATCATGTAAGTTCTCTCAGAGACAGGTACAACTGACTACAAAGTAAAGTCACCTGGGATGATACTAATTTTTAAAATAAAATCTGCCATTGCTCTTTCATCATTAACTCAATCAAATCAACATCTATTTTTAAGATATATGCCAGAAAGCACGTTAGGGTTCAAACAAGAATGGAATGATTCTTTGAGGAATTACAGGGGATACAGGATAGAAATGGTTACCTAAGTCCTGTAATATAATGGGTACCAATACAGAGAAATGAATACAAGTACCAAGAAAACACAGCTCCGAGAAACCATCAGGACTGAAGGTGATAGTTACGCTGGACCTTGGGAACCACAACAAGTCACTAAAACAGGCAATGTGTCAGGGTGATGAGTAAAACCTAAGGAAAAATAACTTGTTTTAGGAAGCAACAGGCCGTGACCTAGACCCGGACAAGGGAGTGGGCATGGGAGCAGTGCTGACGGGATGCAGGGCGGCCAGCCTGACCCTCCCACCGCTCAGACAGTGCTCAGGGTTCTCTTCCAAGGAATGACATACTGGTAGAGGTTAGAACAAGGTAGGTAAGTTTGGTAAAAAATATTTTAATAAAAATCACATGAAAAAAATTTTAAAGCCTGTAAACCTAAAGCAGGCAGAGAGATAAGATACCTTAAGGAGGAGGAAAAGATGCAAGAAGATGAATAAAACAAATGTTAATAAAACAACTGAGGCACGTTTTGATTGGAGGTCCCTAAGGGGAAACTTAAAATGGGCAAAGGCCAGCTCACTGGAGACAGACATATGCACTTCAAGGATGTATACACATTTACTTTGGGAAACTAAATTAGTGGGTGTTACACTGGAGCAGAGACTAAACGCCACTGCCAGAGCCTCCCAGACCCCACATCTGGGCGCCGTGGGAGGGGCAGCACGCTCACCCGAGACCCAGGCACACCTGCAGAGGTTGCCGAGCTTTCTGCACCAGGATGCCAGGGGCTCCGAGAGCTCTGAGCATCAACAGTCAGATCAGAAATTTAAGAAAAAAAGGTTACCCTCAATAATACCTATGAGAAGTCTGTTTCTCAGGTTTTAATTGTTAGGTTACATGTGACTTGACAAAACATCAAAACCTTTTATGACAGGGACTGCTTCATTATTACTTATAAAGCTGAGAGTTAATGTCTCTAAGAGCTTCGATGCATGGGAAAGAAAGCTTCATGTAACGCCAACTTCAAGAAATAACAGGATTCAAGTCACACTCTGGGTACAAAAATACAAATGTGGCTAGAGAGGAAGGTCAGTAAAGGAAGGCTGAGGGGCAGAAGATGCTAAGTGGACTTTAGAGTACAGTCAAAGCAGAAACTCAACATACGAACAGAAAAATTTCACACCATCATCTTCTAAGACTAAACTATGCCTCTGTGTCGTATCAAAAATATTTTGAGCTAGACAACCCCAAAATAATTAAGTACCTACTTAATATATAATAATAAATTATTGGGTGTTTATCTACTAATCAGTAAGTATTTGCTTTAGGTCAGGCTTTCAAGTCTCACCCACTACAACCACCTGTTCTAAAAGGAACCAGAATCCCCACTCTAGCGAGACTCACTGAGTGCATGTGAGCCGTACTAAGCAAGGCGCCTGCCGCTGCTCTTCACAGAGCGTGAGACAGTCGCATCTTCGGAACCCTTCTGACCACCAGTGGAAGAGGTGGGAAAATGAAAGAGAAACTACATTGAACACAATTCCCTAAACTCCTCACCAGCCATGCTTCTGTATCTATACTGAGATACAGAAAAAAGACCGTATTCAGGGTATCTTTGTATAAACACAAGATGCCCATCAGATAATGTCCTATAATGAGGCAAGTTGTTGAAGCAAAGACTGACAAGCCTGTCAAGTAAGGCCTCCTTTCACCAAAACTGTGAATGTAAATCGGGAAAGTCCACTGGGCTTTGTTCCAATGCCTTTTAAGTCACGCTGGGGTCCTTACCCTTTCTTCCCACTCTTCTTCCGGGACTCGGCGGGCATGGGCGGTGGAGGGGAAGGTGAATGTTTCCTCTTTCGAGCATTAGCCGATGCTTTTCTCTCCCTCCTTTCTGGACTTCTGACAGGCTAGGAAGGAATAAGTGGACATGAATGTCCGCAGCTCTACCAACTACGCAGTTCCTACAAACTCTGTCCAGAGTGTAAAACCCACTCTGTCCCAAATGAGAGCAGGGTGAATGAAGGGCGCACCCTGGACCAACCGTGGTGAAGAGTCCCTCCCTGACCTACCAGGTGACAAACCATCAGCGGCAACAGCACAGCGGCATAGGTCCTCCCGCCAGGCTATGGGCAGAGGCCCAACGCCTGCACGACTGGGAGCTGTTCCTGCTCAGTCTGTGTGCCCAAGTAGTTTTGAAAAGCATTCCCAACAACTACTACAAAAATATGAAACACATGCTGTTGAATTAATGAAATACAAAGACTGACTGGGTAACCTTATGAAAATTTACTAGAAACCACTCCTAATTCAACAGTAAAAAGAATACGTGAAAATTTTATGACACAAAAGATGCTAAATAAGATTGCAATTTATGATTGGAAAGTCAACCTATGAAAGTAAAAGTACCCCATGTGCTGATAACAGGACCTTATGTACAGGTAACACCCAGGAACCCACACAAAGCTACAAGACTCAATCAGTGGGCTCAGCAGGTAGGGGATACACATCAACGTGTAAAGCCAGCTGCTGGATGACAAGTGCCAGCTTAATGAAGTGGACCAGAGTAAAGAAAAAACACCTGAAATGGTCCCCAATATTGTATCCAAGGCGCAAATAAAGAAACCAGAGGCTAAAATCTTAATTAAACATTAACCTTCCTGGTGCCGTCCACCCCTTACAACCAAATGCCAGTTTCCTTTCAATGGTGTCCATCCTGTGCAGATCAACCCACAGATCCAATGCAATCCCCATCAAAATATCAGTGACACTTTTCATAGAACTAAAGCAAATAATCCTAAAACTTGTATGGAACCAGAGAAGACCCTGAAATAGGCAAAGCAATCTTGAGAAAGCACAAGCTGGGAGTATCACGCTTCCTGATTTCAAGCTCTACCACAAAGCTACAATGATCAAAACAGTATGGCACTGTGACAAGAACAAACCTGCAGGTCAATGAAACAGAACAGAGAGCCCAGATATAAACCCATGCATATATGGTCATTTAAAATATGATAAAGGAGCCATGAATATACTTGGGAAAAGGCAGCCTCTTCAACAGCTTGGTGTTGGGAAAACTGGATAGCCACATGTAAGAAAATGAAACTGGGTCACCGTCTTGTACCACACAAGACTGGAAATGGACTACAGACATAAATGTAAAACCTGAAACCCTAAAACTCCTAAAGAAACATGTGCAGTACACTTTTGAACATCAGCATTAATAACTTATTTCTGCGTATGTTTCTCCAAGCAAAGGGAACAAAAGCAAAAATAAACAAGTGGGACAACATCCAACGAAAAAGCTTCTGCACAGCAAAGGGAACCATCAACAAAACGAAAAGGTAGCCTACTGAATGGGAGAAGAGAGCTTCACGTGACACATCCCAGAGGGCTCACATACAAAATACATAAAAACTCACACAACTCAACACCAAAAAGATAATAATACTGTTTAAAAATGGGTAGAGGACCCGAATAGACATTTCTCCAAAGATATACAGAAGGTCAACAAGCACATGAAAGGAGGCTTCACATCACTAATCCTCAGGGAAATGTAAATCAAAGCCACAGTGAGGTATCACTGCACTCCAGTCAGGATGGCCACTACCCAAGAGACAAGAAGTAACAAGTGTTGGCAAGGATGTGGAGAAACAGGGACCTTTCATACACTGCTGGTGAGAATGCAAACTTGTGCAGCCACTAAGGAAAGCAGTAAGGAGATTTGTTAAAAAAACTAAAAATAGAAATACCAACAATTCCACTTTTGGGAATTCACCAGAAGAAAACAAAACCCACCAATCTGAAAAGATATATGAACCCCTATGCTTACTGCAGTATTTACAACAGCCAAGCTATGGAAGCAATCGAATTACCCATCAATAGATGAATGGATAAAGAAGATGTGGTACACATTCACGATGGAATATTACTCACCCATAAAAAAAGGAAACCTTGCCATCTGTGAAAACATGGATGGACCCGGAGGGCATTATGCTCAGTGACGTAACTCAGACAGAAATACAAATACCATATGATTTCACTTACATGTGGATACTAAAAAAGATAATTCCAAAGCAAATAAGGACAAACTAAAAAATGAAAGGATATGAAAAAGACACATTGTTGAATTATTTTTCTTAAAAATAAAGAATACACATATAGTGTGACAATTTTAGTAAGAAAGTTTCAAAGCTGAAAATAGGTATGAAATAACTAGTTCTACATTAATAGTTAAGTGTATCTGTCTCAAGGGTTTTTTCAAAAAACTCAAACAAAACAAACAAAAATTCTAAGTGCTCCCACTTGACAGGACTTCAGAGTCAGAGGTCTCCACCTAACACCGCCATCAACTCAGTCCTAAGCACACCTAAGCCACCTTCTCAGGCTCGGCTCTTCCTCTAGTGGGTCATGGACAAATCCAAGGAATCATGGATGAGTATTTAGGTGCAAGGGCTTCTTAAGAGAACAAAGAATATTCATCGCCAAGCCCACCCACATCCAAAGATGACTGAACTATAACTCTGAGACCTTAAGGCCTATACTTTGTACCAACTACTTACAAGAGATAACACACAGAATTTGTCTGTTTGCCTAAAAAGTATTAAAATCAGTTTCCCTTGGAAACCCAACAGCTGTGTTAAATTACTCTGTGATAACATCTGGTTCACAAAATGGAAACTCAGATCTAGAGAGTATCAGCTATACCACTGCTACACTGCACAGGCAACTTCAGATCTTAATGACCCTTTGAGATTTTCATGCCCCCTCTTTTGGGGTGTCAGCTCCAGGAATCCCCCTCTTTTGGGGTGTCAGCTCCAGGGATGGTGGTTATGGTCATTCAGTATTTTTTATATATACCTGATGGCTGATGCACCTTTGTTTATATGGGATGGTGAAGATTTGGTAACATTCACGCCAAGAATGAAGAAACACCAACCAGAGAAAAATATTGCTAATCCGAATACCTCTTCGTTCTTTGTTGAAATTCGCTGACGAAAACTCACGGACTTCCTGTTCTCATCCACTTCATAATCCTCCTCATTCATCCATTCATTGAAAACATCAGTGTCCAAAATCCATTTCACATGAACCTACAACCACATTAAAGCATGAATATCTACATAAATTATACATCACTAGAGTTTTTAAAGTATTCAAAATGAAAGGAGTTTATTTATTATTGTCAAAGCCTCAACAGCATAAAAATTTAAAAACAGACTATTAATGAAAACGTGAGTGGCAACTTAACCTTATTCCATGTGTTTTACTGAGTGTCAGAAAGCACAGACTGAGGTTTTCATAAACAAAAATGTTAAATCTGATATGATGTACTGTAAGATATTTAAGGTGTGTGTGGTGGTGAGCTGACAGACGTCCACACTGTGAAAGGATTCCCCATCTCACCCAACACACCCACTGCCTCACATTTTCGTCTTTTTGGGTGTAAGAACATTTACATCTTACTCTTAGCAAATTTCAACTATTCATCTGTAGTCACCGTGTTTTACATTAGACCCTCAGATGTAATTCATCTCACTGATGAAAGTTGGTACCCTGTGACCAACTTCTATTTCCCCTCCCCCAATCCAGACCCTGGCAACCACTTTTGTACTGTTTCTAGGAGTTTAACCTTTTAAAGAAAGATTCCACTTACAAGAGATAACACACAGAATTTGTCTGTTTGCCTTACTTTGCTAATTATGTCATCTTATCTTCCTGAAAATCAATGATAGAACATGCAACAGCCAGAGGCCAAAGCCAGTCATTGCTGTAGGCATGAAGGGTGTCAGCCCCTAGGTTTATGGATCCCACATTATTCTAAGGAACAGTAAGAAGACATTTACACAGACCAACTAACTAGCTAGCCCAGTCAAGTACACACGGTGCTCCATGGAGACCTGGCCACAGCTTGGACAGGGGCGAAGTTAGATCAGATTCAGGGTTTTACCAGTTTCTTCCATGGCCACTTGTCTTGCTTTTTTGTTAATGTTTCTAAGAACCAACAAATGAAGGGTTCTCTGGATCTTGTACAGCTGAGATATAGATTTTTACACCACAGACCTTGTCTATATAATACTCTTAGTTACCCAACAGTATTTCTCAAGGGGAACACAAATGGAATTTGGGACAACACAGTACTTCCCTGGGTGGGACTGCTGTTCACATCTCAAGCTGAGGTATGCGTGTGGGCTGCAGTCAACATGTCCCCAGTCAAGAACTATTAACATATTATTGTGAGAGGAAGGAGAGCAGCAGCTGCAACTACAAAGCCCCCAGAGGTAAACACAAGATGCACCCAGCACACTGTACTGTGCGCTTCCTCACGGAAGCACTCTGTCACTCTAAGGAAGGGTTACTAAACTGGTGGGTTAGGATAATGCCTGAATCCATCTGACTACATGCCTCTTCTCTCCCCAAAACTAGAGTTATAATGGTCGCATACATCCATAAAGTGAATGCGCTGTTAAAGAGAGCAAACCTTAAACATGTGCCCTGAAGACTCCTGAATGTGCATATTATGGGAGGGGGTGTAAACAAAGCACAGCAGAAACCTAAAGTTTAATCATAGAAAGATCTATGTAAAGTTATGACTATGGTAAAGAAAATGGTACGTTAACTCAGTGATGTTTTAGAAAATATGTCTCAGCATTTGAAAACATTAATAGTGTTTTCCAAAATGTTGAAAACTGTACATAATATAAGAGCAGAGCTGAATATCCACATTGTACTTTCCTTACTACCAGAAAAACCTTGACAGAAATCTCACGAAAATGTTAGGCAAGTTTATATAGCTAACAATTATTTGTACCAGACACCTGCTGAACACCTTACACAGAATATGACCTCATTCGTCCTCCTGAGCCACACAGCTGTTAGTGCGCCAGCTTTCCAAATCAGCAAACTGGGGCACAGGGTGTCAGCTGGCAGCCCAGGTACTCACCTAAAAAGAGGCACTGAGCTTTGTCTCAATATTAAACCACTATGTTCTATTATCTTTCCCATAAAACACCTTAGTGTCACAATAACATAAAAGGTAACATGGGCTTAGGAAAAGGTACCAACTTCTTAGAGCACGGCTTCCTTGCCAATAAATTAACACCATGATAAACCCTGCTATCAACCCCAGTCCTAAACTTTTGACACTATGATCTTCAAGACACTATGTCTCTAAAATTCCTTTGGTATTACTTTACAATGTTAATTTATTCCTTTAATAAATATTTTTTTCCAAGTAACAACTTACTCAGATTGACTGGACAATGTAGGACATACCCTGACTACACACACATATATCTGTTTGAAACTGTTAGGCCATCACGGAGGCTGAGTAATTCTGACATTAGAAGACACAGTTCACACTTTTTCAAGTTTTAAATGAGAGAATTGTTATGCTATAACTCCCTAGATTAAAGTAAAGGTAGTTTAAAATTTTTCGCTGTTTTTAATTTTTTTAGATCACTGTAGGAAACAGGGCAATATATATAAAGCAGAAATTGGTAAACTTTTTCTTAGAGGGCAGAGGATAAGAATTTTTAGGCTTACAAACCATAAATATCTGTCCCAACTATTCAACTCTGCTGCTATAGGGTAAAAGCAATCAGACAATAAAAAGAGGCAAGCTACTAGGAAAACACATTTTTAATACAACCACTAATGGTTAGGATGCAGAATATCTAAAGAACACCTACCAAAAAAAAAAAAAAAAGACAATGCAATGGAAAAAAAAACAAAAGATGAAAACAAGCACTTTATAGAGGACACAAAAAGGTAAAAAAATTCTTGAAAAGATAAAGCTACTTAAGTAATGAGAAATACAAGTGTAAATCGTAATGAAATAGCACTACATATCCAATAGACTGGCAAATATTACAAACTCAGAAAATACCAAGCATTGGCCATTTATTTTTTCAATGTAAATAGTGGGTATAAATTGTAATGGTATTTAGATTTCAAGGGATACATTAAGAAAAAGTATTTAAACATGATAGATTACATATTCACCAACATCTAAATTTCTAACAAAAAATTTTCTATATCCACTGAATGTATAAAGGAATAGTTCTTAATTTTGCTTTCTTTGTTGATATATGATCAACAAAGTTTGAAAACCACTTGACTTAGCTATTTGTAATTGCTTTTATTGCTGCTGGGGCAATTTTTAGCTATATTTCTTTTTTAAAGTCATTCTTTTTTCCAAAAAAAATAAGACAAAAAAAGTGCTATTGGCGGCCTCATTCCAATAAATTATACACAGGAATCACAGGGAGAGATGTACAAGTCTCAGAAATGCCCCTCAGGGACATTTCTCATCATGGCCCACTTACAGCACTCTCTGTAACCCAGAAGCCAACTTTATATAGAAAAACAAAAGGAATACTTAAAAAAAAAAAAAAAAGAATCTCTAGTCTACATAAAAAGTGGAAAATTCTTAACTCTGGCCTTTCTTTGTTAGAAACATATTTAACATTTCCTGAAATACATTTCTCTTAGCATCAGGAACAGTAATGAGTATTTCAGTAATATCTGTAAAGTAAGGTATACTTTCATAACAGAAATGTTATGAAATCAAGACAAATACTAATGTTTTTAAATTTATAAACCATAAAGGTGTATGGGGGACACATGAAGAAGCATACATTTTTTTATGAACCACATTAGAATTCTACATATTGAATTATAAGCTTGTATCAATTTAGAAAAGATAGAGGAAACATTAAAACAAAACAAAATGAAAGAAATAAACCCAACTACACCACAAATTCAAGATAAGCTTGCTGATGGGGGTGCCCACAAACACATCTTGCGCTCTTAGTATTTGTCTGTTTTTGTGGTATGGGCAATGGAATTCTGAAACTAAACTGAATACCGTAACAGCCTGAGTAAACATGCCATGTTGGGAGCCAGGTTCGTACTCTGGGAGAAGAAACACAAACATGGAACAGAACTGGCAAACAGGACGCAGTGGGGACAGATTAGAACTGGACCCAACTATAAGGCCTTGATATTTCTGAAATACGTACAGCTGGCCCCTGAACAACGCAAGAGTTAGGGGAGCAGACCCCCTGTGTAGCCAAAAATTTGCACATAGCTTTTTTTTTTGGTATCATTAATGTACAATTACATGAGCAACATTATGGTTACTAGACTCCCCCTATTATCAAGTCCCCACCACATACCCCATTACAGTCACTGTCCATCAGCGTAGTAAGATGCTATAGAGTCACTACTTGTCTTCTCTGTGTTATATTGCTTCCCCCGTGTCCCCCCCAGCCCCTACATTATTTGTGCTAATCATAATGCAACTTTTTTCCCCTTGTCCCTCCCTTCCCACCCATCTTCCCCAGTCCCTTTCCTTTTGGTAACTGTTAGTCCATTCTTGGGTTCTGTGAGTCTCCTCTGTTTTGTTCCTTCAGTTTTTTCTTTGTTCTTATACTCCACAGATGAGTGAAATAATTTGGTACTTGTCTTTCTCCACCTGGCTTGTTTCACTGAGCATAATACCCTCTAGCTCCATCTATGTTGTTGCAAATGGTAGGATATGCTTTCTTCTTATGGCTGAATAATATTCCATTGTGTATATGTACCACTTCTTCTTTATCCATTCATCTACTGATGGATACTTAGGTTGCTTCCATTTCTTGGCTACTGTAAATAGTGCTGTGATAAACATAGGGGTGCATCTGTCTTTCTCAAACTGGGCCCCTGCATTCTTAGGGTAAATTTCTAGGAGTGGAATTCCTGAGTCAAATGGTATTTCTATTTTTAGTTTTTTGAGGAACCTCCATACTGCTTTCCATAATGGTTGAACTAATTTGCATTGCCACCAGCAGTGTAGGAAGGTTCCCCTTTCTCCACATCCTCGCCAACATTTGTTGTTGTCTTTTGGATGGTGACCATCTTAACTGGTGTGAGGTGATATCTCATTGAGGTTTTAACTTGCATTTCTCTGATGATTAGTGATGTGGAGCATCTTTTCATGTGCCTGTTGGCCACCTGAATTTCTTTTTTGGAAAAGTGTCTGTTCAGATCCTCTGCCCATATTTCAATTGGATTATTTGCTTCTTGTTTGTTGAGGTGCGTGAGCTCTTTATATAATTTGGATGCCAACCCCTTATCCGATATGTCATTTATGAATATATTCTCCCATATTGTAAGATGTCTTTTTGTTCTACTGATGGTGTCCTTTGCTGTACAGAAGCTTTTTAATTTGATATAATCCCACTTGCTCATTTTTGCTTTTGTTTCCCTTGCCCGGAAATATGTTCATGAAGAAGTTGCTCATGTTTATGTCCAAGAGATTTTTGCCTGTGTTTTTTTTCTTAGAGTTTTATGGTTTCATGACTTACATTCAGGTCTTTGATCCATTTTGCGTTTACTTTTGTATATGGGGTTAGACAGTAATCCAGTTTCATTCTCTTACAAGTAGCTGTCCAATTTTGCAACACCAGCTGTTGAAGAGGCTGTCGTTTCCCCACTGTGCATCCATGGCTCCTTTATCATATATTAATTGACCATATTTGGTTGGGTTTAGATCTGGGCTCTCGCCTGTTCCATTGGTCTATGGGTCTGTTCTTGTGCCAGGACAAATTGTCTTGATTGCTGTGCTTTTGCAGCAGAGCTTGAAGTTGCGGAGCGTAATACCTTCCCACACCCCTGCTTTATTTTTCCTTCTCAGGATTGCTTTGGCTATTCAGGGTCTTTTGTGGTTCCATATGAATTTTAGAACTATTTGTTCCAGTTCATTGAAGAATGCTGTTGGTATATTGATAGGGATTGCACCGAGTCTGTAGATTGCTTTAGGCAGGATGGCCATTTTGACAATATTAATTCTTCCTATCCATGATCACAGGATGTGTTTCCATTTTTTGGTATCTTCTTTAATTTCACTAGTGCCTTGTAGTTTTCAGAATATAGGTCTTTCACTTCCTTGGTTAGGTTTATTCCTAGGTATTTTATGCTTTTAGATGCAATTGTGAATGGAATTGTTTTCCTGATTTCTCCTTCTGTTAGTTCATTGCTAGTGTATAGAAATGCAACAGATTTCTGTGTATTGATTTTTGTATCCCACAACTTTGCTGAATTCAGATATTAGATCTAGTAGTTTTTGAGTGGATTCTTTAGGGTTGCACATAGCTTTTTAACTCCCCTAAAACTTAGCTACTAATAGCCTACTGGTGACCAGAAGCCTTACTGATTTACAGAGTTGATTAACACACATTTCGTATGTTATATGTAATGTATATGGTATATACAACAAAGTAAGCTACAGAAAAGGAAATGTTTTTCAAATTTTCACAAATCTCCAAAAATTTTTTCCCATTTATTGAAAAAAATCCAAGCATAAGTGGACATGGGCACCTCAAATCTGTGTTAATACTGAGTCTACTGTATGTTATGTGTAAATGAATATATGTTAGTTTTGTGTTTATACATACATAATAGCTACATTTTGAATTTCTCTGGACAGAAAGGACCTAGAAGCAAAGACACTTCAGCAGCAATGACCATAAATACCTGTACCCACATCTTGGTCTCTAGTACCTTTTCCTCCCAAAGGGAATGAGCTCCTCAGAAAAATGGCTGATCCTAGTATGAGGATTGGAAGGCACAAGAAGAGCCTGGAACATTCAGCTATTTACTAAAGTAGGTGCTCAAAAATGATGATTGTCCATCACAAGGCACAAGCCAGCTTTAAGGGGTGCCTTTTGGCCAAACACAATTTCAGTACCAAAACAGTTAAGTAATGAATTACTGGTCAGTGAAAAACTGGAGCTTCATGAATCCATACTGACAACAGATAAATGAATAAGTAAGTAAATATGGGGAAAAAAAGGGCACTTGCTTATAGCAGAACTCTGAATACCAACTGGTAAATGTGGAGGGAGGGCCAGAGTGGAAAATTATCACTGCACGTCATCAAAGACAAGACTGGTTCAGGCAAGAATTCTAAGTGGATGCTAAATCTTGGCAATGGAGGAAGATTCTGCTCAGAAGCAGGATGTGGGCACGCTCTAAAAGAACCTCTCACAGACTGATTATAACTTGCAAGCAGTGGGAAAAGTAACTCTACAGTGGAGCCATCAAAGAATACCTTAACAGGCGACAGACATCACCAATGAGGGGCAGATGGGCACAGCCTGGCCCCAATACCATGGTGTTAGATTCTGTAACTGAGAAAAAGTCTATAAAAACCACTATTCAGACCTGAAAACGAGCCAAAGACTGCAGAGCAGACCACCCACACCTGAGGAAGGAGAGGACTACACAGGGAAGGGTCAGAAAGTACAGCAGAGACTTTTTAATACAAAGAAAGAAACAGAATCCCTGACAAAATGGGCAGGGGAAGGAATTTGATTCAATCAAAACTACAAGACAGAACCCCAGAAAGAGGGCTAATGAAACAGAGATCACCAATCTTGATAAAGATTTCAAACTAAAAGTAATAAACATGCTCATGGATTTACAAAAAAGTATTCAAGATCTCAGGGAGGACCTCAAAAAAGATAGAAAACCTGAAAGAGGGCCATTCAGTATCTGAAATGAAACATATAACAGAGGGATTTAAGAGTAGACTAGAACATTTACAGGAGATGGTAGATGAAATAGAAATTAGAGAACCGGAAAACAATGAGGCTGAGGAACAGAGAGAAAAAAGGATCTCTAGGAATGAGAGAATAATAAGAGAGCTATGTGACCAATCCAAATGAAACAGTATTTGTATAACAGGGGTACCAGAAGGAGAAGAGAAAGACAAAGGGTTACAAAGTCTCTTTAATAATTGTTGAAAACTTCCCCAATCTGGGGAAGGAAACAGACACTCAGGAAGTAGAGAGATCCCCTAACAAAAGGAACCCCAGCAAGAAAACACCAAGACATATAATTAAAATGGCAAAGATCAAGGATAAGGCTGAGAGTGTTGAAAGCAGCCAGAGAGAAAAAAGATTATTTATCAAGGAAATCCTATCAGGGTATCAGCCAACTTCTCAACAGAAACTCTACAGGCCAGAAGGGAGTGGCATGATATAATTAATGTACTGAAACAGAAGGGCCTCCAACCAAGAATCCTCCACCCAGAAAGATTATCACTTAAATTTTAAGTAGGGATTAAACAATTTCCAGATAAACAAAAGTTGAAGGAATTCACCACGAATTAGCCAGCCCTACAGGATCTGTTAAAGAGACTGTTATAAATGGAAATGACCCTAAGGCTAAACAGCTTTCACCAGTGAAAATAAACCCACAGTAAAGATAGCAGACCAAGTAATTACCAAGCAAGTATGGAATTAAAACAAAACAAAAGAAGCAAAACCAACTATACAGAAAATCAGTCAAGGGTTACACAAAAAGTGCAGATTATGACATCTAATACAAAAAATGTGGAGGAGGAAGAGGAAGAAAAAAAAAAGTACCTTTAGATTGTGTTTGAAATATAGTAACCAGCAATTTAAGATAGACTACTACATAGTAAAAAAGTTATCCTTGAACTTTTGGTAGCCACAAACTAAAGACTACAATATATACACACACAAAAATAAATAATTTTTAAAAAAGAGAGAGAAGTCTAATTACCACAGTAAAGAAAACCATCAATTACAAAAGAAGCATATAAGAGAGGGCAACACATTCGTTTTAGGAGACGTTAACACACCACTCACATCAACAGATCCACCAGACCAAAATAAATACGGAAACAGAGGCACTTAACAACACATTAGATCAGAGGGACTTAACAGACATCTACAGAACACGCCACAAAAAAGCAGCAGTATACACGTTTTCCTCAAGCGTACATGGAACGTTCTCCAGAATATATCACATATTAGGCTACAAGAAAAGCCTCAAGAAGTTTAAAAAGACTGAAATTGTATCAAGTAGCTTTCTCAGACCACAATGGTATGAAACTAGAAATAAATTACAGAAAGAAAACAAAAAGACTTACAAACACATGGAGGCTAAGCAACATGCTTTTAAATAATCAATGGATCAATTAACAAATTAAAACAGAAATCAAGCAATACATGGAGACAGAACAAAAACACAATAGCCCCAAATCTGTGGGATGCGGCAAATGCAGTTCTAAGAGGAAAGTACCCAGCAATACAGGCTTATCTCAAGAAACAAGAAAAATTCCAAATAAACTGTCTAAAATCACAATTAAAGAAACTAGAAAAAGAAGAACAAATGAAACACAAAGTCAGTAGAAGGAGGGACATAATAAAGATCAGAGCAGAAATAGATAAAATAGGGAAGAATAAAACAATAGGAAAAAAATAGTCAATGAAACCAGGAGTTGGTTCTTTGAGAAAACAAACAAAACAGATAACCCCCTAGGCCAGACTTATCAAGAAAAAAAGAGAGTTTTCACACGTAAACAGAATCAGAAATGAAGAAGGAATAATCGCAACAGATACTGCAGAAATACAAAGAATTATTAGAGAATACTATGAAAAATTACATGCCAATAAGTTGGACAACTTAGAAGAAATGGATAACTTCCTAGAAAAATACAACCTTCCAAGACTGACCCAGGAAGAAACAGAAAATCTGAACATACTAATTACTACCAGCAATGAAACTGAATTGGTAATCAAAAAACTCCCCCAAAACAAACTGCCATATCCAGACGGCTTCACAGCTGAATTCTACCAAACATTTAAAAGAAGACCTAATACCCATCCTTCTTAAAGTATTCCAAAAAGTTAAGAGGAAAGGGAATACTTCCAAACTCATTCTCCAAGGCCGGCATCACTCTAATACCAAACCAGACGAAGACACCACCAAAAAAGAAAATTATTATCCCTGATGAACACAGATGTAAAAATCCTCAACAAAGTATTAACAAACTGAATCCAAAAATACATCAAAAAGATTATCCATCATGACCAAGTGGGATTTATTCCAGGGATGCAAGGATATTACAATATTCGTATCCAAATCCATCAATATCATACACTACGTTAACAAAAACAAGGATAAAAACCACATGATCATCTCAATCTCAATAGATGCGAAAAAGCCTTTGACAAAAATTCAACATCCATTCATGATAAAAACCCTCAACGATACGGGTGTAGATAGTACATACATCAACATAACAAAGGCATTAAAACAAAGGAACAAACCCCAAAACACTACTGAGTGAAGTGGCAAAACTGGAATATGGACAAGAGATTAAACTATTGTGTCAGTGTTAAAAACACTGAATTTGATAACTGTAGTGTTAATGTACGACAATTTCTTATTCTTAGAAAACACTTATATATAGGAGTAAAAGCCCATGACATATGTGTCTTTATTTCAAATGGTTCAGAAAAAATTTATATATAAATACACACAGAGTAAAAATGACAAACCAAAAAGGTAGTAAAGTGTTAACAGGCAGGTTGTTGGTAAGGGGTAAACAGGCATGCCACATACTATTCTTATTCTTGCAACTTTTCTGCAAGTTTGGAATTACCTCCAAATAAAAAGGCTAAGAAGAAGACTAATTTTTACTGCCCTCATTTGGTATCTGAAGCTCAAGAGCCAAGTCTTTCTGAAGGTCACATAACTAGAAACAGGATGAACCAGGTCTAAAATCTAATATTGTGATTCAATTTAAGTGCTCATTCTCCTACATAAAACAGTTGATAAAATTCATTGTAATTACCACCACTTATAGAAAGGCCCAGAGCTTCTGTAGAAATGCCAATTCCAGGTCTGAAAGAGTTTGAACATCTTTTTGTCCCAGAAAGTAGAAGTACACATAAATGGATCAAATAATGCCCAAAGGTCAGAGGAGACAGCTTAAAGGAGTTCCCACTGGCCAGATTCTGCACAATTCATTACAACGAAGAAGGGTAAGTTCATCCCTGCTGCAAAATGCCAACTACAAGCACAGAGAGAGAGAGACAGAATTAGAAAAGCAGGACTCTTTCTCATCAGGCAGAATTATTAATGGACGGGGAAATGTGATACAAACTTAATGAAGAAAGGAGTATTTGTATACTCAAACTATTTCTCTATAAAATATATTTTAATTTCAATGAGAAAAAGAGTAACGTTTCCATGGGAAAACCAGGCAGACAGTACGCAGCACATGGTGCACTGCCTACCAGCTGTGGGCAGCTGACACGTGCCTTCCCGCGCAGGGCACCGAGGACGGGGATCAGCTGGGTAGGACGGCCCACACATGCAGCTGAGCAGACACGGGCAAACATCACTCAAGCGCCAGTCCAGAGACATTCGCAGACAAACTGGCCGGCACATTTCAAGACTGACAGTGTTACAAAGAAAAAGAAAATCTGAGAGCTCCTAACACAGATGAGAGAGACTCAGCAGCTACATGGCCTCCAAGTTCCTGGTTAATGAATACAGAGACCTGGCTGCTAAACGTAGTGTGACCCCGAATTGTAATTCGGGTCAGGAAAAACTTTGTACGACACTACATCATTGGGACAACTGATGAAAATGGAACGTGGGCCTGTATCAGGTAATAATATTGTTTCAATTAATTTCCTGAACTAATCAACAATAGGGGACTCTAGAAAAAGAGTATAAAGTAGCACTTTGTTTTGTATTATTCTTGCAACTTTCAAAATTATTTCCCCATTAAAAGTTAAGAAATAAAAAGTGGCTACAAGGACCCAGTGTGAACGAGTGAGGTCAGTCTGAACAGTAACAAAGGCTGAGTGGGCCCTGCCTCCAGCCTCTCGGTGACTCCATGGATGATGGCTGACCCCACTCCCCACACTCCCCTCTCAATGGCCACAAACTACAGCTTAACTTGGCTTTGGCTCTCAAACATCACCGCTCACATTTAATCTAAGGCCTCGATAATGAGGTCTTCACGGTCATTGACATCTCTTAGCAAGATGACAAGAAAGGAAGACCATCATTCTCTAGCTCCTCAGAACACAGTTGTGGAGAACAAGTGAGGAGAGATACTAAGTTACGTAAGAGTAAGGGTTTTTGTAAAAGGATCTTTCACCTTCCATGGCTTTTCCGGAATTGGTGGATCTTCAATTTCTGCATCAACATCATTACTATGGACCCAGGTATCATAGCTATAAAGGAAACAAAAAAAAGAAAAACAAGTTAGAGCCCAAATTCATTCACTACAAAGAATTTTGTTGAAAGGTAAAGACATTTTAGAGTTACCATTAGGATCCAGTAATAACAATTTATCAGAGTTTGTCTCTACCGCCTGACAAGCAACCTCTTCTGTAGTGTCTATGATAACCTTCACTTATTAACCCCCACATTCAGGCTCGGTCAGTCCTCAGAATTTTAATGAGACAATCACCCTCTCCTAAAGCATCCCCTGCCTGGTCTCCCAGACAGCACTGCCATCTGGCATCCTTTGTAGTCATCAGCCTCTCCAGGCCCCTGCCAAGGTCCCTTCCCCTCCCAGCTTTGTCAGCGTTAAAGGCTTAGGCCCCAGTCTCTGGCTGTTGTTGGTCTCATGCACCTCTATGGCTTCAAGGAAATGCTGACAACATGAAATTCTGCATCTGCCCCCTTCTGGGCTCATGAATCCAACTGCCAAATCCACGTTTCATCTCACACCCAATGAGCCTGTCAAAGCTAACACACTTAGTATTCAACACACAATGCCATCCTCACCCCAACCATATGCTCTATCCAATCATCTCCATCTCAGTAAATGCCAACTCCACCTTTTCCAGGTGTTTGGGCCAAAATCCTTGGGGACATCCTTACATCCCTCTCAGTCACATCCTATGTTCAAAACAGCAATAACTCCTACCAGTCCCACGTCCAAATATGCCCAGAATCTATCTACTTCTCACTTCTGCCCAAGTCCCCCCCAGGAATCCACTGATCACAAAACCAACAGAGGGGCCCTTTGAAAACTAAGTTCAATTATCCGACCCCTTGCAACCTTCCCCCCGGCCCAACTCAGAGTGAAAAGTCAAAATCCTTACTGTGGCTTCCAAGGCCCCACCATCTGGTTCCCACTGCCAATCTGATGCTACAGCGAGGACTCAGCCCTCACTCACATTGTGTTCAAGCCATGTAGGCTTTCAGAGCTTTCTTCATACGAGCCAGGCAACAGCCACTTTACACCCCTTCCACATGCTCCCCACCACCCAGAGATGCCCATTACCCACTCTCTCTGCTCAAAGGCCTTCGTATATGTGGGATTCAACTCACTGACACAAACCACTCCCTCTACTCCTGCACAGTTGTGAAATAAGCACAAAATTACCTACTAAATCAACTCTCTTCTAATATTGGTCTATATTCTCTACATAGGCCAATAAATTATTATAAAACCAAGTGGTATCTCAAGAATGAAAACACAAGTATGGCAACGAGCACTGGCTTCCTTTTGCTGTTAGTCAGAAGTCAGTTCAAAGCATTTGGAACAACCGCAGCTCTACCAATCTATTAAAAGCATTCTGGTAAGTTTTTTAGGAACACTTCAACATGAGCTGGAGAAAAAGAGTTCGTTTGCCAATTAATTATGCCAGGTAAAGATTACAATGATATGAAAAAATTACATTAATGTATATGCCTTAAAAGTCTTGAGAAGAAAATGTTACACTGGTAGGAGTAAGGAAACAAACTATCGTCATCCTTCTTCATCCACGGTTTTGGTTACCCATGGTTAACCACGGCACCGAAGGAGATGATCCTCCAGACATAGTGTCAGAAGGTCACCAGCAGCCTCACGCTGCATCACAAGGCCTGCGTCATCCACCTCACCCCATCTCATCATGCAGGCATTTTATCCCCTTACATCAATCATCACAAGGGCAAGTACAATAAGATATTCTGAGACCACATTCACATTAACTTTTATTACAGTATATTGCTACAACTGTTCTACTTTATTATTAGCTTATTGTTGCTAACCTCTTACTATGCCTAGTGTGTAAGTTAAACTTTATGGCATGTATGTATAGGAAAAACAGCATATATGGGGCTCAGTATTATCCAAAGTTTCAGGGTATCTTAGAACACATGCCTTGCTTGCTGGTAAGGCGGGACTACTGTACAGCTAATAAAGAAAAAGAATTAACAAGGTCTTTGGTGTTTACTGCAGCACTATTTACAATAGCCAAGTGTCCATCAGTAGATGAATGGATAAAGAAGATGTGGTACATATACACAATGGAATATTATTCAGCCATAAGAAAGAAACAAATCCTGCCATTTGCAACAACATGGATGGTAGAGTGTATCATGCTCAGTGAAATAAGCCAGGCAGAGAAAGACAAGTACCAAATGATTTCCCTCATTTGTGGAGTATAAGAATGAAGCAAAACTGAAGGAACAAAACAGCAGCAGACTCACAGACTCCAAGAAGAAACTAGTGGTTACCAAGGTGGAGGGGTGGGGGGGGGGGGGGAGGGAGAGAGAAGGGGATGGTGGGGTATCATGCTTGGTGCACATGGTGTGTGTGGGGTCATGGGGAAGATAGTGTAGCTCAGAGAAGACAAGTGGGGACTCTGTGCCATCTTGCTACACTGATGGACAGTGACTGCAATGGGGTATGGGGGGGACTCGATAATAAGGATGAATGTAATAACCACATGGTTTTTCTTGTGAAACCTTCATAAGAGTGTATATCAATAATACCTTAATAAAAAAAACAAAAAAAAAACAAGGCCCTTGGAAAGACAAAAGTTGAGCTAGCCACGACATCTTATTTGATAAAGAAAAGGTTAGTGGACATGTTAACATTTCTTACATGTTATTATAAAATTTATTTCAGCTTTATACTTATGCAGCTTGCCATAAATTTGAGGTTCCATCTACGTGTTTCAGAAGGCAAACTTACTTCCTATAACATGACAGTTACTGTAATACTGAACGGTTTAATAGTGCCAAAGACTACTTGAAGCCTCAAGAAATGTTTTATAGAAATAATTTATTTAAATGTTATTATAAAAAAAACCCTGCTAGTTCATTTAAAGCAGTCAATTATGGTTCAGAGGAGGTTGATTAGCAAGCTGATGATTTGGTTCTAAATAACACAACCTGAATAAAGACTGTACATATACTCTTAAAATGTTGAACATATCTGAAGACATATTTCCTTCTTTAAAAAACATTTTACAAGCAAAATTAAGTTACTCTAGCAGATTCATTTCAAAGCAGCCCACCACCAGTCATTATGTCTCCTGGGGAAGAACACACATCTACACAAGTCTTGTTCCTCCCCTAAACTGAAATGGATCATGATGGACTCCAGATCCAACTACCTCGTTAAAGGGAATACAGAAGACAGAGAGATATATGGTCAAATACACCACAGTGATGCCACAAAACAATCTACACTGTGGTAAACTCTGGAAGACAACCTGGATTCTCAATAATACACTGCAAGGCATGGGGGTGAGGAAGACAGGGAGAACCTATAAATTAAAAGGCACTTAAGAAATATATCAACAAACCACAAGGTATGGTTCTAATTCCAAGAAATACCAATCAATCAATCAAATGTATTCTTATATGCAACACAAATGGAGATTTAATACTAAGGCATTTTGTAATTTAGGATTGACAGTGGTATTGTGCTTCTTTTTTAAAAAATGAGTCCTTATTTTTTTAGAAATACATATTGAAATGTTGAAATGATATCTGGGATTTACTTTCAATACTATGGGAAGACTCGAAGTACATGTGGGACAGGTCAGATTGGTCTGACATGAAAAACACGACGGAGATAATCTCCAGTTGACAAGATGATAAGGACAGGGACACCTAACAGCCCCACTGTTGGTTTAAGATGATGGAGTACATGGAAGGTTGTCTCAATCCCTAAATGCCCTTAGCAGGCATAACATTAATTATTCAAGGACCATTTTCACTAATATCTAACTGTTGTTTGTAATATTCTTTATTCATAGTTAAAATACTAAAACATTTATGTATTTTACATCTGATACATAAAAGTAACAAAATCAGGGAAATAAATTTCTTCCCAGAAGAAAAACTTCATTTTAGATATAATTTCATTCTTAATAGAATGCAGTAGTAGTTTTTGAAGAAACATATTAAACTAACTTGTCATAAAACACTAGGGAGATAAATTCATTTCTTGAAGGAAACAAATCTAAACTAGTAGTCTTTATACTATACTGAAGGACTATTTTAGCAAATGCAGCAAATATATCAGTTTATAAATGACCAAAACATCAGCCAAGTTGTCACTATTCAGAAAGCGGACGACACATGAAAAACTCTGCTCACACTGACACAGGTCTTCACGCCGCCCCTCAGGATGCAGCAGCATTACCTGTCCGGGTAAAAGCCCCAGTGCACCAACACCTGCTTGTCCTTCCGCATCACTGGTCTCAGCCATTCTTCTGAAAGGGAAAAAGAATGTAATTTACTCAAGCTGACAAATAAATGAAACAACTATTACCTGACTTTATTTTTACTTGGAGTTTTTGGTTTGCTAATAAGCCCCAATCCAGTCACCATCCCTCAAGAAAAAGTTTCCTCTCGACTGAACATTATGTACCACATTAAGGCAAGTCTTTCAGCTGTATTCAGACTTTCTGTACTCCAGGCCTATTATCCCACATTCTTGACAAAGCCAACTGTCCATCGCAGCAACACACCCCGTTCCTCCTACCTGTTTGTCCCCACTTCCACCCAGACCGTGGTCACTATACTGCCTCATTTCCCACGTAGAACCACCTCTCTTCCATTGTGTTGTGAAGCTTTGCAATTACTACACATCTCTGAAGACGTGAGTCATGCTTCATCTCCTTGATGAAGCTTTACCAACTATAATTCCCCCAGATGCAGCTTTTCTGGCACCCTATCATGCTCTTTCATGCTACATCAAAGCTTTACCAATAATGGTATTTTTATTATTCCTTAATGGCCTTCCAACAAGAGCAATACGATCATATAAGGTACTTTTATTTCAAGTTTCCTTACCAAAGATAGGTGAAAATTTATATGACCAGATGATTCCTACTGATTTTAATCACAGTTGGGTCTCACCTACATTTCAGCACTATTTATTGCATTGCTCTGATAAGTCCAAAGCTTAGAAAACCTGTTTCTAAGTACTAAGAGGGAACTGATGAAGTCAACCCCTCGAAACCCAAAACACAGAATCAGCAAAGTAAAACTGGCTTTCCACTGCCAAGGTCAGCATGACACAGCCTTAGCTTCACTGACTAAATTCATGGAGCCCACAGGTCATGTCTGTGCTCCTTTTAAGCATCCAGCTCTCACTTTACTATTTTGAAAGGAAGAAATCAGGTCCTGGTCCTCAATCTGAGATCCAGAATAGTGAAGGGAAAAGTGAAGAGGAGGCAGCCAGTTGGCATCTCAGAACTCACTCTACGAACAAAATACAGCTGACCCTTGAACAGCAATGGTTTGAACTGCACAGGTCTGCTGACATGAAAATTTTTTTCAATAAATATAATAAAAATTATTTTGCAGATTGGTGACAATCTGAAAAAACATTTTTTCTCTAGCTTACTTTACAAATACAGAATATAATACATATAATATACAAAATATTTGTTAATCAACCATTTATGTTATTGGTAAGGCTTCCAGCCAACAGCAGTTAAGTTTTGGGGAGTCAAAGGTTACATGCAGATCTCTAACTGCACGGAGGCAGAGGTGTGGCGAGGGTCAGTGCCCCTACCCCAACATGTTCAAGGGTCAGCTATATACTGACTCTCTGACGAGTAAGAGCTGTCTTTTAGAATAGTAAGTCTACCTTCAAAGTTTGTGGAACTCTAGGAAAGAAAAAAAGATATCAATTTTTTCTACAACTGACTTTGAAAATTTTCGCTGTAGCAAAAGTAACTGACGGATAGAGATATGAATAGTCTTCCCACACATGATTACAAGCTACCAATAAAAAGCCCACAATTTTATGATAAAAAATAAGTCAAAAATGAGAATACTGAAGCAATACTTACAACTCAACAGTAAGAGGCAAATAATCCAACTAAAAAGCAGGCAAAGGGTCTGAACAGACATTCTCCAAAGATATACAAATGGCCAGAAAATCACATGAAAAGATGCTCAGAATCATTAATAATCAGGGAAATGCAAACTGAAACCACAGATGCTGTCTGACACCCACTAGAACGGCCGATATAAAAAGCCACCAAGTAAAAAGTGTTGACAAGGATGCAGAGAAACTGGTATCATCATACAATGCTGATGGGGTTGTAAAATGAGACAGCCACTTTGGTTAACAGAATGGCAGTATTAAAGGCTTAACATACAGCTGCCAATATGACACCATGCTTCAATGTCTACAGACACGAGAGAACTGGAAGTGTATGTGCACAAGGTAACTTGTACAACTGCTGATCATAATGGTATTATTCATAAATAAATGTCCACCAACTTTTGACTGGCTAAATGAACAGCAGTATTTCCAAACACTGGAGTGTTATTTGGCCATAAAAGAGACTAAGGTAAAGGAAGCAACGTCAGCACTGGCAGAACAGGAAGCCCAAGACCTTGTTCCACCAGAGACACGACGTGATGCCAGCACACTGCTCACAGAGACTTTATGAGAACCAGGCAGGCTCTAAGTCCACAACAGCTGCACTGACATGGGCAGAAGAGCCATCTCATCTCAGCCACAGTGGCAAGTCTCCCAAGCCAGCAGAGCTCAGCAGGGTCAGGAGAAAACCTCAGCTTTCAGCTCCTCACTTGGGCCAAATTAGAGAGAAGCATGAACGTGTGCACAGCGTTCCAACTTTCCAGGGGGCTGCCTGAGGAACAGGCTTCTGTTGTAACTGACTCGGAGTGCTGATGGAGAACAAACACACTTTGGAAACCCGGGCACTACAGAGATCAAAGGAGAGCTCAGTGGTTGTTACAGCAACAGAAAACTGCAGTACAGCAGACACGCCAGAAAGCACATCAGAGATTACAAGCCAGGGAAAGAGAAACCAGCAAACCTCTCTGAGAAATCACACTCACAAGCCCAGAAAAGATGCATCCCAAGAAAACATTTGTGGGATGACTGGAATCTCAAGCTGTGCTTTCTGGTGAAGGTCTTCCCTGAACAACGCCAGCCCATGAAGATGGGGAGAAATGGCTGGTTTTCAAATGCAGAAACCACGACAGAAAATAACAAGACACAACAAAGAGGGAGGGAAAGTGGCCCAAAGGAATAAAACGAATGTCAAAACCTGACCCTAAAGAAACAAAAGATCTATTAATTACCTGACAAGTACAAAATAATTGCATTAACTGAACAAATAGGTCAAAGAAAGAACCAAAAAATCAAAAATACCTTGAGACAAAAATGAAAATAAACATACCAAAACTTAGGAGATGCAGCAAAAGTAATCCAAGAGGGAAGTTTACAGTGTTAAATGTCTACCTCAAGAAACAAGTGAAATTTCAAATAAACAATCTTAATTTTACACATCAAAAACCAGAAAAACAACAAAGCCCTAAGATAGTAGAAGGAAGGAAATAACAAATATAAGAACAGAAATAAATGCAATGAAGACTAAAAGGCAATAGAAAGGTTCAATGAAATCAAGAACTGGTTTCTGGAAGAGATAAAACTGACAAACCTTTAGCTAGACGCACCAAAAAAGGGCTAAAATAAAATCAGAAATGAAAGAGATGTTAGAAATGACACCAATACAAAACAAATGTCATGCTACAAATTATACACCAAAAGGATAACCTAGAAAAAAATCATAATTCTCATACAACCTATCAAGACTGAATCATGATGAAACAGAGGATCTGAACAGACCAATTACTAGTAAGGAGATTGAAACAGTAATCAAAAACCTCCCACCAAACAAAAATCCAGGACCAGGTGGCTTTAGTAATGAATTCTACCAAATAGTCAAAGAATTAATACCAAGCCTTATGAAACTCTTCCAAAACACTGAAGAGGAAGGAACATTTTCTAACTGGCCAGCAATACTCTGATACCAAATCCAGACAAGGATGCCACAGAAAGGAAAATGAAAGGCTGATATTCCTGAACATAGATGCAAAACTCCTCAATAAAATGTTAGCAAACCAAATCCGACAACACACTGAAAGGATCATACATCATGATCAAGTGGGATTTATTCCAGGGATGCAAGGATGGCTCAACCTCCACAAATCAATCAATGTGATATAACACATTAAACAAAAGGAAGAATAAAAATCATATGCATATGACAAAACTCAACATCTATTTATGATAAAAAACTCAAATTGAGTATAGAAGAATGTACCTCAACATACCTAAGAGCCACACATGATGAGCCCATAGCTAACATCATATTCAATGGCGAAAAGCTGAAAGGTTTTCCTTTAAGATCAGGAACAAGACAAGGGTGCTCACTTGCGCTACTTTAAGCCAACATAGTATTGGAGGGCCTAGCCAGAGCAATTAGGAAGGAAAAATAAAAAGCATCCAAACTGGAAAGTAAGGAGTAAAACAATCACTATTTGCAGATGACATGTCATATTATACATAGAAAACCCTAAAGACTGAATCAAAAGACAGAACTAATAAATGAATTCAGTCAGGTTGTAGGACACAGCATCTGTCCGGAGCCAGACAATCAGGCTGAGCAGCAGCAGCTGTCGCCGCCATCACAGAACTTTCACAAGGACTCCATTTTGTTGTTGATTTACTGATGACTCACTTCCCGTTCTTCATGCTCAAGTGCGCATGCACCCACATGGACTCCATTTTGTGCTTGGACACCATCTTGTTGCCTGCTGCCTGGACTGCTCTTTGAGCGCATGCTCATAGACTGCTCTTGCATAGGACTTTGGTATAAGGCTTCATTTGCATGCTAAACTGCCAATCAGGATTAGCCACGACTCCTTCCCACTTGAGCTATGCTATATAAGCTGTGTGTTTCCGCAAATAAACGAGACTTGATCAGGAAACTGTCTTGTCTCCATCCCTCGCGTCTTGTGTCTCTATTCTCCTCCCCCTCTCCTCGGGCCCTAGTTGTTTTCCCTGCAGGTCAGGGACAAGTGGCGCCCAACGTGGGGCCCGAGGAACGAGGGGACTTTGAGAGAGAAAACAGATGAGGTGAAAACTTCTGGGCAGCCAGAGCCAGAGCGAGAGGCCCAGCGCTCGAAAGCCTGGAAAGCGGAGAGAGGAGCTCCTGTCGTAAGCCAAGACTTCTGGGCAACCGGATCCAGAGCGGGAGGCCCAGCGCTCGAAGGACTGGTGAGTTGAAAAATATACATTCTTTAAAAATGGGACACACACATTCTAGTCAGAGAGACGATTTCATAATGGGATTGAAACAAACCCTTAAAGCGCGAGGAGTGACGGTGCAACGAAAGCACCTAGAAAATTTTCTTTCCTTTTTGCAAAAATTTTGTCCCTGGCTACCTCAAGAAGGAACCATAGATGCTCAGGTTTGGAAGCGAGTTGGGGACTCTATGAATGATTATTACCGCACTTTTGGTCCACAAGAGGTGCCCGTAACAGCATTTACTTATTGGAATATCATTAATGATTTGTTAGCACGTAGGTCAGAATGTAAAGATGTTGCCGCTGTAGTAGAGCAGGGTGAATCTGTCTTGCTAGAAGTAAAATCAGATCAAGAACAAGATAAGCAGTCTGAGGCCCGAGCTCCTGGGCCGAGTGGAGATCTCATTTCTCTGTCTAGTGAAGGCTCTAGTTCTGAGGAGGATGAAACTGCGCCACAGCGCGCAGTCCCCAAAACTCCCCCTACAAAAAGAGCGGAAGTGAAAGTAAAAAGGAAACGCCCTTCGAAACCTCCGCCATCTTATAGCACCCTTCTCCGAGAGGCACGCGCAGTAGAAGCGGGAGGGCAGGAAGTGAAAGAGTTACATCCCTCTGCTCCGCCCTTATCTCGTTCCCCCTGCGCTCTTCCTGCTTTAGACTGCATTTATAACATCTATTTATGGAGAGCCAAGATGGGCATTCCTGCGCAATCCGCCCATCTTACAAGCGGTAGGGACTTCCTCCCCTGTTTTCCCTACATTCTTTTCCACTAATCTCTCCTCAGGACTTCCTTCTATACCCGATGACAATAAGACAGTAAAAATTAATTTCACTTTCCCACTCACTAATACTATATGTTTCCTTATTGTTAATAATACCAATGTAAAACAGTCCCCATGCATTATGCTCAGGAATGCAAGCCTTGCCTCCTTTTCTGGTATAAAACCAGGGACGGGCAGCCCCCCGTCCGTGAGCGGGAAATTTTTTGGCCTTAGCAACGTATTATACCCCTCTGAAAATGCCCCTACCTCTAATACCACCAAACACCCTTGGTGCCAAGTTAGCCCCAGGTACCGATGTTGGGGAAGGTCTGCATCAGACAGCGACCTTAAATGGCCCATCCCATGGTATGATTGTTATCATAATCATAAAAGATACCCTCTTCATTCCAACCTCTGCCTTGAAGGACCTATGCCTTCCTTTTTCACGAATAATTCCCATCAATCTCCGCCGTGGCATAGTGAAGGTCGTCAGGTGTTAAGAGATCCTGTTTTTAATGGAGTATATCTTTGTGGTCCCTATACCTGTACTAATATAGCTCCCCTCCTCCTCCTTACTGGTGTATATATGAATGGGACTTTTACTCAATCAAATGATAGCTCAGTGGATGTTTCCGGTAATGTTGCTGAGGAGTTTGCGTTCCCTGTATGCGTTCAATCTCCATTCTTTTTTGCGCTAGTTGATGATATTGATGATAATAATGGTACTGCATCAGCCATTATTAATTGTATTAACCTTAATTGCTCCTTGGCTAAATGTTGGAGTGGTTTGCAAAAGATAGCGTTAATAGTTAGGGTACCACCTTATCTGCCTTACCCCGTAGAGATTCAAGGAGGCTATCCAGTAGTGCTTCATAGAAATAAGAGAGACTTTGGAATAACAGTAGCTATAGTTATTGCTGTAGCAGCAGCTACGGCGGCTGCCGCAGCAGCAGGTGTAGCCCTTTCTCAGACAACTGTTGCCGCTGCCACTCTTGATACGTTATCTGAAAGAGTGTCTACTGCGCTACAGACCCAGCGCGCTATCAATAATCATCTTGCTGCAGGCATACTGGATTTAAATCAGCAAATAGCTCTTCAGCAAGAGCTGATAGACATTTTGTTTCAAGCCCAGTCTATCACTTGCTCCCCCTCATACACACACATGTGTGTCACCTCTGCCAGAGTTCAGAACATCACCAAAACCCTTTTAGACATAAATCATTGGGTTGCCGGACCCTGGAATGCTACCTTCTTGAATTTAACTTCCCAACTTACACAGAACATAATAGCTATCAACAAAACTAGAGTTCCACCTATAACTGGAGCTCAATTTCTTGAAACAATAGGCAGCTTCATTAAAACTTGGAGTGGCACTGCTTCCCTTGGGATATGCTTACTAATCATCTGCTTTATTGGAGTTTTAGTCCTTTGCAGGATGCAAAGAACCCAGCAGAGACACGCCTTTGCCACCTATCAGCTGTTGGTTGACAGAGAGCCTGACAGGCCTTCTCATCACATTCTCCTCAATATGCTGACCAAGTAGCCAGTGACGGGCAACACCCGAGCATGTCTCTTAAACACCACAGAGACAGTGCCTGGTGACCTAAGACAGGCATTGGTCCAGTTTACATCCCCCCGTGTAGCAGCTGGATAGTCAGCGACGGGTAAGACAAGCAAAAGAGAATACCAACCTAAGACAGGACACAGGTCTGGCTACCTGTGATCCCATGATGGGTAAGGGTTCTCTTGTTGCAAGTCAACCTAAGACAGGCACAGTCTGCTACATGACAGAGAGCTCTGTCATTAAAAATTAAAAAAGGGGGAGATGTCGGGAGCCAGACAATCAGGCTGAGTAGCAGCAGCTGTCGCCGCCATCACAGAACTTTCACAAGGACTCCATTTTGTTGTTGATTTACTGATGACTCACTTCCCGTTCTTCATGCTCAAGTGCGCATGCACCCACATGGACTCCATTTTGTGCTTGGACACCATCTTGTTGCCTGCTGCCTGGACTGCTCTTTGAGCGCATGCTCATAGACTGCTCTTGCATAGGACTTTGGTATAAGGCTTCATTTGCATGCTAAACTGCCAATCAGGATTAGCCACGACTCCTTCCCACTTGAGCTATGCTATATAAGCTGTGTGTTTCCGCAAATAAACGAGACTTGATCAGGAAACTGTTTTGTCTCCATCCCTCGCGTCTTGTGTCTCTATTCTCCTCCCCGTCTCCTTGGGCCCTAGTTGTTTTCCCTGCAGGTCGGGGACAAGCATCAACACACAGAAATAAAAATAATCACTTTAAAGAGGCTCATTGCACAAGAAAACAGTTAAACTAAGTAAAATTAGGAAAATGATGCAAGAACAACAGGAGAATGTCAACAAGGAGACAGAAACTATAAAAAAGAACCAAACAGAACTTCTGGACTTGAATATCTGAACTGAAAAATCACCAGAGTGGTTCAGCACCACCCTGGACCAATCAGAAGAAAACAGCAGAGAGCTCTCAGACTGGTCATTTAGAAATTATCAAGTCAGATGAACAAGAACAAAAAAAATATCAACTATACTTCAATAAAATACATAAATTAAAAAGGAAAAAAAGATAAAATTAGATAAAGCCTTAAGGACTCATCCAGTCACCTAAACAATTTGAGTAAGATGTAATGTTTTCCTCTTCTAAGACTTCAACTTTAAAAAAAATTCTCTTCATTTATTTTCATCTCCGAGGAAGCATGTATCTGTGCAGAAATAGCACTATAAAGCCCCTGCTTCAAAGAACCCAGGCACCCCTGGGTGGAGCCCCCGTTTTCTTCTCCCTGCCACATGCTGAGAAAGAGGTGCTCTTCCACCAACTCTATAACTTGCTCTCATTTGCAGTTCATTACAATTTCATTCTCAAAGGTTACCAATTATTCCACAACTGACAAATACAAACACACTGTCTCAGGCTTCACTCCAACTTCTTTGAAGAACAATCCCATTGCCCACATCATGAATTTTGAAATGTTTTCCTTTCCTTATTTCTTTTTGACTTTTAAGAAATACACTACCTTGGCTTGCCATATAACTAATCTTTGCTCTCCTGATAAATGGATTTATCACATCAAACAGTAAGATTTTCCCTCACTCAACAATCTAATTCAGTTTTCCCAATGGGTCTTGTTCTCCAACCAGCTGCCTTATAACATATATCCCAGAAATCAGCTCCCAGGCAAATTTCCTAATACAGCCTCAGGTGCATATTTCTCTTCATCAAAATCAGTATTATCTATCCTGTCCCTCATCCACCAAAAAAACCCAAAGCTCTCTAAACCGGAACTCGTGTCCTCTTACCTATATGGCCCTATGTCGTGCTATCCTGAGGCATACAGCCAAACTTTTTGCCATATGCTTTTCCTCAAATTCCGTAATTTACTGCTGCTTTGATTTTTCTTATTTTGCACTCCCTTCTAGCATGCCATACTCAGCACCTTACTAAAATTTTAGGCTCATTATGTATCACCCTTCATTTTGAATTTAATTAATCCTCATAAAAGGTACAGTGCATTTTCAAGATGTTTTGTGGCTGGTCCTACTATCTGCACTTACCTGCAACAAGTACGTAAAAGGTGCCCAGCACAGGGCTTCAGTTAAACAGTAATCTTCAATATACTGAAAATTAAGTTTAAAGACTATCTCCTAACGATTACTCTAATGTTAACAGTATCAAACACACATTAGTATGAAGTAAAATAGGTTGTTTTAAACAAAGGAGAAAACCAAGACTAGCATAAATAAGGAATCACTAAATAGCTAGATGTAACAATCATAATCTTTTGTAAGAGGCAATTTTTCCCCAACGTGTTAACAACCTGTAAGTTTTATACCAGCCTTATTAGATAAATAGCCAGCAAGAGAATCAGTACTCTACCATGCACAGTCATCCACCACCTCCATCTAGTGGAAACCAGCACCTATTACATAACACGATCAAGGCAGCAAAACCTCCAGTTAACAACGAAACATTAAAGACAGGCTGCAGTTTCTCTTCTTATAAAAGCATAATAATCATAGAGCTAAAACTGCGACTGTAACAAATGAAATCAAACTTTCATTTACCAAAACTGATTAATTAAAAGACCTAAATGTAACAGCTAAAACTATGAAACTCATAGTTTATAAATTTGTGGCTAGGGATTAGGTGATGGTTTCCATGAAACCAAAGCTCATGCAAGCAAGCATGCAACCTAACATACCCTCTATATAACTGTTTCTAACATCTGTAGGATCTGTAGTGATATCTCCTTGCCATTCCTGACATTACTTCTCTTTTCTTGTTTACTTGCAGCACAACTGTAAACATCTTATAAGTCTTTCCAAAGAACCACTTCTGGCACCATTCAGTGTGTTACTTTGTATTTTTCCTACTTCATTAATTTTACTCTTATCTTTATTCTTTCTTTCTTTAGTTTGCTATTTTATATTTCTAAATTCTTGAGAAAAATGTGTGCACTACCAACTTTTCAGTCTTTCTTCTTAATACATTTAAAAATACAAATTTCCCTCCTTAGCTGCATCCAAAAATTAAAGTTCTTGTACTTTAATATTTATTTCAAAATTATTCAGTGCTGGGATTTTCTATTTCCACTGTCATTTCTTCTATGACCATGGATTATTTAGCAATGTATTTCTTAATTTTCAAGCAAGCATATGGGGATTGTCTGGTAATCTTTTCATTATTCACTTCTGGTCCTAACTGCACTGGTCAGGAAAAAACACTCAGCACGGGGTAATTAGCAACTCGGATCTGGCTTCTTATATAGAATGTCCTATAGGGATATGTTGTGTTTATCAGAACACTTCATCCCTATAGGTAGATCTATTTCTGAATCTAGGTAATTTGGCCACTTAATTAATATTTTGTTCTCCAACTTTCCAAACTTTGAAAAAATGGTTAGGACAATTCAGTTTCCTTAAGTCTAATGAACTTTGGCCACTGACAAAATCAGCTTTCAGGATAGAGGAGCTGAAGATCAGAATCTGAACCATTATAAATTCACCAAACTAATACATTACTAGGGGAACCATTTAGACAGCCCATCTTGCCCAGAGCTGTGCTATCTTGCAATGTATCTTTATTTTCAGAACACAAGAGACATACTAAACGTTAACAAAGTTACTACATAAAGCATGCCTAGACTTATATTAACATCCAGATAATGATTAGCAACAATGAAAGTCTAATCATTACAAAGTAGGACATCACAGAATTAATTTGCTTAGCCCAATTCAGAAAGGAAAAAAAAAACCCTGTACATTTAAATAATCTGTACAATTTATTTAATACTTTTTTAAAAAGCTGGTTATATTGTTTAAACCACTTCTGATAATATTTAAAATCTAGTGAAGTAAAAGTTTATCAGTTCACAATCAAAAACTAACTTACCATCCTCTTGGGAAGAAGGATATGGATAAATGTGGTGGGAAGCTTTTGACTTCTCATCAGTAAATGTCCCCTGGAACACAAATGAACAAATTACGTACAAATAAAGCACATGAAAAACTGTGATGCCAGATGCACACTACTTAAGAATTATAAAGGTATTATTTTACTTATTATGTTTAAGAGTATTATTATTATATTTAAGAGTAATTTATTATTTTCAGTCAAAGAAAGGGGTAGTGATCAACAAGAACAAAAGTAAATTATCTACAGACACAGTTTATATTGTATAGAAAAATATTACAAGTAATTACTCTGCATATCTCTCTTTGGGTAACCTTAATAATATGAGTACCTCTACATTAATTCTAAAAGTTACTCCAAAGTGATCACAAATTATCATTCCCATCTGAAATTAATCAACACAGGTATACGATTGTGAGCCATAACATAGGGCTACGTACATACATACATTTGACTTGGCTCTAGCATATTAGTATGCTACATTGTTTGAAATCAATGTTAGAATATTGGATGTTGTTTTAGTGAATGATACAAATGCTAAAGTCAAGTCCTAGCTTTCCTAAAGCTGCACTACTGCATACAGTCTAGAACATGATGTGGGAGCCATTTAGACACAAAAGTGCTCATTCTAGAGACTGTAAGGATTATGGGAAGTATTAAAATTAGTTATTAAGTAGTACCTTAATGGATTTCCTGAATTTTATCTTTGACAATGGAGTATTTACTAATTATTGTAATCAGAAGATTATAACAATGCTATTTTCAAATGGAAGAAAATTCCAAAACTCTACAATTGAGGGCTAACTAAGTGAATTAGCTACCAAATAGGACAAGGAATTCTCAGTCACAGCAAGTGTTTGAGTGCACTTCTAAATAACCACAGGTGAGGCTGAAAAGGGGTATCAACATCTACTGGGCTCAGAAGAACCCAGTATTTAGGGCTCTCGCCTCCAGAATCCATGTAGCAGGCTTGGGTTTGGACCTCAGCTTTATCATTTATTACTCGGGTGTTATGGGATACGAATCTAAGTCTTTTTGTACTTCAGCATCTTCTATGGAATAGAGTGGAAACAATACTTATTTCACAAGAATTTTGTAAGGACTAAATTAATAGATGCAATGAGCTAAAACAAGGGACAGGTACACTGTAAGTGCTCCAGAAATGGAGTTACTAATGCTAAATTTTAAGTGCATGAGCAAAGGCCTAATCATCGGCATTCAAAAACTATTATTAGCTCCTAAGACCTCTTCCAGAGATTCTATGAAATCAGAGAGACCCTTCTACCCCTCTGGAGATTATCCCTGGAAAACCATCACTAAATCAGGTATCTCAAAGAAATACGACAGCTAAATGTTCAGTGTAAACTGTAAGAAAACATATGAACTTTTTCTAGGATGATTTGGTGGCAACAAGAGTAGGTCATTTCAACTCAAAAGCAATAATAAAAGCCGGCTAATTGTTCCCCTTTCTGCCCCCTCCCCTAACATTCCACATGTAATTAAATTTCATTGGAGAGCTGCTCCAGCACACAGTCCAAGATCCAAACAAAGGTTAAGTGATGTGTTCAAAGTCATAATGCTAATGAAAAAAGAAACTGAACATCAGATGGCCTGATGTGAGAGCACAATTGTGTCACCTGTACTAAATCTCCAATTGTAAGCAGTACGAAAAATCTTTGCTTTAGGAATTTGGAAGGTATATTTCACTAAATGCTAAAACATAATTCAACTGGCCATCTCCCTTGCAGCAGAAAAAAGAAAGATATTTCATGAGGCTTCTCAACTACTCCTAAGGATTGGTAAAACTGTCCCTCAGATAATGTTTCAGAAAACTATCTTCTACCTGGGTCTCCTGAGCTTGTTATCATGACACGAGTCTGCTTACAGTTTAGCCCTCTGTAGCCACAAACCTACACACAGTAAATACCTAAGGCCTCAGCCTAACATGACATTAGTGGGAGGAGGTGAAGATAGAAGACAGCATTGGCACATGTGAATCAGGACAAAGCAAGCTTATGGGAAAAACAGAAATTCCTAGTCATTTTTAAAAAGCTACACTTTAACTCTATATAAGCCCATCTC
>JAQQAC010002837.1:113176976-113218372 GCA_029783875.1 Phataginus tricuspis | reverse complement strand
CTTTCAATTTGTTAGCCAACTTCAGGTCAATGTCTGGAATGAGGTAGATGTTGGGTCTGGTCAGACAATTACTCTGAGAAGAAATAGCAGATTTTGAAATTCTCCTGGTTTCGAAATAATGTTGACAATATTTATGTACTACCCTAATGCCACAAGTTGGTATTCAGAGTCACACTGCTTCAAATGTGAAGATGTACTTTGGTAGAGACTGCGAAAGTCTTATCTTAATAAAACCCTAAGTGGTTAGCAGGCCACTTAATGACACCCCAGAAGCCTCCTGCAGCTGGGTGCACCTGGACAGAGAATCACCACCTAAAGAAAGTCACCTTCTTTTTCAGTAGGTACCACACTTATTTCATAAAAAGTTTAAGATCGATAACCTAAAAATGGCAAGCTCTAGTCATACTTTAGAGCTGTGATCCCCAAAAGCTGTAAAAATAATAGATTTCAGAAAAATTTTCCTTTGATCTTTTGACAATCTAATAAAAGCCAATCTTAGAATTACAAGTATATGAAAGGAAAAATGTTTAATAATCTAATTTCTGAGTTACCTGCACCAACATTTTTTCGATGTTCATGAACATTTCAACATTACGATCCATTCGGGAGGGATTCTGTAGATCAAACCTACGCCTAAAAGAGAAGAAAATCATTAATTTATCTCCCACCTTAAACAAAAGGGAAAACTTGTGTGGGGAACTACCTTTGAATCTCAGCCGCGCCACAAAGATGGCCACTGAGAACTGCCTTTGAATCTCAGCCACGCCACAGGGGTGGCCACTGAGAGTCCTTTGGGTTTCAGCTGCGCCCACTCCGGTCCGCTTCTTGCGTCGGAGACGGCTGCACACGCGCACAACTCTGTGCGTGATTGGAGATTTAAGGGTCGCCTTGTTAGCGTGGGGTGTAACCAATCAGAAGAGGCCACACCCTATATATTCCGTGTTCTGAGCTGCAATAAACGAGTTCCTGCTTTGACTGGGCTTCCTGTCGCGTCTGATTGTCTCCGGGGACGGCGGAGGCTGCGGAACGGGCGGCTCTTACCTCCCTTGCTTCGCCTTGTCGGGGCGCACCTCTCCCTCCCTTCCTTTCCCTCCGCTGGTTCGGAGGGTCACAGAAAGAGCTTGTAACAGAAAGAGCTTGTAATCCTGACGGCGAGCAGGACCGGCGGGAGAGAGGCTAGAAACCCCGACAAACTTGATTTTATGATTCAGTGCAAATGAGCTGGAAATATTTGGAAATTAAAAAAGCACTCTACAAAATGTGAGTGTATTCTCTCAGTAGTGTAAGAAAGCAGTGTCAATACCTTCATAAAACATTAAATTTTTTGACATTAACATTCATTCCTGCCAAAATGAAGTACCAATTCCACTTAATATCCTATCTTTCTTGAATCTAAGGTACCTTAAATCATATAGAAAAGCACTGCACAGATCCACAGCCAGTGAAGTACCAGGCCACCTACTACAGGAGACATACTCAAGAGTTATTTGTTCAAATGCAACAAGGTCTGTGTTCTCTTTGAGCCCTCTACCGTCCTAAATGTGGCAAAGTCCATCTGTTTACTTTCATTTGAAATCTTTCCCCAATGTCTCCTCATCTAAGCACCATGCATCAACATTCCGGTGCTCTCTTTGCCTAATCTCAGTCATTTCCATATGGCTAAATCTTTACAAGTTTGAATATTTCTTTCTCCACACTTTTTATTTAACACTCAGTCTTGCTTTTCTTCCATTTTAATTCCAGGGGGCGGGGTCTCAATCCCTGATTCCAACTGCGGGTTGTGGAGTCAACCTGCTTGGAGTTCTAATCCTGACCCTATCTTTATTTATGCTACCTGAAGGGATTTACTAATCCAAGGGTCAATTTCTTCATCACTACAATGGCCCATTATGGGTTTCTGTAAAGGTTACATGAGTTATGTATGTTAAGAGGTTAGCATAACGTTCAATACATGCTAACTATGGTCATAGTTCTTAAAAATCATTACTGATGTGTACTAGCCAGATTCAGGCAGTCTGAGCCCAAAGCTCATTGTGGGTAAAGTGGGGTTCCTATGGCAGGATCCTCACTGAACCTAAATGTAACTGGCCTGTTGCTATGCTACTGTTTCCACACCTTTAGGCAATAAGATATTATTGGGGGGGCTGCAAGGCTGGAGGAGAGCGGAGCGGAGGCTGGAGTGGTGGCAGCGCTGAGGACAGAGGCCCAGAGGACAGCTGTGCGGGACGACTGGGCAGAGATTCCCAGAGGACGGCTGTGCGGGACGACTGGGCAGAGAGGCCCAGAGGACGGCTGTGCAGAGAGGCCCAGAGGTAGAGACCAGCTTGCTGCAACCGAAGCAGCAGTGATAACACAGACTCGCTCTGAGTGAACGGGATTTTAGTGACTGACCTGCCACCTGGAAATAAAGTTAGGTATAACCTTTTCACCCCAAGAACCCTTTGCTGTAAATTTCTTTGGTCACAGTGAATCTATAGCAAACTTGGAGCTGAAACTCATTTGCAAGACAATTGGCCAAGTCGACAGGGTTCATTGTTGACCAAGGAAAAAGACAAGTTGCCCTTATGGGAGGGGGTGCTTCAGCCGGTTGCCCCTGTGAATGGGGAGACAGTGGATTGTCCCCCAATGGGTATGTGGTCTGAAGTGGCTTGCCTTCTAGAAGACTGGGCCCCACCCCAGGACTGGAGGCAAGTGGAGGTGACACCTGAGGCTGTAGAGGTGGCCCTTTGTATAGTAAGTAGATCCTTTGAGAAGCAGAGTGCCTGTGAGGCAGCGGGGGCTGTGGGTTGGCTGTTTCTCACAGTATTAAAAAGGTCTACAGAAGAGACCCAAGAAATAGCAGCATGAGAACGTGAGCTGCAAACTTCTGGGGATTCCGAGGAGAGAAATGGCATTGATGCGAGAGGAGGTGGCACGAGAACGCGAGCTACAAACTTCTGTGGATTCTCTGAGGAAGGAGATGGCTTTGATGCGAGGAGGCAGCACAGAATGCCAGCAGCAAGGAGCCATTGGAGACGAGACGGCAGCGCTGCCAGGTGTTCTGAAGGAGGAAGAGGCCATCAAGGAAAAAGACGAACTCCTGAGGGAAGCACAGGCAGAGGTGGTACGAGAACTTCAGCTGGGAAGCATTGAGCTGAAGGTAAGAGACCTTCTGAAGACTGAGGTAGCACTGCTGCGAGGTACACTAGAAAAAGGTAAAGGCTGTAGCAGAGGAGGCACTCGGGGGACGGGAGAGAAAGGTGCTATCAGCCCCAGTAATGGAGGAGCTGGAGAAAGATGAAGGGGTGATGCCGGAGGCACTGGCACCTCCTGTACTGAAAGCACGCCCAGTGGTTGTAAAGAAAATAAAGACCCAGCAGCTGAAGGTTCCCCAAGGAGAGGAGCAGCCCCCTCCCCAGCTCATGGAGCACTCTATGGTCCGCCCCTATACTCAGGCTGAGCTGGTGGATTTGGGCTCCCGGTTTAGGCAGAAGCCCTCGGAGTCAATGTCAGCTTGGCTCCTGCATCTGTAGGACTTAGGAGTGGATGGAATTGTTCTGTCGGGATCAGAGATGGGAAAGCTGTCTTCCCTGACAGTGCAGCCTGCCTTGAGGCAGCGATTACAAAATGCATCAGACCCCAGGGAGTCACTCCCTCCTCAACTGGCCATGGCTGCACTTCGTGCTATGTGGCCCAATCCAGGTGATCTACCATCCTCTCCTGTTAGAGGGCAGACATATGCTGAACTCCAACAGGTGCTATGAGAGCTAGGCATACGAAATGCCATCTATAGTCCAGAGAATTATGGCCCAGATGAAGAGATTTTCACTACTGGGATGAGGAATATTAGGCCTCAAACGGCTCCTACATCCCTCTTTGGGTCTCTAGTGGCCATTCTTTCCCCTCACTTAGGGCATCCCATAAGCGAGGTGACACGTACAGTAGCAGACTTGGGAGAGGCTGAAGCCACGAGAATTCGGAAAGAAATAAGACCTGTTGCTCACAAGAAGAATTTACAGGGCCCCATGAAGGTTACAAGGACCCAGATGTGGGTTGATTTAATACGGGCAGGAGCCGATGGAAGGAAATTAGATGGGAAGTCAAATAGGATCTTACTAGAGCTATGATAACAGCTGAAACCAGAGCAGCAGTTCCAGCCATTAAGACCAAAGAGGCAGAGATCAGAGACAGAGCCACGAGTACGGCCTGTGTGTTTGCAAGACTTCCTGCAGGAAAGCGAGCCAACCTCACTTGAACCCACACAGGAAGGTGATTGGGGAACACGGTTTGACTGAGGGGAAGGTCAAGGTATCTGCCCTGAGGGACCAAGGGGGAACCGGAGACCACATGATGGCTGGAATGGACACACTTCGGACTTGATCTGCATGGGGCTTTGAACCTAGCTGAATCCCCTGGCTTGAGGATTATTATAATTTTTGTTACCTGTATCTTAATTTTTATTATCTCTGAGTTGTTGCTATCCTCTGCTGCTGTTGTTGTGGAATCTGGGTACAGTGCTCCGGCTTTCTCGCACAGGGACCATTGCGGAAGATGGAAAGCGGGTAGAGTGTAAGGCGAGAATCCTGGAGGGGTGGAGTGTGGGTAAAGTGGGGTTCCTTTGGCCAGGATCCTCACTGAACTTAAATGTAACTGGCCTGTTGCTATGCTACCGCTTCCACACCTTTAGGCAATAAGCCATTATTGTGTTAATATAAAGAGTTCCACCCAGTGCTCTGTGCAAGACTGGGGGCGGGGGCTGCAAGGCTGGAGGAGAGGGGAGCAGAGGCAGCGCCAAGAACAGAGGCCAGAGGACAGCTGTGCGGGACAACTATGCATAAAGACCCAGAGGACGGATGTGCAGAGAGGCCCAGAGGTAGAGACTGGCTTGCTGCATCCGAAGCAGCAGTGATAACACAGACTCGCTCTGAGTGAACGGGATTTTAGTGACTGACCTGCCACCTGGAAATAAAGTTGGGTATAACCTTTTCACCCCAAGAACCCTTTGCTGTAAATTTCTTTGGTCACAATGAATCTGTAGCGAACTTGCCTGTAGCTGAAACTCATTTGCAAGACACTCATGCTCTTCACTCTCATGTTTTATTGTGGAGATGCTCCCCACACCTCCAACCCTTACTTCCTAAACTCAGCTGCCCTTCAGGATGCTACCACCAGCTCAGTGGGCACGGCAAAATTTCCAGGTCAGCACACAGCTTCCTCCATAAAGCTGTTCCTGTCTTCCCCGTTGTAGCCTCACAAAAGAATCTTGGTGAGACATCTCAGTAGATGCCTTGAGGTCAAGGACCAGGGTTTTGAAAACTTTCCTATGTAGCCCTAAAGCAAACTACATAAATTGGTATTTATTATGACTGAGGTCTAATATTTATTATGACTTCTCCATTACTGTGCTAGGACAAAATTGAACTGTCTCCTAAAGTAATTCGAATTAAGAAATTAAGTCAAATGTCCACTAAAACAGCAATTATCTAAATGATCTAAATAGATAATTTAGAATAGAACTAAATTCCTTAAAAACGGCAAAGAGTAACCGTATCTTGATTTAACCATGGTATAGCACTTTTTCGTAAATCCAATCTTTTTGGGTTTTTCACCTCCTGTGGGTAAAATTGTAGTATTTCCAGAATATCTCATCTGGCTTTAGTACATCTGCATATAAACAGGCGTTCAGAGGTGAAAAGAAGTATGGGTTTAGTGCATTTGCATCATTCCTCAGGGGTGGAGAGAAGTTCATCTTCATATCAATGACCTGGGCAAGGAGGGCTTATCTGTACCCAAGAGGTGAGGGGGAGGGCTGGTTTTGCTTCTGCTGGAGCAGGCCCCAGAGTGCAGTTTGTAAGCAATAAATGGATTTTAAACTTTATTTCTTCCTTTGACTGATTTTGGTTTTTAGAGGCATTTTGTCCTGGGACTTCCTCTCCCCGGACTTACACCTCCTTCCCTAGCCTCTTCTGAGGAAAGGATAATAAAGGAAATTCTAAGCAATTCCCACCCCTTGGCAGAACAAGAGTTACCAACTGACCTGCTGGGACAACCCAGTCACAGAAGACAGCCCTCCATTGGTTCTTTTGTCATATGAGGGACATATGAGTACCTCTTTCTAAAGAAGGGGGTCACTCTTTCACAAGCTCCTGATAACAGAACAACTATATCCAGAAACACCTCACTTACAGAACTGTTTACATAAGAATTTACTCAATATTCATAGAGAAACTGCTTCCTTAATAAATGACTCAAGTAATGGGGCTGAAGGAAATTATTATAAATTGAGAAATAGTTGGAAACCAGTCACTGAACAAATTAAAATAGGGCTGCCTGGATTCACCTGCAAATGAAGAATAAAAGCTAATCAATCTGTTAATAGAGAATCAAGAATTGATTCTGTCTTTCAAATTGATGAGCAAAGTTAGTCTTTAGAATAAAGTATTCCAGCTAACAAATGAAGACAGAATGACAGAGTAACAGTCTTTAACAAGGAATAGTTAAAAAAAAAAAAAAGGACCTAAATACACACATTGGAATACCTACCTTCTAAGATTACTATCACTTGGTGAAGTGTAATGACAAGACGGCTCTAGGCACGGAGCATCAATGTCTGTCCAGTACATACAGAAAGATGAGCAGATGCCACAGGCCTCCGAATGGAGGAACGCGACACTGTCCGTCGGGCACTGCTGCAAAAACAGCTGTCCCTGAATCAGAAAAGCCTCTAGGTCTCACCACCATTCTCCTAGAAATTTAGACTATGTTATATGATGTCCTGGGGACGTATCAGCAAAATCCAGAACACAGACAATTCTACAAGACATCCTGTTTTTGTAAACAAATCAGCTTGTGAGGAAAAGCAGGTGAAGAGCAAGTGAGAACAACTATGAATTTTAAAAGACACCTAAGAATCAGGGACTGGTGGTCACCAAAGGGCAGGGGGTGGGGAGAGCGGGTGGGGAGGGAGGAGGGGACTAAGGAGCACTACGATTCACAGTCACAATATAGGCAGGTCACAAGGAAGGCTGGGCTGCAAGAAGACAAGTAATGGCTCTACAGCTTCCTGTTACGCTGACAGACAGTGACTGCAACGGGGTGGGGTGGGGGAGTGAAGGTTTGATAGTAGGCGTGAACGTAGTAACCACAATGTTGCTCATGTGAAACCTTCATGAGATTGTATATTAATGATACCTTAATAAAAAAAATTTTTTAATTATGTTAGAAGAAAAGCAGGGGAATAGGGAGGAAAACAGAAAGACTAGTTCCATCAGAAAAAAAGAATGGGATAAAATGTTTAAACTCTTAAAGAGAAGCTTGTCTGCATCATTTTAAATGGTATCAAAATATCATGCTATTCAGCTCCCACTGAGGAATGATGAGTGATTTAAAAAGTGATAGTTTTATTTTTAAATGTTAATAATATGTACAATATCCTGTAAATTATCTCTTTTGCAATGAAAAATTAAACTTACAATGAAACACAAAAACAAAAACAAAACAAAACAAAACAAAATGTTCTGGAACTTAAAAAAAAAAAAACAAAAATCCCAGGAGAAAAATACACTATGCTGAAATCCATAGCATCTCGATGCCAGAAGATTACAGAATTGGATCCAAAACTGCAGTGTGAGGTAGAAATAAAGTTAGGGCACTCCTTACAATTTTATCACTTTCTTGAAAACTCTTGATAATTAATAAAGAAGCACAGTTTATTAATTTTTTGCAATGAGAAAATGTAAATTTTAAAGTCTAAAAATTTCTTCCTGGTGGGCTCAGCTCTGAGTTGCTCTGAAGTCTCAGCACAGCTTTCTGAGTCCTCCAAGAACCAAGCTCATGTCCTCACTCTGGCCAAGGCCCTGGACTCTATGGGAGGAAAGAGCATGCATGCACTCAGCGTGGACCAGAACTGATTTTGAAAATTTTAAAGTAAATTAATTGAAAACATTTCTGCCTGTTTTATAAATAAAATGTGTAAACTTCAAAAAAATGTACTTTTTATTGAATGCTTATGAGGAAAAGCATTAGGGGGAAAAAAAAAGACACCCAAGAGTCACATCACCAAATGCAATGTATGAATCTTATTTGGATACTAATTTAAATAAAATGTAAAGACCATTCATAAGATAATCAGAGAAACTCGAACTCTAAGTGGATATTTAATAATATTGTTAAGTTACTGACAATTTTCTTAGTTGTGATAATGGCACTGTTATTTACGCTTTAAAAAATACTCATTTTAGAAGTAAATATGCAGTAAAATATTTACAAATGAAATACATGCAGCTAAAGATGCATGATGGTAAATGGCAACTCAATGTACTATGATTCTCTTTTTTATATATAGTTTACATTTTCCATAGTAACAAACGAAAATGGTTTGCCAAACAGTGATTTAGGAACATGACACATTTAAAATTTTCCTGAATCAGCAGCATACTATGTATGCAGAAGTAGTATTTAAAATATAGGGATATTATGAAAAACTGAAATGCAGAAATCAGGTAAAAGTGGTACAACCTTGAGTTCAAAGATGTTATCTGACTTACTTTGAAATTACCAAGAGTATTTAAATAAACTTTGCTTTTCATAATATGGAAAGATGCTCAAACTTGCCTAGAATAGAAATGAAAATTAGAACTAAACTATAAAACCCATCAGACTACCACAGATTGGCAGAGATAAGAGGAGGTATAAACCCACTGCTGCCCAATGAAAAGGGAAAAGGCACACTCTCAACACACTGCTGTAGAACAATCAGCCAATTTTGCTGAAGATAATCTGGCAACTGTTTGTACTACATGTGTTGTGTCGTGAGCACCTTAATTCCTTGTGATTCCATCTGACGAACCAGAGTAAAGCTAGCACGGGGAGGTCCCAGAGGAGGGTTCTCCACAGGGAAACATTTGAAAGAGATACTATTACCCCATGCTCACCACAGCCTTATAGACAATGAGAAACAACAAATGAACACACCTTCTCTCTTTCTGACTTTTAAAACCTTTGGCTGTAGTGTGAGCTCTCCACTGAGGGCTCATTACTTAACCAAGGTGTCATTCCCTTTGTTTTCCTCTGGCTAGGCCACGTCTCACAGCAGCCTCCCAATCTAAGGCAATACTCTGTCTGTCAGTAGGGCTTTCGTTAGCTGTATTGCTCCAATTTAGCTGCCCCTGGTGAATATAACTTAGGGGATGTTCTCTTCTCATCCTTAGCTACATATAGAAAACAGTATGAATAAAAATATTCAACAATGGATCTCAGTGAATGAATTTAACTCCTGGGAAAGTGGTGTGAAGGGCTTCAGGAGCGAACTTCCAAAGGAAAAACAAAAATGTACCAAGCTGGGGGGAACGCAAACAGCAGACAGCAGCACAGTTGTGTGGAAGTGACTGAAGCTGGCCTAGAGAGTAAGGGGCTTTGCTTAATGATGGCAGCTATAAAAGCATGGAGGCTACCATCAGAAGGGTAGGCTCTGCGACCCCACATGGGTGGTCCACAGCCAATAAGTATAACTTAGAAACACCCAGCGACATACAGGCAAAGGGGGATCTGTTATACACAAACAGACTAAAAATTATATCCCACTATGTATATGACTGTGTGTATAACAAATTAGTTTGAATCCTTGCTATGTTGTTTTTAATAAAAAGCTAGATGGCTAGCAGAAAGCAATTTTAAAATATGCTACTAAAGAGGTTAATTCCCCACAAGTTAAAAGATCTAACCCACCTTTTGTGTCAGAATGACAACCTGATTGGCCAGCGTTTCTCCAAGTGAGGCCTGAGGACCCTCTGGAGTGCTTTTTGAAAATGTGGAGTCTCAGTTTCCACACCAAACTTAATAGATCACCATTTTTGTCCATGAAACCCATGTTTTCATGTTCATATTTTTAACAAGTGAGTCCTAAAATTTGAAAGCCACTGCTAGGGACTTACTGTGATAATACCTAAAAAAAAAAAATTAAAAATCTGAAGGAGACTTTAAGTGGGTAATAATAGTAAACTACCAAATCTTTAAGGCAGAAAGAAAAGTGTTGTAATTCTAATTTACATATGTACCCCACAAATAGAAAGGTCTAAGCTTGTTGGCAAGAAATAAGTGTCAGCAGCAAACAATGTAGTAGAGGGGAAAAAGCCACTTCTCATACTAAGACAAATCCTGAACTTTTATGTTGACCAAGCCTAGCTCACCACTGCCAAGCAAATCTAGTAAAATACAAACACAGTATTTTCAGTCAATGATCACTTTGAAAGTCAAGAAATATGATTACAACCGACAGAAATCTGTTTAGAACTGTAAGGATAATCAGCAATGTCCCGGTCACTGCACGAGAGCACTGATATTTACTTGGTCATATATGCAATCTCTCCTTCAGGAAACATTTTTGGATTTATATAGTATGTCAAAATCACCCTGCTTATATCCCTCAGTCATATATAGCTATACTTGAAATTAGCCCCTAACTCTTTCCATCACTGAAAACTACAAATAAGGCACACATTTTTTTGACTAGAGACATCCAGAAATGTCCAACTAGAACACTAATTCTGGAATCTTCATCTGCACAGTCTATTCACAAGTATGCCAGTAATTACCAGGGGTTCCCACTCAATCTCATATATACAACACTCCAGCTTGACATTGCAGGAAGCTAAAAAAAGCAGGAACTTAAGAAACAGAACCAGAAAGCCACAAGGAAAAGAGGGTGTTTGGCCTTATGGAAGCCAGCAAACTCTGGAGCTAGACTGTGAGTTTCAACTGGAGAACACAGTTCTGGAGGACATGCTGGATGTGGTAAATTCAGAGGCCATATCAAGATGACAGGTCACATTCAGATGTGTAAAGGCTGGGTGGCTACTAAAGCGCACACTGTCAGCATATAAGTGACCTGCACTTCATGTGTGTGTAAGTCATAGGAGATGGTGGGGTGTACTGCAATCGGGTGTATGATTATACCTGAAAGGGGATGATTCTGATACGTCTGAGTCAAAGACTTGGAAAAATTCTTGTTCCTCACTCCACTTAAAACTTCTAACTCTATCCTTTACTTCTTTTTTGGCCCCCTTTTTAACTGAAGGACATTTTGTTTTACATATCCTTCTATACCACCTTAAGTTCTTTCAGATAATAGTATTTCATCATGCACGTATGCAAAGCAAGTTCCATAACGTGTGACTTAGGATAAGTCATGTTTTTGAGACTCTGTCCCCAAGAGTCCATTATCAGCAGTTGGGATACAAGATGAACAAAAAAAAAACTAGTAGAGAAAAGAGCTAGTTGGGCATCTGAGCAAACAGCAGGGTGTGACCCCTATCTGAGAGCGCTCAGGCATGCTGCCCATCCTCGATCAGGGAATGCCTGCTGAAAGTTAAAACACCAGAGCTGGACACAGAAAGCTACCTCTGATAACAGCAAACTTTCATGCTCATTTAACCAATATTATCAAACACCCACCCCTCTATTAAAACTTGTATCCAATATATATACACACATGTCTATATATCTCTATTTACTATAAGTCAGTCAGTCATTTACTTATAAATTTGCCTGGATTACTGATGTGAATACTTATTTCCCAGCCATAAAAGATTGGATTAGCTTAACTCTTAGATTGAAACACACAGATTACATGACTGCTCTCCAGGAAAGATGCTAAGATTATAAACTGCACACAGAGGATACAACTAAACCCACCAGCAACACCCATTCACACCCCAGCACACCATCAACCCCCACACGCACGAGACTTCCTCCCCACCCTTGACTCCAGAGCCTTCATCACGGAACATTCAGTAGTTGAGCAGCTGAATTCCCACACTGAGGGGGCAGAAACCCCAGAGCTCAATCAAGAAAAGGGAGGAAGCAGCAACAGAGACAGGTGGGAAGGAGTAAGGAGTGTGAAGGGGGCGAGGAGGAGCAAAGTGGAGGCGCAGCAGGGGTTCCCACAAGCTCTGGAGCCAGATGCCAGGATCTGCATCCTGAGGGCCTGGTTCACTGGAACATTTCCACCACTACCTTTCAGCACATTTAAGTCCATAATACACACAAACATTTCACACAACAGGCACACCATCTATTGTCTACACACAGCCACAAGTGAGACATAACTTGCCTAATAAATGCAATAGTAATTTGATATTTTTCTTGAAGGCACAAAGTAAATTAGGGCTGGAGATAAAAGACAACCTACTTTGCCTATTAACCATAATGTGATTCCCTAACATCACACAAAGAAGGAACAGGATTTAACATAAATAATTTAAGCATATCAAAACATGCAAATAAATACAGGAACTTACCATCCCTGTTCATTTTTATACTTGTAAGCAGCCCCAAGAATGTGACACAAGGTGCCTCCAGCTTTGAAATCCATGAAACATTTTGCCTAAAAAACAATACAGATTACACATAAGAAAAATAAAAGTTCTGACTAAATTACTCCCATCTGAGTTCTAAGTTTTATGAACTCTAAGATTTAAACAACTGCTAACTTAATAACCTCCTTACATACTTTCTGGAAGAAACTGAAGTATAAAGAAATTTTCCTAAAAACGGACAAGAAAATATCTGTTTCTGAATTCAACTAACAAGCTACTCTTTAAGTAAACAATCTGTGAAAAGAGTTACACCAGAAAACACTAATAAACAAAATATTGATATGCTACAAATTACACTGGTTAATTTAAAATTTGATTTTTAAAACATAAAAATTCTAACAACACACAATTTCCAACAATATGGTTTTCCTGTAGAATAAAATTTAATATATGTAAGAATTTCCCAATTTAGGTTCCTGACTTTCAAAATTACAGAGAAATTATAACCTAACTCTTGCTATAGTATTTTAACGACTAGTGAAATACAGTGTAATTATACTTAACTCTTGGTAAACTTACAGGTAACAACTTATCTGTAAACCTATCTGTGCAACAAGTTAGAAGAAATTTGCACTTTGTAGATTATAATACATCTAAAATGAACCAAATGCTGAATGACACATTGTGGAAGTAAAAATTTAATAAAAACTGATCATCAAATAGTTTACTAAGATGAAGTGTTAGAAATACACCGTACATTTTTTTCTTTGAAAGCTGTTACTACAACTTACAATAGTGAATAGAACTACATGATATCAAGTATTATGGAGAGAGAAAACAGGCGGCTGTTAAGGGCGGGGGAGAGGGAGGAATGGGAAAAGTGACTTTTTAACAGGGACAGTGTTTCAGTTTAGTTAAATAAAGTTCCTTCGACAACTATTAGTAATAATTGCACAACAATATGAACGTACTTCACTATATACTTAAAAATGATTAAAATGGCAAACTTTGTGTTGTGTATATTTTACTACAGTGAAAAATAAGTGACATTTTTAAAAATGAAAATATTAAGAAGAATCATTAAGATGAGCTCTTCCCAATCAAGCTAACAAGTAAGCCCTCCAAATCAGTCTGGTTACAAGCACTTTTTATTACAAGGGTTTCTGATTCCTAATGTTTTGTCAACACACCACTACATCCCAAATATAGTATCATGTATTCCTCAATATATCTGGGTTCAATCCTTATCAGTGACAGCTTGTTATTTAGCTAACAAGTCACTACAATTATGTAGCACTGGCATTTTAAAGCAGAACACTGTGCTAGGTAGATGCCCACTCGAGGATGAGACTCAGTCCTCCCCATGCACCCTCCCTGAACCCCGAGAGACAGGGCTGAAATGGTCTCTACAGTCACACATGCACTTCACCACTGTATACATGCAAACTAGTCACAGCATAATACTGAAATGACTGGCTTACAGATTTGTCTGTACTATGAACTCCTTGAGGACAGAACAGTGTCTTATACAAATCTTTAACATCAATATTCAGCAGGAACTGAAAATGCAGGTGACACGTAAATATGTTCTCAACAGTTCAACTGTACAAAAATCATTTAAAGATTCAGATCCATGCTACTGAGAAATATATATTAAGCAGCCAGAACAATAAAACAGCTATACATATAAATTAGGTTAAGGTTAATAACTGGACAGATATTAAATATGAGAAATTAAATCATTATGAAATATGTTTCAGACAGACAAAATAACTTCTATTAATCACTACAGGGACAAGTGATAAATGAAGTGGAAAACTGAGCCCTCCACCTTTTCCAGAGATAAGATCTGAAAAAGAACAGAGGGAGTTTCAGGAGCCTCTCAAGGGCTTTAGCTGCAGTATTAAAGTGTAACAAGGAGAACATCCCTAAATACATGCCAGACAAAACCCAAAAAGGGAACTCACCAAACACCAAGGATGCTTAGAGCCTGCATGGAAATGGATTTGGGATCCTGGTGCTCATGACAAGTTCATTATCAGAATCACCCAGACAGAGAAAATAGTAGAGCAGAGTGAGGGAGTGGAGGCTCAGGACACACACTGGGCCTTTCCTCAATCAGTTCTCATCCCAATCACACCTACCCTTGAAGAAGGTGCTCTTAACTGATACTGAGCATGATTCTAATACAAGAGCTCATATTCTTACACATCCTCTAAACGAGAAGCATGGACTGATAAGGGTAAATTCCTCTCAATTAGTAATGAAAAACCTAAAGGGTGTCAGGTACCAAAATTTGAGTTTCCAAACCTAGTTAGCTCCTGCCCCGCCTGAGAGATGTCACACCCTAATGAGAGATGGTGGGTGGGGGCAGCTCCGACAGGCTGCTTCTATTCCCAGCTGGGTGGTCCACTGCTTTTGATAAGCGATTCTATCACTGGCTAACTAAACTGGAAATTTAACCTACTCTTATTCTGGGTGTATGTTAAGTGGTCTCATCCTACCTATTTATAGGCCACCTAAAATTCTGCTGAGCTGAATGAAACCTGGAAAAGCAAAATATAACTGCAATACTTCAAAGTGCTTTAAATTTGTGCCATAGTGGCCTTATTTACTTATTTATCCATTCATTTGTTCGACTTATTCGCTAAGGACAAAGACAAGGTACCACTAAGAAGGGCAAGGATGGGATTAAAGATGGCAGCGTGAGAGGTGAGACAGAGACCTCCTCCTAAAACCACATATAATACGGAAATATAACTAATACAACTAATCCTGAAAGAGCAACAGGAAAGAAGGCTGCACCAGACTACATACACCTGGAGAAAAAACAAACCTCACAGAAGAGGGCAATATACCAAAGCCGTGACCAGATGGGACCTGACCCCTTCACCCCCCCAGCTCCCCGGAGGGAGGAAGAGAAACAGAGCAGGTAAGGGATGGAAGCCTAAGAATGCTGAACACCCACCTCTGGAGATCTGCTTTGGGAGCACAAACCTACAATGCATGGTGTTCTGGTGATTAGTGGGATTGGAAAGCTAAGACAGGCAGAATACCTAGAGAGACTAAGATTCCAACTGCTTGTGCAAAACAGGGATCCATATCCTGCTGAACTGGGTGGGCAGTCTGTGAGACTTCCTAACAGCAAGAGGACGGCTAAAGAGGCAAGGATTGCACAGAGCTTCCTGCTCGGGAGAAAGAACAGGTAGACAGAATTGTCCAGGTGCACTCTGACCAGCAGGGTGGGAACTTTCATGATCTTCAGGCGCTCCACTACCCCACCCCCTGGCTGCTTATGCAGTTCCAAGGCCCCCCACTGTGATACGCAGCCTCATGGCCAGCCGGCACCTGGCTTGCAAACTGGCAAACACCGCCCTGGCGTCAGGGCAGCCAGAGGGAAGCCCTACCTACAGCAGCTACAAACGCAAAGCATAGAGGATTACACCTGTGTGTTCAGCGCACTGGTTATGTCAGTGGAGACAGGCATAGCAGCCGGGAAGCAGAGAAAAGCTCTTTCCTCCCCCCAGGCATGAACACCACTCCCCTGAAACCCCCAACATCGCTCCAGAGGCTAAGAAGCTCCAGAGAGTAGAGCTTCTAGGCACTAGAGGGCACCACATACAAAACGGCAAAGGAACCTGGTTCAAAGTAAAATCTCAACAACACCAGGAAAATGGTCGAGTGAGACTGAACTAATCGATCTTCCAGAAACAGATTTCAAAATAAAAATCATCAACATGCTCCTGGAGGTACAGAAAAATATTCAAGATCTCAAGAACAAATTTAGGACAGAGATCAAATAGTTTTACAGTGGAGGAGATGATAAATGAAATAGAAATTAGAGAAGAGGAATACAAAGAAGCTGAGGCACAGAGAGAAAAACGGATTTCTAGGAATGAAAGAATACTGAGAGAACTGTGTGACGTTTCAAAATGGAAAAATATTCGTATTATATGGGTACCAGAAGAAGAAGAGAGAGAAAAAGGGATAGAAAGTGTCTTTGAGGAAGTAATTGCTGAAAACTTCCCAATCAACTAGGGGAAGGAGATAGTCTCTCGGGCCATGGACGTGCACAGATCTCCCAAAAGAAGGGACCCAAGGAAGACAACACCAAGACATATAGTAATTAAAATAGCAAAGATCCTTAGACAGACTATTCAAAGCAGCCAGAGAAAGAAGTAAGATTACATACAAAGGAAAACCCATCAGGATATCATCAGACTTCTCAGCAGAAACCTTACAGGCCAGAAGGGAGTGGCATGATATATTTAATGCAATGAAACAGAAGGGCCTCGAGCCAAGAATACTCTACCCAGCAAGATTATCATTTAAATTTGAAGGAGGGATTAAACAATTTCCAGATAAGCAAAAGCTGAGAGAATTTTTACCTCCCACAAACCAACTCTACAGTGTATTTTGGAGGAACTGCTATAGATGGAAGTGTTCCTAAGGTTAAACAGGTGTCACCAGAGGTAATAAAAGGGATAGACAAAGAGTACAGAATATAATACCTAATATATAAAGAATGGAGGAGGAAGAAAAGGAGGGGAATAAAAAGAACCTTTAGATTGTGTTTGTAATAGCATACTAAGTGACTTAAGTCAGACTCTTAGATACTAAGAAAGTTACCCTTGAACCTTTGGTAACCACGAATCAAAAGCCTGCAATGCCAATAAGTATATATCTATCGATGATCACCCTAAATGTAAATGGTCTGAATGCACCAATCAAAAGACACAGAGTCACTGAATGGATAAAAAAACAAGACTCATCTATATGCTGCCTACAAGAGATTCACTTCAAACCCAAAGACATACATAGACTAAAAGTGAAGGGATGGAAAAGATATTTCATGCAAACAATAGGGAGAAAAAAGCAGGTGTTGCAGTACTTCTATCAGAAAAAATAGACTTTAACAAAGAAAGTCACAAGAGACAAAGAAGGACATTACATAACGATAAAGGGGTCAATCCAACAGGAGGATATAACCATTATAAAAATCTATGCACCCAACACAGGAGCACCTGCATATGTGAAACAAATACTAGCAGAACTAAAGGGGGAAATAGAATGCAATACATTCATTCTAGGGGACTTCAACACTCTACTCACTCCTCCAAAGGACAGATCAATCAGACAGAAAATAAGTAAGGAGACAGGCATTGAACAACACATTAGAAGAGATGGACCTAACAGACATCTACAGAACTCTACACCCAAAAGCAGCAGGATACACATTCTTCTCAAGTGCACATGGAACATTTTTAAGAATAGATCATATCCTAGGCCACAAAAAGAGCCTCAGTAAATTCTGAAAGATTGAAATTGTACCAACCAGCTCTCAGACCACAAAAGTATGAAACTAGAAATAAATTACACAAAGAAAATGAAAACTCCCACAAACACATGGAGACATAACAACATGCTCCTAAATAACCAATGAATCAGTGACCAAATAAAAACAGAGATCAAGCAATATATGGAGACAAATGACAACAATAATTCAACACTGCAAAATCTGTAGGATGCAGTGAAGGCCGTGCTAAGAGGAAAGTATATTGCAGTACAGGCCTACCTCAGGAAAGAAGAACAATTCCATATGAACAGTCTAAACTCACAAGTAACGGAACTAGAAAAAGAACAAATGAGGTCCAAAGTCAGTAGAAGGAGGGACATAATAAAGATTAGAGAAGAAATAAAATTGAGAAGAATAAAGCAATAGATAGAATCAATGAAAGAAGGAGCTGGTTATTCGAGAAAATAAACAAAATAGATAAACCCCTAGCCAGACTTATCAAGAAAAAAAGAGAGTCTACACACATAAACAGAATCAAAAATGAAAAAGGAAAAATCACTACAGACACCACAGAAATACAAAGAATTATTAGAGAATACTATGAAAAATTATATGGTAACAAACTGGATAACCTAGAAGAAATGGACAACTTTCTAGAAAAACACAACCTTCCAAGGCTGACCCAGAAAGAAACAGAAAATCTGAACAGACCAATTACCAGCAACGAAATTGAACAGGTAATCAAAAAACTACCTAAGAACAAAACTCCACAGACCAGATGGCTTCACGGCTGAATTTTATCAAACATTTCATGAAGACCTAATACCCATTCTCCTTAAAGTTTTCCAAAAAGTAGAAAAGGAGGGAAAACTTCGAAACTCATTCTATGAGGCCAGCATCACCCTAATATCAAAACCAGGCAAAGACACAACAAAAAAAGAAAATTAAAGACCAATATCCCTGATGTGAACATAGATGCAAAAACACTCAACAAAACATTAGCAAACCGAATTTAAAAATACATCAAAAAGATCATCCATCATAATCAAGTAGGATTTATTCCAGGGATGCAAGGATGGTACAACATTTGAAAATCCATCAACACCATCCACCACATAAACAAAAAGGACAAAAACCACATGATCATTTCCATAGATGCTGAAGAAGCATGCGACAAAATTCAACATCCATTCATGATAAAAGCTCTCAAAAAAATGGGTATAGAGGGCAAGTACCTCAACAGAATAAAGGCCATATACGACAAACCAACAGCCAACATCATACTAGACAGCGAGAAGCTGAAAGCCTTTCCTTTAAGATCGGGAACAAGACAAGGATGCCCACTCTCTCCACTTTTATTCAACATAGTTCTGGACGTCCTAGCCACGGCAATCAGACAACACAAAGAAATAAAAGGCATCCAGATTGGTAAAGAAGAAGTTAATCTGTCACTGTTTGCAGATGACATGATATTGTACATAAAAAACCCTAAAGAATCCACTCCAAAACTACTAGATCTAATATCTGAACTCAGCAAGTTGGCAGGATACAAAATTAATACACAGAAATCTGTTGCACTCCTATACACTAATGATGAAACTTACAGAAAGAGAAATAAGGAAAACAGTTCCATTCACAATTGCATCCAAAAAAATAAAACACCTAGGAAGAAACCTAACCAGGGAAGTGAAAGACCTAAACTCTGAAAACTAAAAGACACTCATGAGAGAAATTAAAAGAAGATACCAATAAATGGAAACACATCCCATGCTCATGTATAGGAAGGATTAATATTGTCAAAATGGCCATCCTGCCTAAGGCAGTCCACAGATTCAATGCAATTCCTATCAAAATACCAACAGCATACTTCAATGAACTAGAGAAAATCGTCCTAAAATTCATATGGAACCACAAAAGACACTGAATAGCCCAAGCAGTCCTGAGAAGGAAGAATAAAGCTGGGGGGATTATGCTCCCCAACGTCAAGCTCTACTACAAAGCCACAGTAATCAAGACAATTTGGTACTGGCACAAGAACAGACCCATAGACCAATGGAACAGACAAGAGAGCTCTGATATAACCCCAACCATATATGGTCAATTAATATACGATAAAGGAGCCATGGACAAAAAATGGGGAAATGACAGCCTCTTCAACAGGTGTTGGCAAAACTAGACAGCTACATGCAAGAGAATGAACTGGATTATTGTTTAACCCCATACACAAAAGTAAACTCAAAATGGATCAAAGACCTGAAATGTAAGTCATGAAACCATAAAACTCTTAGAAGACAACATAGGCAAAAATCTCCTGAATATAAGCACAAGCAACTTCTTCATGAACGCATCTCCTCGAGCAAGGGAAACAAAAGCAAAAATGAACTCATGGGACTACATCAAACTAAAAAGTTTCTGTTTGGCAAAGGACACCATCAACAGAACAAAAAGGCATCCTACAGTATATTTGTAAATGACATATTCGACAAAGGGTTAACATCTAAAATATATAAAGAATTCACATGCCTCAACACCCAAAAAGCAAATAATCTGATTAAAAAATGGGCAGAGGATATGAAGAGGCAGTTCTCCAAAGAAGAAATTCAGAAGGCCAACAGACACATGGAGATGCTCCACATGAGTAATCATGAGGGAAATGCAAATTAAAACCACAATGAGATATCACCTCACACCAGTAAGGATGGCCAGCATCCAAAAGACTAAGAACAACAAATGCTGGCAAGGATGCAGAGAAAGGGGAACCCTTCTACACTGCTTGTGGGAATGTAAGCTAGTTCAACCATTGTGGAAAGCAATATGGAGGTTCCTGAAAAAACTAAAAATACAAATACCATTTGACCCGGGAATCCCAATCCTTGGAATTTACCCAAAGAACAGAATTTCTCAGATTCAAAAAGACATATGCACCCCTATGTTTTTCGCAGCAGTATTTACAATAGCCAAGATATGGAAGCAACCTAAGTGTCTATCAGTAGATGAATGGATAAAGATGTGGTACATATACACAATGGAATACTACTCAGCCATAAGAAAGAAACAAATCCTGCCATTTGCAACAACATGGATGGAGCTGGAGGATATTATGCTCAGTGAAATAAGCCAGGCCAAGAAAGACAAGTGCCAAATGATTTCCCTCATTTGTGGAGTATAACAACGAAGCAAAACTGAAGGAACAAAATAGCAGCAGACTCAGAGACTCCAAGAAGGAACTACTGGGTACCAAAGGGGAGGGTGTGGGAGGGTGTGGGAGGGTGGGTGGGGAGGGAGGGAGAAGGGGATTGAAGGGTATTATGTTTAGTAGACATGGTGTGGGGGATCACCAAGAAAACAGTGTAGCACAGAGAAGGCAAACAGTGAATCTGTGGCATCTTACTACACCCAAGGACAGTGACTGCTTTGGGGTACGGGTGGGGACTTGATAATATGGGTAATTGTAGTAACCACGTTGTTTTTCATGTGAAATCTTCATAAGAGTGTATATCAATAATACCTTAATAATAATAAAAAAAGTCACAGTCAGAGCCCGTAGCAGGCCACAGGGTAGAGGTCAGAAAACAGGAAATCTCAAAGTGCTCATTTTTTTTTTTTTAAGTTTAGGGGAGGAACAAGAATTAAAATATTGGCTTCAAGTTGAGGAATAATCATTGTCCTCCTCACCAGACAGTTTTTAATCTTAGTAGTTTGAAGAATAATTGTATTTATTCTGATTTCGCACAAATGCTGCATTTCTCTTGTAAAACCCTATTTAAAAATGTGTGAGCAGGATTCTAACAATTTATGAATTTCTAAGAAAGAAAAAAAAAGATGTATGCACCCCTATGTTTATCACAGCACTATTTACAATAGCCAAGAAATGGAAGCTACCTAAGTGTCCATCAGTAGATGAATGGATAAATAAGGTGTGGTACATATACACAATGGAATACTATTCAGCCATAAGAAAAAAACAAATCCTACCATTTGCAACAACATGGATGGAGCTGGAGGATATTATGCTCAGTGAAATAAGCCAGGTGGAGAAAGACAAGTACCAAATGATTTCAATAATAATGAAGCAACGCTGAAGGAATAAAACAGCAACAGATTCACAGACTCCAAGAAGGGACTAGAGGTTACCAAAGGGGTGGGCAGGGGTGGGCAGGGGAGGGCGGGTGGGGAGGGAGAAGGGGATTTGTGGGGTATTATGATTTGCACTCATGGTGTTGGGGGGATCATGGGGAAGACAGTGTAGCACAGAGAAGACAAATAGTGATCTGCGGCATCTTACTACACTGATGGACAGTGACTGCAATGGGGTAGGGGGGTCACTTTATAATATGGGTAAATGTAGTAACCACGTTGTTTTTTCATGTGAAACTTTCATAAGAGTGTATATCAACTGATGGACAGTGACTGCATTGGGGTATGGGTGGAGACTTGATAATATGAGCAAAGTAGTAACCACATTGTTTTTTCATGTGAAACCTTCATGAGAGTGTATATCAATAATACCTTAATAAAAAAAAAAAGGGTAAGGATGTGTGTCGGGGGGGTACAATATGCACAGTTCTAACTCCACGTTTTGATCTGTTCATCAGTAAATGATTGTGTCCAAAAGCGGATGTGAGCAGGTGAATAAAGGAGCAGAAACTGAGTCCAAGAAACCACACAAGTCCACAGGAAATCACGATCCTCTTCACACCGTGACAGGTTACGGGAAAAACCACTTATGACTCCAGAACCCTTTTACCTCACAAAGTAGGACGACATTTGAGATTGGAGTCAAATATTCTGTAAGTTTTTCTGTGTATTTTAACTGCTTTGAAGTTAAAACAGTGCTTTGTAGAAATACATCCTCACTTTACCAAGAGACACTACAGTCTCATCATTAGCACCTCTGCTCATCAGCAATCTGCAGGCCTCTCACTTCGGGGAGGACGTGAAGCAGGCTCAATGCCACCCACTGAGAATTTGCCGTGAGGCACTTCGCACTCCTCATTTACTCCTTACAATGACCCTACAAAGTTGACTCTTCTCACCCACTTTACAAACCTGTGTGGTAAAATGTGTTGCTGTCTCCAGCAATGTGGCAAGACTGAACCACAAAGCCCTACAATTACAAACATATGTGGACATGCAACAGAGCAGACATTATCTTAAACGCGAAGCTGAAATTCCTAGTAAGAAAGCAAATCCCCAGGTAAAATATCAAAACAGGAAAACAAAAAAAGGTCAAAGTGGCTATCTTAGATGGTGAAAGTATGACTAGGGTGATTTGGGGCTAGAGGGAAGGAGGGTATTAAACAGGCAAGCAATAGCAACCCTGATATCCTAAAGGCTAAAGTTTTACTGTCTCTGCAGCAAAGCAACAGAGGTGTTAGAACAACGACAATCACTCACCCCAGACCAGGTCAAGGACATGGACAGAGTGCACCACTGGAGGATGAACTAGGAAAAATGCCTGCCACGGACGGTGATGAAAACAAACCTCTCAACTGAGTCTAGAACTTACACTAATCACTCAGTCTAGGACCCCCATGCCAAACTAACATAAGAACTGCTCCTAAATTTGGCAAGTCCTCTGAAGTGCCTTAAATATCACCTCAGCCCAGGCCAATGGGACAGGACTGTCAGATAAAGTACCACTGAAGGAGGGCTGACAGGCCAAAATTCAAACACACAAACAAAAACCAGTTAAGTGTTTTTAGGTCAACAGAGAAGACAAAAAGATTAGAAATCTAGTATTTTCAGGTAATACAAAAAACATGATGGGGCTTATAAAATTAGAATATATGAAATGATTAAGTACACTAAAAACAGAGAAAGATTTGAAAAATATACTAACTCCCAGGACAAATGCCATTCGATGAAAGTAAAAGCACAATTGTCAGGTTATACACGTTATTAGACAACTAGACAAGAATGTTAAAATTTCTTACAAGTAGTGAAGGTTGTAAACCCTCAGTTCCAATGAATACATCAATTCTGTGTAATGTAATTAAAATATTTAAAATAACCTTCACCTAGACACACCACAGAGCAAGCGCACAGCAGCAAAGAGAGATCTTAAAGCGACAAGATGAAAGAGGTGCCTCAAACACCAACAACCGGACCGACAGGTTTCCCGGCGTCAGTCATCTCATCAAGTTACAAAGAATATTGAAACAAGTTCTTTAATTTATAAAACTAGAAATTCACAATAAGAAATAATCACCCCAATCATCTTTTGAAATAATGCAAGGATCAAAGAAATCAAACTAGAAATTAGAAAATATTTTAGAACTAAAGGATTATGAAAACATTACATACATGAACCAAGCTGGAAATGCACACAGTAATTTAAACAAAAAAGGAATACTGATCCCTCCCTCACATAATACACAAAGATCAATTCCAGATGGAGTGCAGTTATAAATGGGAAAAGTAAAACAATAAAGCCTCTAGAGGAAAACAGAATACCTTCATGACTCTGGACCTGGCAAAGATTTCTTTAAAAGGGCACAAAAAGCACTACTCATAAAGAAAAACGTTTATAAATCGTTCTATATCAGGAATTAGCAAACCATGGCCCACAGAGCAAATCCAGCCTGCTTCTGTTTTTGTAAACGGACTGTATTGGAAGAAAGTTACACTCACTGTCTTGTGGCTACTTTCACACAACAGCAGCAAAGACGAGAAGTTGCAGCAAAGACCGCACGTTTACCATCTGGCCTTTTACAGAAAGTTTACTGAGGCCCGCTCTATGTCACATTCAGGAACCTCTGTTCCTCAAAAGACATCACCGCGAGTAGAAAGACACCCCACAAAGAAGACACCTGCCCTAAGTATTTCTGACACGACCCATGTCCAAAACACGTCCAAAAAACTTTCAAAGACAGATGACTGGATCTTTAAACAATGGGCAAAAGATCTGAATAGGCACTTCACCAAAGAGATTAGCCAGACGGCTAATAGTTATGAAAGAGTGCTCAATTCATTAGTCACCAGCAATTACAATAAAATGCAACACCAGCACAAGTCCACCAAAAAACTAAAACAAGACAGACAGAAGACTTCAAGCAACAGTGAGAAAGTAGAGAAGTGTGGCCTGTGGGAGCGTAGGCTGTAAACTCACTCTGGAAAGCTGGCATGTTCTGCACACCCCGTAACCCAGCCATAGAACCAACAGAAACTCCTACGTTTACCAGAAGACATACACAAAAATATTCCCAGCAGCACTACTTACAACAGCCCTGAACTGGAAATTATCCCAAAAGCCCATCAATGGTAGAATGGATAAGTAAACTGTGGAATATTCAACAACGGAATACCATAGAGCAAACAAAGACTGCCGAGTTTATGACCAAGCTGACCATTTTTAAATATAAATTTTTATTTGAACACAGTCACATCTACTCACTTAGGTAGTGTCTTTCACTGATTCTATGCTACCAATGCAACTCAGTAGTTACCGGCATCCACATGGCCTGCCAGCCTAAAATATTTACCATCTGTCCCATTAAGAACAAACTTGCCAATTCCTTAACCAGCAATAAGAATGAACAGATCACAACTGCAAGTAATGAAGTGAAAGAATTTTACAAGTTTATCAAAATTTTACAATTTTAGTATTTGCCCGTATGCTTCAAAAATGTTAAGCCATGACTGGCTAAAACAGGTTGAATTACTTCAAATAAATTAAGACCAAAGAGACATAACTAAATAAAATGTGTGATCCAGGTTTTGATGTTAAAAAGGACATTTTTGAGACAACTGGTGAAGTGTGAAGATAAGATTATACTGCAGATAACGGCATCATACTGACGCTGAGTTTCTGACGTGATCGCTGTATCTGTAAGACGAGGCCCTTGTTCTCGGGGGTCTGCAGCCTCTACAGCTATACTCTCCCTGCTCAACTGGGCCCCATGGACACTGAGCTCTTCTCAAGGGGCTTCAAGAATGTGGTATTACCCAGGGTGATTAAGACTGGTGATTCATCCCCAGAAGCATTTTTTTTTTAACTGTTTTATCTTTATTGTTTTGATGAGGTATATTACACAAGTTTTTTTTTTTTAGATAGTAAGCCAGTCTTGCATTCCTCAGATATGTTGCACATAATCATGGCATATATTCCTTTTAATAAAAAACATTAAGGACTTTCTTTTTTTTTTTTTTTGCCAAACTTAACTGTTATTTATTATTATTTTTTTTTTACAATTTATTTTATTTTAGCATCATTAACCTACAATTACATGAGCAATATTGTGATGATTAAACTACCCCCTCCCAGAAGCATTTTTGTTCTTGCTTCCCAGACCTACATGCTAATCTTGGCTTTCTCCCACTCTCACTCCAGATGGTCCTAGAATTCAGCACCTTTGCAAAACAATACCACTCTCAATATACAGATCATAAAATACTCCCAAGTTGGAGAGATCAAAATATTCACTGAATCTACTGTTTCTGTGCCACAGAACTCTCTTTAAGAGCAGCAAACTCAAAAAGAAGTCTACTGGATAAAACTGTGCAAAGTGAAAAACTTGTAAACATCAGATTCCTCTGAGACTTCCTCATTTATACCTGTCCTCCCTCTCCTCAGCCACTAAGATACTCTACAGAGAATAATTATAAAACCAATGAACAAATCCAACTGCCTTTTCTGATAGTTGTAAGCCTCCTCTCATTTACTTCCTTTTCACTAAAACTTAGCGCATAAGCATAACACAGTTTACTGGATCAAATGAAGAAAGTTGATTGTTGAGGTGACCCTCCAACTTCCTCTTCCCGTCAGGCCAGACTGAACAAGTTCATCAGAATCCCTGGCACCAGGTCAGTCATACTTACTGCAAAAAATGCCCAAGTGTCAGACAGAGATAGTTTATGGACTGGGACTCATCTAGAATGTCCCAAAATACTACCACCCAATTCAACTGCACCATCTCCTTTGTCAGAACTGGCTTTGTCAACAAATTTTATCCTCAAAGTATTCACAATGTATTCCAACAAAGACAGATATAAAAAACAGATAAATATTCTGGTGACAGTTTGAAAATAAATTCCAAAAAATTAAATGATAGTCCTTTGAAAATAGGTGTATCTATCTCCTACATGTACCTCATTTAGAGAAGTAATAATCATTTCACTAAGTTCCGATGGTTGCTTTGAAATTGGTACTGTTCTTTACATTTTTGTTAATATTTTAAGGAAAGATCAATTTCACAAATTAAGTACACTTCAGTTCTCTAGGTTGTTTCATTAATAGCCTTCCACTCTTTCTGTCTTTGAACAGTCACCAACATCAAAGCAAAGGTGCACCGTCAGTAAGTATGTATATGCTAGACACAGCAAGAAAGTAAAGCAAGTCGTATCAATGTTCAACACATAACATCTGACTCCAACTCAAAGGACACGACAACATTCTGCCCACCCTCAGGTTCAGCCACTACAGCCATTACTTACACAGAATATTCATCTCCTGGCATGAGCTGAGGAGACAGAGATAGAGCTCTTTAGGGCCTTAACAGCTACAGGTGATGAGGCAAACTAGTATAATAAATATTTACATAATATATGTACCTTCCATCTATATTTTTACTTTTACCAAGAAAAATTTTGCTAGGACAAGCCAGAAATCTAATTTTCATCTTGGTAAGTACTACATGCTACTTTAAATTTCTCAAGAGCTTGCAATACTACACATCTTGTGATTCTCACAACTATGGCACTGATCAGTAGGGAAAGGGATGCCTTTCCAGAAACGGTAGCACAGGTTCAAGTCCCTCCCAACATGCCACCCACTGCCTGGACACGGCCCTGTAATTCAGTCCAAGGCTGTTCCCATAATGCCTGGTTCCAGAAACTGACTGGAGGTGCTACAGTATGTTACACCACTTCAATTTAAGACATGAATGAGCTTTACTTTCATGCAAAACCAACTTGTTTTAAACTCTGTTGAGACTTTTGATAAAAGTCAGATTAAAAAGACTTACAGATTCTATGGTCTCTGAAACCTAAAATGGTGCTTTAAAAAAAAAAGCTGGAAAAAAAAACTGGAAGCACCTTCTCACAAAAGTAAAAGAGGAAATCTTTGTCAGATAACTGTCTGGCCATACAGAACACAGAACAGAGACTTCAATGATAATACACAATAAAGAATATCATCTTTGCAAAAGCAGTTTGGAAAATTCAGTGAATAAACAAATGACTGCAGCTGTCATCAGGCAACAGTAGCAATCCTTGGGGAGAGGGATCTGATTACCTAAGTTCACACATAAGAATACTCAAAAATACTACAAAAAAAATTATATAGCATATGAAGAAATAGGAAAGAATGACCCATTCACAGTGGGGGAAAAAGAAACTGATAGAAACAAATCCCAGAGGAAACAAAAAAGAATGAACAGAAATGAACAGAGCCTAAGGAACCTATGGGACATCATCAAATTTACCAATAAACACACTACAGGTATCCCAGAAGAGAGACAGGAACAAAAAATATATGAAGAAAGTGTGGCCAGGACTTACCAAGTTTTATGAAAGACATGAAATTATAAATCCAAGAATTTCAACAAACTCTAAGCAGGATAAACTCAGAGATCCACACCAAGACACACTATGATTAAATTGTCAAAAGATAGAAAGAGAAATCTTAAAAGAAAGAGAGAGAGGACTAATCACAAACAGGGAACTTTTATTAACAGCCAATTTCTCCCAAACTCAAAAAGACAGATGCACCCCTATGTTTATTGCAGCACTATTTACAATAGCCAAGAAATTGAAGCAACCTAAGTGTCTGTCAACAGATGAATGGATAAAAAAGATGTGGTACATATACACAATGGAACACTATTCAGCCATAAGAAAAAAACAAATCCTACCATTTGCAACAACATGGATGGAGCTAGAGGGTATTATGCTCAGTGAAATAAGCCAGGCAGAGAAAGACAAGCACCAAACGATTTCACTCATTTGTGGAGTGTAACAACGAAGCAAAACTCAAAGAACAAAACAGCAGCAGACTCACAGACTCCAAGAAGAGACTAGTGGTTACCAAAGGGAAGGAGATGGAGCAGGTGGGAAAGGAGGGAGGGAGGGAGAAGGGGATTAAAGGGCATTATGATTAACACACATAATATGGGGGAGGGGGCATGGGGAAGGAAGTATAGCACAGAGAAGACAAGTAGTGACTGTATAGCATCTTACTACACTGATGGACAGTGACTGCAACGGGATGTGGTGGGGGGGACTTCATAATATGGGTAAATGTGGTAACCACAATGTTGCTCATGTGAAACCTTCATAAGACAGTGATACCTTAATTTAAAAAAAAAAAGAAAAGATTAACAGCCAATTTCTATTCAGTCAACACATTTAAAGTGCTAAAAGAAAAACAACTTATCAATCAAAAAGTCTATCCCACAAATGTCCTTCTAAAATTAAAGAAATTTAAAGATATTCTACATCATATGTTACAGGGGAAGTGCAAATTAAAATAATGAGATTCCACTACACACCTATCAGAATGGCCAAAATCCAGAACACTGGACAATACCAAATGTCAGTAAGGAATAAAATATGATTCAGTGCTAAAAAGCAATGAGATAGCAAGCAAGGGAAAGACACAAATAACTGTCCATGCACATTACTAAGTCAAAGTAGCCAACCCAAACAGACTACATACCACATATTCCAATTAATGACATACTGGAAAGGCAAAACTACTGGGATACTAAAAGAATCCATGGTTGTCAGGGCTAGTGTGGGAGAAGGGATCAATGGGCAGAACTCGGGATCTGTAGGGCAATGAAACTATCCTGTGTGATACTATAATGGTACATACATATCATTATCCATTTAATCAAAAACTACAGAATGTACACCAAGAGTGAAACCTAATATAAACTATGGACTTTGGATGATAATGATATGTCAGTGTTCATCATTTTGTAAGTCCATCAGTTTTTAACAAACACTGCAGGACTTTGATAGTAAGGGAGGCTATATACCCCATACATGAGGGCAGGGGGTATATGGGAAATCCTGTACCTTCCACTCAATTCTGCCACGAACCTAAAACTGCTCTAAAAAAGGATAAGACAATATTATGAATTTTATGTTAACCTCAATTTAAATGAAACTGGTAAATTTCTTGAAAAATCTCTTACCAAAACTGACACAAGAAACAGAATCTAATCCACGTATCTATTAAAGAAATTGAATTGGTTATGAAAACCTTCCCTTTTGAATTGGTTATTAAAACCTTCCCAGAAAGAAAACTCCAGACATAAATGATTTAACTAGTGAAGTCTATCAAATATTCAAAGAAATAACTCAACCTTAAGAAAACTTTTCTACCAGCAAATAAACCCCGTAATATATTAAAAGGATAGTGTATCGTGATCAAGTAGGGTTTATTCTGGAATACCAGACTAACTGAAAATGAATGAATAAAACCACATTACCAGAATAAAGAAGAAAAAGCTATTCTCATCTCAAGAGATTCAAGAAAAACACATGACAAAATTCTACATTCACAATAAAGTTCTCAGCAAAGTAGGACTCATAGGGAATTTCCACAATCTGAAATAAGGTCCTATGTGAAAAGCCTACAACTACAATCACACTTAGTACAAAACTGAATGTTTTCCCACTAAAAACAAGAATACAGTTAGAATTCCTGCCATAACCATTTCTGTTCTATATTGAATCAGAGGTGTTACCCAATGCAATGAGGCAAGAAAAATAAAAAGCATAAAGATCAGGAAAAAAAGGTTACCATAAAGTTAGTAATAAAAAATTCGGTTATTAGCAAGAAGATGGACATTTACATCAACAGGAGAAAACTGAATCCAGATATAGACCCACATACATCTGGTAAACTCATTTTCAACAAATGTGCCAAGGGAATTTGAAGGGGAAAGAACATCTTTTCAAAAATGATGGCTCTAAAGTAACTGGATATCCATACTAAAAAAGAGAACCTCAGCCCTTACACTATAAATTTAACCCAAATATATAAAACATGAATCTAAAACTTCTAGAAGAAAATATAGGAAGTAGTCTGTTACCCTGGGGTATACAAAGGTTTCTTAGAACAGAAAATACACAAGTCACAAAAATCAATAAAATGGACTTCAAAATTCAAAACTTTTGTTCTTGGAAGATACTGGTAAGAAACAGGAAGTAAACCTCAAACTTGGAGGAAATATTTGCAATATGTGTATCATAACTTATATCCAGAATATTTCATTTTTAAAATTTAATAATAAAAAATAACTGTGCAGAAAAGAATTAACACAGAGATCTGAGGTTACTATCCTTGGTAAGGCCTGCTTAAAAATTGGCCCTTGGCTGGCATCTGGGAATCTGAGTATTCCTAGTCAACAGTTAAGGAGTAAGAAGGGTTTACTGTGCCAAGACTATTTGTATAAAAAAATATGGTTTATGATGAATACCTCTTTCCTTCTGGCAATCTAGAATTTTTGTACATACTAGGCGAAAGATACCAGCCCACACTAAAAACCTCAGATGTGAGTCACTAGGGGGCTCCCACGGACATTAACACGCATATGTGCTACCACATTTTCACTGCTGGGGGAAGAATGCACTGTGGGTGATAACCCCTTGTGATGGAAACAGTATGGAAGCCCATAGCATGGATTCCTCCAGAAGACACCTGTGTATTTTTCCCTTGTGCTCAGTCTATGTATACTTACTACACTGCCGTTAACAAATTAGTTGTGATCGCAAGTACACGCTGAGTTTCATGAGATCTAGCAGATCTCTGAATGTGGGGTGGTCTTGAGGAAAAGCAAAAAAATTATCTGAAAAGGCAACTCACTAAAGAAGATGTATAAACATCAGTAACCACATAAGAAAATATTTATAATCATGAGTCATTATGAAAATGCAAGTTTAAAAGGTAAGATTCTACTACATACCCATCAGAATAGATAAAATTATAAAGACTAATCATATTAACTGCTGACAAGAATGCAAAGAAATGGGAACTTTCACACCCTGCTGGGAAGTATGCAAAACGATGCAAGCACTTTAGAAAACAGTTTGATAGTTTCTTAAAGAACTGTTGCCAATCCTATGACCCAAACATTCTACTACTAGGTATTTACTCAGAAGAAATGAAAACACATCCACAAAAAAATGTGTAAGCTAACATTGATAGCAGCTTTCCTTACACAGCCGAAAACAACCCAAAAAACATTACAGGATAAATTGTGATTTATCCATACCACAGAATACTAACCAATAAAAAGGAACAAACTATTGATATGTGAACCACAGATTATGTGTATGCTGAGCGAAAGAAACAAGTCAAAAAATATACTATGAGATTCCATTTATATTAATTTCTGGAAGTTGTAAATTAACCTGTAGTGTCAATGGCTGCCAATGGAAAGGGGTGGAAGGTAGATGGGAGTTCAGAAACTTTTGGGGGTGACAGAAATGTTCACCTGAACTCACTGAAACCTTGAACTCATCATATTTTTAAAATGTTCCTTTCGTTGCACATCAATCACACGTCAGTTAAGTTGGAGGGGGAAACATTATGGAAAAAAAAAGGGAAATAAAAAAAGAGGTAAGAAAAAAGGATAAAAAGTAAATAAATAAAATATCATCCAAAGAAATCTACTTCATGACCTGAGATTTCCACTTCCGAATCCACACGGTATGGATGGGACTACAGGCCTGCAACACACTGGAGTGTTTTCCAGACCCCTGTTCAACACCTGGCCCAGCATGCCCTCTGCCTGACATATGAGTCCAGGCCTTCAACCCAACAGCCCACACTCTGCAGTGCACTGAGCTTTAACCAGTCATGCTACATCACCTGGGCTCACAGCCCTTGCAGGTGAATTCGAAGGGCCATAAGCTAACTGACCAGATTTTTCAGACATCCTTTTTTCTAAAGAAATCTGTTTTACCCACAGATATGTGACTGAACAGTCAGGAGGACTTTCCATTTTGATTCTATCTGTTTCTTTCCTGTTTGCAATTACTTCCTCTAGGGTTCACAACACAAAAGAATACATGTGATTTCATTCAGATTTTATTCAAAGATAAGCAAAACTACAATATTTTGTTCACAGGTGCATGCTTTTGTACAGAGATACACTAATTTGGTAACAGATGCATGCAAACATGGTACTACATACAAAGAAAAGTGAAGGAAAGACAACAACAGGAGGGGAAGAAGGGTTGTACACTAGGGGAGAATACATGGGAGTTTCTGGGCTGCTGTTAATGCTTCTGGGCTGTGGTCACATGGGTGTTCTCTCTGTACCTACGTCAACATTTATTCTACTCATTTTTGGCATATTTTACAGTAAGAGGTTCTAAAGAAATGAAACTAAATCATTGCTCCACAAAGTAAATGTCCCACACGATTTCACTTAAATGACTGCTTCTATTCCACTTCATCAGAGTTCTAGGCTCCAAACACAACGGGTTAACTTCTAACACATTCCCAACACTGATGATCTTCTTTCTAAGTCCCAAGTGGCCAAAGATAGTGTCCCCACTCTGAAAGTTAGAGAATGGCAGACGGTAAGCAAGGGCACAGCCGCAAATCATTAAATGACTATTAATTTTTTTTATTGGTATCATTAATCTACAATTACATGAGCAACATTATGTTTACTAGACTCCCCCCAACATCAAGTCCCCACCACATACCCCATTAGTCACTGTCCATCAGCGCAGTAAGATGCTATGGAATCACTACTTGTCTTCTCTGTGTTGTACAGCCCTACGGGTGCCCCCCCACTACATTATGTGTGCTAATCGTAATCCTTCTTTTTATCCCCTTATCCCTCCCTTCCCACAAATCCTCCCCAGTTCCCTTCCCTTTAGTAACTGTTAGTCCATTCTTGGGTTCTGTGAGTCTGTTGTTGTTTTGTTCCTTCAGTTTTTATCTTTGTTGTTATACTCCACAGATGAGTGAAATGAATCATTTGATACTTGTCTTTCTCCGCCTGGCTTATTACACTGAACACAATACCCTCTAGCTCCATCCATGTTGCTGCAAATGGTAGGATTTGTTTTCTTCCTATGGCTGAATAATATTCCATTGTGTATATGTACCACATCTTCTTTATCCATTCATCTACTGATGGACACTTAAGTTGCTTCCATTTCTTGGCTATTGTAAATGGTGCTGCGATAAACATGGGGGTCAATATGTCTTTTTCAAACTGGGCTGCTGCATTCTTAGGGTAAATTCCTAGGAGTGGGATTCCTGGGTCAAATGGTATTTCTATTTTGAGTTTTTTGAGGAACCTCCATACTGCTTTCCACAATGGTTGTACTAATTTACATTCCCACCAGCAGTGTAGGAGGGTTCCCTTTTCTCCACATCCTCGCCAACATTTGTTGCTGTTTGTCTTTTGGATGGTGGCCATCCTCACTGGTGTGAGGTGATATCTCAATGTGGTTTTAATTTGCATTTCTCTGATGAATAGTGATGTGGAGCATCTTTTCATGTGCCTGTTGGCCATCTGAAATTCTTCTTTGGAGAAGTGTCTGTTCAGCTCCTCTGCCCATTTTTTAACTGGCTTATTTGCTTTTTGTTTCCTGAGGTGCGTGAGTTCTTTATATAATTTGGATGTCAACCCCTTATCGGATATGTCATTTATGAATATATTCTCCCATACTGTAGGATATCTTTTTGTTCTACTGATAGTATCCTTTGCTGTAAAGAAGCTTTTTAGTTTGATATAGTCCCACTTGTTCATTTTTGCTTTTGTTTCCCTTCCCCGGAGAGATATGTTCATGAAGAAGTTGCTCATGTTTATGTCCAAGAGATTTTTGCCTATATTTTTTTCTAAGAGTTTTATGGTTTCATGAATTACATTCAGGTATTTGATCCATTTTGAGTATACCTTTGTGTATGGTGTTAGACAGTAATCTAGTTTCATTCTCTTACATGTAGCTGTCCAACCCCTTTGCCAACACCAGCTGTTGAAGAGGCTGTCATTTCCCCACTGTATAACCATGGCTCCTTTATTGTATATTAATTGACCGCATATGTTTGGGTTAATGTCTGGACTCTCTATTCTGTTCCACTGGTCTGTGGGTCTGTTCTTGTGCCAGTACCAAATTGTCTTCATTACTGTGGCTTTGTAGTAGAGCTTGTCGTCAGGGAGCGTAATTCCCCGTTTTATTCTTCCTTCTCAGGATTGCTTTGGCTATTCGGGGTCTTTTGCGGTTCCATATGAATTTTAGAACTATTTGCTCTAGTTCATTGATGAATGCTGTAGGTATTTTGATAAGGATTGCACTGAATCTGTAGATGGCTTTAGGCAGGATGGCCATTTTGACAATATTAATTCTTCCTAGCCAAGAGCATGGGATGAATTTCCATTTATTAGTGCCCTCTTTAATTTCTCTTAAGAGTGTCTCTTGATGTAATTTTAAATTCAGTTTGTTAGTATTTTGTTGAGTATTTTTGCATCTATGTTCATCAGGGATATTGGTCTGTAATTTTCTTTTTTGGTGGGGTCTTTGCCTGGTTTTGGTACTAGAGTGATGCTGGCTTCATAGAATGAGTTTGGAAGTATTCCCTCCTCTTGTATTTTTTGGAAAACTTTAAGGAGAATGGGTGTTATGTCTTCTCTATATGTCTGATACAATCCAGCGGTGAATCCATCTGTCCTGGGGGTTTTGTTCTTGGTTAGTTCTTTGAGTATCGATTCAATTTTGTTGCTGGTCATTGGTCTGTTTAGATTTCCTGTTACTTCCTTGGTCAGTCTTGGAAGATTGTATTTTTCTAGGAAGTTGTGCATTTCTTCTAGGTTATCCAGTTTGGTAGCATATAGTTTTTCATAGTATTCTCTAATAATTCTTTGTATTTCTGTGGGGTCCGTCATGATTTTTCCTTTCTCATTTTGATTCTGTTTATATGTGTAGATTCTCTTTTTCTCTTAATAAGTGCCGCTAGCGGTTTATTTATTTTATTTTTTCAAAGAACCAGCTCTTGGATTCATTGATTTTTTTCTATTGTTTTATTCTTCTAAGTTTTATTTATTTCTTCCCCCATCTTTATTATGTCCCTCCTTCTGCTGACTTTGGGTCTCACTTGTTCTTCTTTTTCCAGTTTCAATTTATCGTGACTTTAGACTATTCATTTGGGATTGTTCTTCCTTCTTTAAATAGGCCTGGATTGCTATATACGTTTCTCCTACAATTGCCTTCACTGCGTTCCACAGAAGTTGGGGCTTTGTGCTGTTGCTGTCATTTGTCTCCATATGTTGCTTGATCTCTGGTTTAATTTGGTCATTGATCCATTGATTACTTAGGAGCATGTTGTTAAGCCTCCATGTGTTTGTGAGCCTTTTTGTTTTCTTTGTACAATTTTATTTCTAGTTTTATACCTTTGTGATCTGAGAAGTTGGCTGGTAGAATTTCAATATTTTTGAATTTGCTGAGGTTCTTTTTGTGGCCTAGTATGTGGTCTATTCTGGAAAATGTTCCATGTGCACTTGAGAAGAATGTGTATCCTGCTGCTTTTGGGTGTAGAGTTCTGTAGATGTCTGTTAGGTCCACCTGTTCTAGTGTGTTGTTCAGTGACTCTGTGTCCTTACTTATTTTCTGTCTGTTTGATCTGTCCTTTGGAGTGAGTGGTGTGTTAAAGTCTCCTAGAATGAATGCACTGCATTCTATTTCCTCCTTTAAATGTTAGTATTTGTTTCACATATGTCAGTGCTCCAGTGTTGGGTGCATATATATTTATAATGGTTATATCCTCTTGTTGGACTGCCCCCTTTATCATTATGTAATGTCCTTCTTTATCTCGTTACTTTCTTTGTTTTAAAGTCTATTTTGTCTGATGCAAGCATTGCAACACCTGCTTTTTCCTCTCTATTGTTTGCATGAAATATCTTTTTCCATCCCCTCACTTTTAGTCTATGTATGTCTTTGGCTTTGAGGTGAGTCTCTTGTAAGCAGCATATAGATGGGTCTTGCTTTTTTATGCATTCTATTACTCTGTGTTTTTGATTGGTGCATTCAGTCCATTTACATTTAGGGTGATTAAGGAAAGATATGTACTTATTGCCATTGCAGGCTTTGGGTTTGTGGTTACCAAAGATTCATGGGTATCTTCTTTACTATCTAACCATCTAACTTAACTCTCTTATTAAGCTTTTATAAACATAGCCTGATGACTCTTTATTTCTCTCCCTTATTCTTCCTCCTCCATTCTTTATATGTTTGGTGTTTTATTCTGTACTCTTTTGTGTTTCCTTTGACTGCTTTTGTGGATAGTTGATTTTATCTTTTACCTTTAGCTAGTATTTGGTTGGTCTGCTTTCTTTGCTGTGATTTTATTTTCTCTGGTGACATATATTTTAGCCTTAGGAGTGCCTCCATCTACAGCAGTCCCTTTAGAATATCCTATAGAGGTGGTTTGTGGGAGGCAAATTCCCTCAACTTTTGCTTGTCTGGGAATGGTTTAATTCCTCCTTAAAATTTAAATGGTAATCGTGCTGGATACAGTATTCTTGGTTCAAGGCCTGTTTCATTGCATTAAATATATCATGCCATTCTCTTCTGGCCTTTAACGTTTCTGTTGAGAAGTCTGATGGGTTTTCCCTTGTAGGTGATCTTTTTTGTCTCTGGCTGCCTTTAATACTCTGTCCTTGTCTTTGATCTTTGCCATTTTAATTAGTGTATGTCTTGATGTTGTCCTCCTTGGTTCCCTTGTGTTGGGAGATCTGTGGCCTTCCATGGGCTGAGAGACTATTTCCTTCCCCAGCTTGGGGAAGTTTTCAGCAATTATTTCTTCAAACACATTCTCTATCCCTTTTTCTCTCTCTTCTTCTTCTGGTACCCCTATAATGCAAATATTGTTCTGTTTGGATTGGTCACACAGTTCTCTTAATATTCTTTCATTTCTAGAGATCCTTTTATCTCTCTCTGCCTCAGCTTCTCTGTATTCCTGTTCTCTGATTTCTATTCCATTAACAGTCTCTTGCACCTCATCCAGTGTGTTCTTAAGACCTTCTACTGATTGTTTCATTTCTGTTATCTCCCTCCAGACTTCATCCCTTAGCTCTTGCATATTTCTCTGCAGGTCCATCAGCATGGTTATGACTTTTATTTTGAATTCTTTTGCAAGAAGATTGGTTATATCTATCTCACCAGGCCCTCTCTCTGGGGTTGTCTGAATGATTTTTGACTGGACCAGATACTTCTTCCTTTTCATGGCGATAGAAGTGGTCACAAGCAGGTAGCGCATGGGTGTCAGCTGGGAGAACAACGTCCCTTCTTGCTTGGTGGCCGCCTTGCCATTCTCCGCTGCCTGTGTCAGTTACCCACACACCAGGAGCAGTCTCTGGGATAATCCCCTGAGCTGCTGTGGGCGGGGTAGCCCTCAGGATAGCCTAGAGCCCTGTGGGGGGTCGCAGCCACACCTGGTGTGTTCTCCTGCGAGAACAGTGCCCCTTCGTGCCTCCGGACCTTGCTCTGCATTCCTCTGTCTGTGCAGGGCAGCTGCGTGCCGGCATGAGCCTCTGGGTCTGTCCCAGTTAGCTACACGCTGGGAGAAGACTGTGTGTGGTTGCTGTGGGCGAGGCTGTTCCCCGGCTGCTCCGCAGCAGTGGTGATTCAGTGGCCCGGGTGCGGGGAAATGAATGGCAGGCTGCTTATCGCCGTGAGGGGCTTCGGGGCTGGGTTACCCCCAAGGGGGTTAGGACACCTTAAGTTCCTTAAGATTTCTGGCCTGCTGGACTCTGTGTGCTGGGACGATTTTGTCCAGCTTTTAAGCCCTTGCCCCTTTAAGACTTTTAAAAAGTGCCCACTCTTCTTTTGTCCCAGGGGAGCCGGCTGTGGGGACCTGCTCGCAGTCTCCATCTTGGATTTTACTCTTCTGTTTCTCTAATATCCAGTACACCCTGCAATGTGTGTCTGTGCTCCCGGGGCAGATTACTAGGGCTGGTTATTTAGAAGTCCTATGCTTCCACTCCCTCCCCACTCTGATGCTTTTCCTCCTGCTGGGGAGCTGGGGTGGGGGGGATGCTCGGGTCCCACCAGGTCATGGCTTTGTATCTTACCCTTTTCATTAGATGCTGAGTTCTTGCCTCTGAGATGTAGATGTAGCCTGGCTGTTGTACTGTATCTTCTGGTCTCTCTTTTTGGAGTAGTTGTATTTGTTGTGTTTTCAAAAATATATATGGTTTTGGGTGGAGATTTCTGCCGCCCTACTCACGCCGCCACCTTGAGCCTGTCTCTCAACTATTTATTTAAGTGTGAAGTTGAAAATGTCGACTATCTCATGAACATATTTAATATCTTCAGCTACTTTAGGCTGATCTGACCTAGTAGTCATATAGGTCTTAGAGCGTTGTTGTTTTTAAACACAGATGCTTATAATTTATTTTAGAAGGCAGAACACAAAGCTGACTCCAGCCTATCATCACAATTATCTTATATTATATATTTGTATTTATAAGCTCCAAAGGGATTATGGAAAAATGAGAGTTTTTACTTCTGGCATAGGCAAGAACACTTTTTCCTTGTCTACACAATGTATTTTTAGCCTCATGAAATACTTTCTGTCCCCCAAATCTTTCTAAGGTCTTACTTAGCATTAGATTGAACATACACTGTTACACCAGCTGTTTAATATTCAGTATGACTCAGTATGTAAAGTTCCACTTTGATAAAAAAAAAAAAAAAGTCAGCCAAAATGGTAAATTCATACCAGCTATTGTTTGCCCAGGAAAAAATACTTTTTAAGGTAAACAGTTCATGTGTTTCACTAAAACAGTTCTTTGTCTCTAACCCAGTTTTTTTTTATACCATTACACATGATATGAATCCCTTTCATTTGGGAAAATGCTAAACACTATTTTGAAAAGAAGAGAAGTACATCTGGTCCTACCAGCACTAAGTCAGGAATTAATTTTAATTACCTAAAAATATTCTTCCCTCCTCTTTAAAATCTGGGGGAAAAATTATTTAATTCCCAGGAGCTAAATATCCCACAAATAATGCCCACTGTAAATACTATTTTTTGAGACACTCATACAATCCTGATTAGGAATAGCAATCTAATATGAATCACGTTATGTAAAATAGTTTATAAAATGTTACATATAAATTTATTCTAAACGATGTTATAGTGGATAAAGTGCAATCTATATGTATTATATTACAGTATTTAAAATGATGAAAACTTCAACCAGTTCCTGATTTAATAATTCAAATCTACTTCATAATATAAAAGAACAGGAAATAAACACTCAAGTATTTAGAGGTAAAGGAACATGACACTTTCAAATGATTCAGAAGAAAACTTACCACAAAAAAAAGAGAATGTCAAACAAATGTGGTTAAGATGTTAACAACTGGGGATTCTGAATGAAGGGAAAATGAAAGTTCTTTGTAGTATTCCTATACACTTTTATTCTGAATTATTTTAAATTTACCTAAGTTACTCAAAAAACCCCTCATGGTTTAAAAAATGAAATATACTGATTGTTCAGATGAGCAGGTCCCATTAGTAAAAATGAGCAATGCACCTACAATATCTAAAAATTTATTTTACTACAGTGCTATTACACATATAGAAATTACACATTAAAAAGTAGGTATCTGGAAGAGATTAGTCAAAAAATAAGTCAAAATAGAAGGAATGCTCTTGCTCTACAACTCTGAATTCAACTAATACCCAGTAACTCCCAAATCTCTTTCTCTAATCCAACCTCTTCTGTACAACTCCAAATCTCATTTCCTATTACCTACGGGATTTCTAAACCTGAGATGCCTATAGGAGAGCCAACCTTAACACAGTGAAATTTAACTGAGTACCTTTCTCCAGAAACCTACTTTTACTCTGGCTTTTTCTTAGTGCTACAGGTATTTGACTATGCAATCATCCTTGTAAATTCTTTATTACAGCCCCCCCCCAAAAAACAACAAACAAAACAAAAGCAAAACCCACAAAGTTCTGCTCCCTTAAGCTCTCAATTCCTTTCTATCCTCTTCAAATCCACTGCTTCCTCCACGGGCCATCATCACAACTCACCTCGATTGAGAGGGCAGCTTCTTCATGGAGAACTAGCTTTCAAAGCCTCCAATCTCTGGAGCTTCTAATCCATTCTTCCCACTGAAGCCTGCAGGAATATTCTACAGCACAAAACTGACTAAGCCTTCTACTGTCCTCCTCGCTGTGGTTTCCCATCATAGTTAAGATAGAAGCCTCACTTCTAGCATAGGAAACGTTGCTCTCTCACAACTGAGGCCAGCCCATCTCTCTTCTGACTGTCCTCAGACCTAACCTTGCTGCACTAACAGAAACTGCCTTAACATGCCAAATTTTCTCAGGCTTTTATGCTTTTACATGTTGTTATCACTGCCTGAAAATTCCAGCCTCTAGTATTTCCCAGGCCTCAAATACAACTTTCAAGGCTCAGTTCAAATGTCCTTTCCCCTAAAATGAATTTCCTGATATCACCAGGAAAGTCAAATGCTCACTGGAGCTCACTAGAATGTGAGCCCCCCTGAGGATGAACAATACCCTGTATATCTTTAAACTCTCAGAACTTGGTACATAATCAAATGCTTAATATTTGCTGATCTCAAATCAGTGGGGAAAAGAAGCACTTTTTAATAAGTTTTGCTGGAATAAGTATATAACTATTCAGCACACACCAAGTAGCAAGATAAATTCTAAGTGGATGAGCTAAATGTAAGAAAGAACACATGCAAATACTAGAACACATGGCTGAATTCCTGTATCTCCTTACAAGTGGAGAAAGCTTCCTAAGATGATTCAAAAAACACAGACATATCTGATTAAATAAATGTCTGGA